>JAYESA010000003.1:56690762-56853262 GCA_036927795.1 Iris macrosiphon
CACATCTTCAAAATGCAGCTTCTCAACCATGACTATGTGCATCAAGCCGTGGGGTACGGATGTGCATGTTCTTGGTAATTTTTTACCCATGCAATAGACTGTGCTTGTGTGTCTCTGTGATTAGTTGGAGATCTTCATCTTCTTCAGCTCTCTACCTTCAGTAGAAGAAATGGCAGTGGAGTGGTTGACCATTAGAGGTAGAGGATCGACGAAATGCTCGACGGGACTCCCTGTGTCTGACTTTCGCATGGGAGAAAGGAGAGGCATCTTGTGAAGGAGAGTAGCGGTTCTCTCTCTCCCTTAGCCTCTATTAATATGCAAGGCTATCCGAGTGGCTATTGGGTTCTCTAGTAATGGGGTGCCAAAATCGTAGAATGAACCTAACATTTAATGGTTGATATTTAAAATTTGTGATATTTAAAATTTTCTCTATAAATATATTCTTGCTGTATTTTCCAGGTTGGTTCAGGTCTATATGTTGTACTTTATATGTTTGGATTTCTGTTTACTGTGAGAGACTACCCGAGACCAATATTGAACATATATTAGCAATTTCCATGAACCCGTACTAGAACCCGTACGTCGGATACTTGACCTGGTTCACTTTTGGAACCACTAAACCTATTTTGGATGGTTGAAATTTTTTTGGAGAGTGTCATGACTTAGTCCTATGGCTAACCTCATTTTGCCACTTAGTATATATATATGTGTGTGTGTGTGTGTGTGTGTGTGTGTGTGTGTGTGTGTGTGTGTGTGTGTGTGTGTGTGTGTGGTTTTCTCTTTCCTTTCTCAATTCTCCCTCATTTTTACTTTCTTTATTCTTTCCACTTCCTCCTTCCTTCAAGAGCTCCCCCTTGGCCGAACCCTAGCCCTAGACTTGGTTCTAGGAAGAGCTTTGTTTGTCCACCAAGGCAAGCACTTCTTGCGCAAAAGTGGTGAAGCCATAATTTTTAGATTTATATATTATATATATATATATAATATATATATATGTATTAATTGAAATATGTTTGATGGAAAATGTTCTCCTTGATGTGCTCCTTATTTTTAGTTCTTTGAGTTTTAAATTTGGTGAATGGTTTGGAGTAGATCATAATTTCAAGTTAGGATTTTTTTTATGATTTCTATGAGTTTTTCTTGGTTCTAATCTATTAAAACTCATTTTTTCAGAAACTAGTAGTTACATATGATAGAGCATTTGATTGCGTGCAATTTTGGCTTTGGTTTCACTGGATTTGGACTAAAAATGAAAAAAAAATAAGATTTTTAGATTTTTGGAACTTTTTTTGGAGTTTGTGCTATTTTGGGATGATGGAGTTCTATGGGGCCAAGCTATATGCGCCTCTTCCGGCATGACGCCTATATTATTAGGTGCATGACTGTCTCTGCATATGCGCTCCTAAGCTGAATGCATAAAATACTGAACGCATGAGATTTTCAAAGAGCAAGTGTCCATGCGGCCAGAAGCTCATGCGGTCAGTTGTCCATGCGGCCAGAGTGCATGTAGCCAGAGTGCATGCGGCTAGCTTGTTATTTGACTTAGAAGCAACAAAAGTGTCTTTTCCCTTGTACGTCTTTTCGTACATACCTTTTTGTACGTTTGTCTTTTTTTTTATACGTATTTATGGCAAGTCATATCGGTCACTTCTCTGACTCACATTTATGAACCATCACTTAGTACTTGTCCCGAAGAGTTGGGCTTTACCTTGAGTATGTACCCAGGTTGTCCATGAGGCACATGTCTAATACGGTGGCCTGTCCTAATGTACCAGACATGAACTATTGTGGTGCTAATTTTGTTTCACATGAGTCTATGCGGCCCTAGCGACCCATATGCACATTTTGTTTCACTTAGTTAATGTTTCATGGAATGTTTTTATGGAGTGTTATGTTCTATGTGCTAATCCTATTGCTTGCTTGTGTGCTGATTCTAAGTATAATGGACTTAGTGAATCAAACTATACTAGACATGGCTATGTGCTAGAACCTATTATGCGAATGACATGATTATATATTGGATTAGACTATGTGTTGACCCAATTTAGTTTGAAGTGATATTGACCCAGTACCTGCTAAATAAACTCAGATTTATATATTATTTACCTTGGTTCATCGGATAGAGTGAGGGGTATAGTTCTGCTCGGAAGATAATCTGCAATCTCGGTCATTGTTTGGTTTAAGGATTGTGGATCTTCTCCAGAGTGGTTCACATTTTTCTCCTTGCTCCCGTCTGGCATCATTAATTAGTAATTCGAGGACTTTACTATTAAGGCTTCCAATTAGTTGATTGATTGATAATCTATGTACCTGATTTGAGGAGGTTCTACGTGATCAAGTGATTCTACGTGGTAATAAGATTCAAGTAACTTATTTACAGGCCTGACTACCTGTATCCGAGTTGATAATCTCTTTTCCACTGAGTGTGCCATTTAATTTTATATATGCACCGAAGTGAAACAAACCTTGCTAGATATAATATGACTATGTGACTCTTGACCTGATTAATATAGTTATCTGATCAGCTGGTAGGCCTAATACCCTGAGTCGACTACTTGTATCCTTGCTGATGTAGTTACTACTTGATATGTGTTCCTACGTGCTTTTTGTTACATGTGCACTGAGGTGCGATATATCTTTCTACGTTCTATGTGTTACATATTTTACTATTCTACACTACATGTGATATTGTATGATTCCTCCAACACGAGCTTCATAGTTATTCTGTGATCATTGCGTGGTTATGTTGCTTTCTTGGTTTATTGCATTACGCATGGAGGAATCCAGATTTGGCTCTCGAACAACAATGTTGATTCATACCTAGCATACACGTACTATGGAATCATCTAAGGATGATGATTGTGTGACCATGTCATGAGATTCTATACAACCGTAGGGTTAATTAGGTAACTTAAACTAGTAGAAGAATTGGAAAGGAATGGAATATCGAGATCATGCGTGGTAGTTACCGGTAGGGACATATGTACTAGGACGTCATGTTGGTCCCCTACGGATACTGTATATTATCTACAGTAGTGGAGTGCATTATCTGGCTATATTATGTATTATTATATGATTACTTGTGTGGTGGCCTTACGAGGGACCAGTGCTTACATACTATGTGCTATACGTTTATTAGCTCGACCAGCTTGCCTCACCATCAACATGAACTGAGGATCCCAATATTGTATCATTCTTCTAGGATAATCCAGATATCACATAGCAAGCCATAGAACTGATTGGCCATTATAACTTAACTCTCTGTGCATGTGTTGGCAGCTCTAAGGACATGAACTATTGTGGTGCGATGGTTCAACCCTTGTCCTTGTTTGGTTGTAGGGTTGCACCAATATGTCACAATAGGTTATATACCGAAGAAGCATATTATACCTATATATTATCTTGCATTGTGGCATGTGTGTTCTGGATTATATTAATATGTTGTATCTTCGTCGTATTCATAATTGGTGAGTCGTACCCCTATCTCGGCGTAATGCGGCACCTTTTGTCCTTGTTTGGTTGTAAAGGTATCCTACTGGTTCAATAAAAGATTATACGCTTGTAGTTATGGCACGAATTCCTATTTAATGTATTTTATTGGATTTTGCTCATTCACTTGTGCTCCCTTATTTTAAAATCCCTCACCCAAAATAGGTATTTTGTGTGTATTCTATATTTATTTTATTTATTACTGATTATTTTATAATTAAATTAAATTCGATTGTTGCATTAGGATACTTTACCGTAGTTTGAACATTAATGACATAGGATGACCCCAAATCTATATTACCCTTCGTAGGAAGTAGCTTACACTGGAGACACTACCCGTAGGATCTTTATGTGACAAAAAATTTGATCATTCAACATGGTATGGCATTAGTGTAATGACCATAGTTGCTTTTATTTAAATTAGAGACTTTTTTATATATAATTTATGATTGGTTGTTTTCCCATCCAAAACCCCTACAAAATTAGCAATCGATAATTTTTATTTCCACCATGAGTTCCCTATGCCAAATTAGGTCACTCCCCTTTTTATGAGATTTGCATATTAATTGACCATTAATTATTCACTTAGAGGCCCAAACAAATACCAGCTACCAAAGATTTACCAGATTTGCTAAACAACCAAATTAAGAAACCTCCCATCCTCATCCCACTCCTACCCAACCCGCTGCCCCCTCTCCTAAACCTACGCACCTCCTCAAAGCCGCGACCCCCCCCCCTCTCTCTCTCTCTCTCTCTCTCTCTCCCCTCTATGTATATATATATATATATATATATATATATTATATATATATATATACATATATATATATATGCATCTCTTCTCATCTTAAACCCTAATATCCTCCAAACCCTAAACTTAATCACGTCCATCATCTCTAAACTTCACCACCACCTCCAACCCACCCTCAAGAGGCTGCCCACTTCAGCCCTAGGCCGACTGCATCCATTGGAGGTTGATCTTCCCTTACATATCTTCTTGAGGTAATTTTTACCTCCTTCTTCCTCTAATCTCTTATATATATATATATATATATATATATATATATATATATATATATATATATATATATATACTATATATATATATATATATATATATATATAGTTGTATAATGATGATCAAACTCCATTGTTCTATCTTGAAGAACCCATGCAAACCCATGAACCCTAATTTTGAGGTTCAACCCAACACTTTGTGCATGCATGAAATCTCCTTCAAAACCCTTTTTAATTCTTGTTAATGTATTTATATAGATGTTATTAATAGGGAATATATTCAATTTTTTATAAAAAATCCAAATTTATTAATTTGTATTAAATTAAAGTTATGAGCATATTTTATGTATAATATGGACTTAGTCTTGATGTATACATATTGGAACCCATGGATCTTGTTAAGACTTAATAGTAGATGAAAAACCTCTTTTTTTTAGATGGATTACTATTTTTCCAGAAAATATATCTTCTGAAATTATATTAAATAAATATAATTTTGATGCCTATGATGTCACAACAACCATGTACCACACCTTTTTGCATGCATAATAGCAAGTTTGGTTGCCAACTCTATTAGGATCAACTTGTAGATAGTAAAATTCTAATTATTTTTTTATAAATAAAAATATATTATTTATTGTATTTATTATTGATTTTACCATATTTATTCATATTTTATTCCTATTTAGAAAATAATAGAATTTTAGGTGTTGTAGGTAGCAAGTTGACCTAGTTTTGACAAAACTTGACCCCTACAATTTCAGACTTAAAATCCAACCAAAAATATATACTTTCTAAATCTAAAATAATATTATTATGGATTAATTCAGATTTTTAAGTATTTATTCTAGAATTATCTATTTATAAAAAAATAGTTTTATTGACTTGTCGGTAACCTGTTATGACCTAGTTTTGGTTTCTACTTGATTTTGGACTCATAGAATTTATAGGAGATGACCCTATCGCTAAAAAAATTATTTTTTAATAAAATTCCATAATTATCAATTTTGATAATTAAAGTCTTTAAAAGAATTTTTGGTAATGTTTGATGGCTAGTAATAATTTGGTGTACAGTTACTTGCTTGTACAACTAAAGTAGAGTTAATAACTAGATCATAACCTCACTAAAACTAGAAAATAAGAGTCTAATTAGTGTCATATTTAATTGGTTGGTGTTCGTGACATTTATGTCGAGAGCTCCAGACCAAATTTGTTGTGCTCGCATCTTGTCTTGGAAGACAAGTACACCTTGCTTAATTGTATTGTTCAGTTTATATTTTGTCTAGTTCTTATTTTTTAGTTGTGTGCACGCATCTTCGAGTAGTAGACTTACCTGGTATATTGTGAAGGTACGTGGTATCTTCTGCCCTAATACTTGTTTAACACGATTACTGAGTGAGTGAGTGCATGGACTAGCGTGTTGACTGGCCATTGATACGTGGGTTCATGTCTTGTGTTGGTAGTTAGTGTTGGTCTAGTTTTTTTTAGATTTTATTGACGTATTGCATTATGTCTGCACCGCATATACGGTTCAGATAGTTCTTTGGGAGGGAAGAATCTACTAGTGAGCGTATGAGATTTCTTTTTCTTATAGTTTATATGGTGTAAATAGTGTACCCCCGAGTTTTGTCCAATGCCTGGTGGGATGACGGATTCTTCTATTTCTTCCATCTTATGCGCCACTACAGATGTCTCGAGTGCATTTCACATATATGGAGTAGTTACCCTATTTATTGTTTACTGCTTTACTTTTATGCATACCAATTTCTTGTATACTTGTTATGCTCCCTCTGAGAATATGGCACATTTTTTAGATCCCGACGAGCACTTGAACCCGACGGACTACGAAGTCGGAGATTTTGCAGACGAGGACCTTTAGGTGGAGCCACATGAGTTTCCTTGAGCATTCTTGGATGATAGTTGCTTAGTGTTTTCGGTCTATTTCTTTATTACTTAGTTATTCTTTCAGTACTCTTATGTAGTCATTTTTCATGAATTGTTTTCCACTAGATTCTATTTTGTTGTAGATTCTGAGACTTACCTATTCATTCAGTTTCTTACTCTATAATATTTGTGGATGGGACTAGATTTTACCTGCCTGTGATATTGAGACATAGTTATATTTTACAGCGTACTACGACTGGTTAGTTCCATTAAATTGGGTTCCTATACTTGTTCATAAAGCTGGCATATGTACGTATACCTAGTCCTACGTATTTTGGGACTGGGGCATGACTTATTTTTAGTGGATTGTTAGCCGTTTCGGTTACATAATAGTACCAAGCGGGCCTTCACTTAAGATTAGAGTTTTATGTCTCATACACATTTGACTATAACTCACCTTTCTTCTAATCCGTTCTATTTAAATAAATATTTGCATCCTACTTGATTCATGTACTTTTTCTAATCCTTCATCCATCTTTTACAGAGAGATGAATTTGCAAAATAAATATGCCGCCACCGGGGGCAACACGTTTCCAGAGGTCAATAGCCAATCACCAGGAGAGGCCTCGACGACTCCTCGACTTCTGGGACATGATGGACAACTAACAATTCGGTTCCACCTATTCATTCCGTGGCGACTAATGGAGCTTTTCCAATCCAGCAGCACTGTAGGACGACCAAACGCAGATATTCTAATTCTTTCAGATAATGATGTTGGAACAGAGACAACAGGCTGCGAAGCAGAGACAGCAGGATGTCGCACTTGCTGTCAAGCAGCGACAACAAACGACAAAGGAGAGACGAAAAGCCGTCAGAATGAGGCAGGGATTTCAGGCAGCACTTGAGAGGATGGTTGTACCAGTATCCGCACCAGCTCAGGCACTAACTCCAATTTCACAAGCACGTGTTGGTTCAGTAAAGGATTTTATATAGATGAACCCCAAGCCATATAAAGGCAATGAGAGCCCAGAGGAGACCACAAACTGGATAACTAGCACCAAAAGCTATTGGAGACGTCACAGTTGCCTACGGACTTATGGATGACAGGCATGAGGACCTAGCTAGAAGAAAACGTGCATCATTGGTGGGAATCGATAGAGTGTCAACTAGGTACACGTCAAACTTGGGAGCAGTTCTTAGAGTACTTTAAGAAGAAATACTTTTCGGCCACTATGAATGATGCATTGTACAACCAGTTCCTCCATCTCAAGTAGGAGAACAAGATAGTTGATAAGTATGATTCGGAGTTCAGCCGCCTCAGCAGATATGACACTATTCTGATACCCAATGACTTGGAGAAAGCTAAAAGATTTTATCACGGGCTGACTCAGGAGCTTCAGCGCTATACCAGCTCACAGTCCCGGATCACTTATGCTAAAGTATTGGCAGAGTCCAGGATTCAGGAGGCCATCAGCAAAGAAAAAAGGAATCAATAGAGGATTCAGCAAGGACCAGTAAAGACGCAAAAAGGAGGTCCTATCAGATGACCAATGGGACAACAGCAACAGAGGACGAGGCCCTACCAATTCAGAGAATCTCTAATTTCTCATTTCTATGGTAAGAAGGGGCACGTACAAAGGGAGTGCAGGAAGAAACTAGGAACTTGCTTGGCTTGCGGATTGGTTTAGCATCAAGCTAAGGATTGTCCGCAACGTAGAGCTATTATTCCAGTTGGAGTTCAGAAGTCAATAGTACTGGCACCGGGAGCAACTAACCAAGGAGGAGGATTACATCGTTTACCAGCACTAGAAGGCCAGCAGAGAGGACCACGCTTGGCATCACTGGTAGTATAGTTTGAGAGAGCCAAAAATCATACAGGAGCTAAGAGGCAAGAACAGGTATTTTCACTGACTCATAAGGAGAAGAGAATGAATGAAAGGCTATTACAGGTATTATTTTAGTCGGATCAGTACCTTCCACTATTTTATTTGATTCTGGGCCCACTCTTTCATTCATATCATCTAGATTTGTAGTAATGCATAGAATAGCTACTTCACCCTTTCCTAAGAGTTGGATGATTCTTACTGGGGGAGGAATAGTGCCTGTAACTAGTACCTGTAGGACTTGTTCAGTTATTATTTGTGGTCGAAAGATGAGAGCTCGACTTTTGGTATTCCCAATGCCAAATTTTGACGTAGTGTTAGATTGCCATAGAGGTTATGCTAACTTTAAGCTGACAGTCCAGCCAGAGCATGAATTCATGAGAAGAATTACAGAGAAGGGAGTAGGCTAGTACGGAGGAGCTTGCATGATAATGGAAGTTGTGCCACAACCGATAATTAAGGAGTTTGCAGATGTTTTTCCAAACGAGTTGCCGGGTTTACCACCGGACAGAGAAGTCGAGTTCACTATTGAGTTGGTGCCGGGAATAGCGCCGATATCTTCTAATGTGTATCGGCTGGCAAAGAAGGAGTTAGATGAGCTAAAGGTGCAGTTGTAAGAGTTGCAGGACAAGGGATTTATTAGGCTAAGTACATCACCTTAGGGAGCCCTGTTTTGTTTATGCCAAAGAAAGATGGAACAGTCCGCATATGCATCGACTACAGAGCCCTTAATGCAGTGACCATCAAGAATAAGTATCCCATGCCACGGACTAACGACTTATTCGACTAACTGATAAGAGAATGGGTATTTTCTAAGATTAATCTGAGATCGGGATACCATCAAGTAAAAGTAAGGTACGAGAATATTCAGAAGACGGCTTTCAGGACTCGCTATGGTCACTATGAGTTCTTGGTAATGCCCGTTGGATTGACAAATATGCCAGTTGTGTTTATGAACTTAATGAATCGAGTATTTCATCAGTATTTGGACCAGATTATGGTCATATTAGTCGACGACATTTTGGAGTACTCGAAGAGCCATGAGGAGCACGAGGAATATTTGAGGAAGGTGCTAGAAACATTGAGATATCAGAGGTTATATGCTAAGCTGAGCAAGTGCGAGTTTCTCCTAGATCATGTATCTTTTCTTAGGCATGTTATCTCGGGAGAAGGCATATCAGTAGACCCAACTAAGATATAAGCAGTAAAGACGTGGACGACCCCAACCGACGTCTTAGAGGTGCGAAGTTTTTTAGGACTTGTCAGATATTACCGGAGGTTCGTGAAGAATTTTGCGAGGATCGCAGAGCCTATGAAAAGGTTGACCCACAAGGACCAATAGTTTAATTGGACATAGGAGTGTCAGATGGCGTTTGATGAGTTGAAGAAGCGCCTGACTACAGCACCGATCTTGACTATACCTACTGGACTGGAAGGATTTATTATTTATAGCGCTGCTTGATGGAGCACGGTAAGGTGGTAGCATATAGTTCTTCGAAGTTGAGGATCCATAAAAAGAACTACCCTACTCATGACTTGGAGCATTCAGCAGTGATATTTACTTTGAAGCTTTGGAGGCACTATTTATATGGAGAGACTGTGGAGATCTATACAAATTATAAGAGCTTAAAGTATGTCTATACTCAGAAGGATCTGAATCAGAGATAGAGACGATGGCTATAGTTATTGGCAATTTTGACATTGAGCTGCAGTACCATCCAGGCAAGGCTAATGCAGTAGAGGATGCGTTGAGTAGGAGACCGATGGCGTACTTCTTGACAAAACAGAAGGAGTTATTATATGATTTGGAGCAGCTGGCATAGAGGTAGTAATGCCAGGAGAGGTCACAAAGTTTATGAACATTCATGTACAATCATCATTGTGGAGTGTATCAAGGCAGATTTGTCGACTGATGCGAGATTTCAATGACTTCGACAGAGGACTGAGGCTGGATTGTAGACTTGGTTAAGGATACATGAAGATAGGACTTTGAGATGTGGGGATCGCCTCTATGTTCCTAATGGAGATCTTAGGCAGGAGCTAATATCGAAGGCTCATAGTTCAGCATACTCTATTAATTCGGGAGGTACGAAGATGTACAAAGACTTGAGGCAGCACTACTGGTGGCACGAGATGAAGCGAAAGATAGCACGGTTTATAGCGGAGTCTTTGGTGTGTCCGCAATTTAAGCCTGAACATCAGAGATCTGTATGACTACTTCAACCCCTTCCCATACCAGAGTAGAAATGGGAGCACATCATCATAGACTTCGTTACGGGTTTCCCGAGAAGTCTAGCTGGCCGAGATATAGTTTAGGTGATTGTGGATAGATTGACTAAGGTGTCACACTTCTTACCCTTTAGAGAGTTAGGCAATCTACAGAAGTTCTGTTAGAGATGTACATGAAGGAGATTGTACACCTACATGGAGTACCAGTCAACATAGTTTTCAACAGAGATTCGAGGTTCACATCACACTTTTGGAGGAGTATGCAGGAGAGCCTAGGAACTAGATTAAAGTTTAGCACTTCTTATTACCCACGGACAGACGAACAATCAGAGCGTACTATTCAGACATTGGAGGACATGTTAAGAGCGTGCATGCTTGACTTTAAAGGATCTTGGGAGGATCAATTGTATTTAGTGGAGTTCTCTTATAATAATTGCTACCAAGCAAGCATTCATATGGCTCCTTTTGAAGCATTATACGAAAGGAAGTATTGATCACCAGTATGTTGGAGTGATGTGGACGAGAGACATATACTTGGACTGGAGTTGGTGACTCGCATAGTGGCGAAGGTCAAGAAGATTCAAGGTCACCTTCTAGCAGCACAAAATAGACAAGCAATGGGCTGATACTCACCGTCGACCTCTAGAGTTCAAGGTAGGAGATCATGTGTTCTTGAGGATCTCCCCTACTAGAGAAACCTTCATATTTGGAGGTAGAGGGAAGTTTAGTCCGAGGTACATCGGACCATTTGACGTATTAGAGCGTGTTGGCGAGGTTGCTTATAGACTAGCATTACCGTAGACCTTGGACGGTGTCCACGATGTGTTCCATGTCTCATTGAGAAGGTATTTGGTGGATCCTAGCCATGTACTGGATCATTCAGAGATCACCGTGGGACTATGTTTGTCTTATATGGAGCAGTCGGTTGAGATTCTCGACCGCAGAGAGAAGGTGCTAAAGGGGAAGACCATTCGACTAGTCTGTGTCGCTTGGAAGCATCATTCAACAAATGAATCAACTTGGGAGCGGAATGATTCGATCTTATAGCATTTTTCTTGCTTACGCGAATCTTCAGGTCTGGAATTTACATACCGCATTATTATTTTTCTAGATCGTGACATGTTCTTAATTCGAGGACAAAATTTTCTAAGGTGTATATGTTATAAAACCCTCACCCAAAAATAGGTATTTATTGTATATTCTATATATATTGTGTTTATTACTGGTTATTTTAAAATTAATTTAAATCCAATTATTGTATTAGGATACTTCACTGTAGTTTGAACATTAATGACATTGGATGACCCTAAAATCTATATCGCCTTCCGTAGGAAGTAGCCTACACTGGAGACAATACCCGTAGGATCTTCATGTAACACAAAATTCGATCATTCAATATTGGTATGGCATTAGTGTAATGACCATAGTTATTTATTTTTAAATTTAGAGACTTTTTATATATAATTTATGATTGGTTGTTTTTTTTATCCAAAACCCCTACAAAATTAGCAACCCATAATTTTAATTTCCACCATGAGTTTTCCATGCCAAATTAGGCCACTCCCCTTTTTGTGAGATTTGTATATTGAATTTTTATTAATTATTTTGTTAGAGGCCCAAACAAATCCCAACTACCAAAGATTTACCTAATATTTTCTAAACAACCAAATTAGGACACCCTTCATCCTAATCCTACTCCTACCCAACCCGCGGCCCCCTCTCCTAAACCCGCGCACCTTCTCAAAGTCCCGACCCCCCCCCTCTCTCTCTCTCTCTTTCTCGCTATATATATATATATATATATATATATATATATATATATATATATATATATATATATATATATATATATATATATTCTCATCTTAAACTCTAATCTCCTCAAAACCCTAACCCTAATCACCCCCATCATCTCCAAACTTCACCACCTCCAACCACCCTCAAGAGACCTCCCACTTCAGCCCTAGGCTGACTGCATCCATTGGAGGCCGATCTCCTCCAAACCCTAATCCTAATCACCCCCATCATCTCTAAACTTTACCACCACCTCCAACCACCCTCAAGAGGCCGCCCACTTCAGATGGCTATGATGTAGATGAAGAACCTAATTTTGTCTAGATAGATTAATATTTTTCTAGAAAATATATATTCGAAAATTATATAAAATAAATATAATTTTGATGCCTATGATGTCACAACAACCGTGTAACACCCCTTTTTGCATGCATACTAGCAAGTTTGGTTGCCCACCCTAATAGGATCAACTTGTAGATGGTAAAACCCTAATTATTTTTGTATAGATAAAAGAAATATTATTTATTGTATTTATTATTAATTTTATCATATTTATTCAAATTTTATTTCTATTTGAATAATTAGAATTTTAGGTGTTGTAGGTAGCAAGTTGACCTAGTTTTGACAAAACTAAACCCCGACAATTTCAGACTTAAACTCTGAAAAAAAATCTATATTTTATACATCTAAAATTATATTATTATTGAATAAATCTGATTTTTAAGTATTTATTCCATAATTATCTATTTATCAAAAAATGGTTTTATTGACTTGTCGGTAACCTGTTATGACCTAGTTTTATTTTCTACTTGATTTTGGACTTATAGAATTTAAAGGAGATGACCCTATCAATAAAAAAAATTTATTTTTTAATAAAATTCTGGAATTATTATTTTTGATAATTAAAGTCTTTAAAAAGGATTTTTTTTGTAATGTTTGATGTCTAGTAATAATTTGGTGTGTAGTTACTTGCATGTACAACCAAAGTAGAATTAATAACTAGATCATAAACTCATTAAAACTAGAAAATATTGTGAAGGTATATGGTATCTTCTGACCTGAAACATGTTTTTGTGAAATTTCTGTGGAGAGCCCCGGACCAGATTTGTTGTGCTCGCATCTTTGCTTGGAAGACAAGTACATCTTGCTTAATTGTATTATTCAGTTTATATTTTTCCTAGTATTTATTTGTTAGTTGTGTGCACGCCTTTTCGAGTAGTACACTTACCTGGTATATTGTGAAGGTATGTGGTATCTTCTGACCTGAAACCTGTTTAACACGATCATTGAGTGAGTGAATGCATGGACTAGCGTGTTGACTGGCCATTGATACATGGGTTCGTGTCTTGTGTTGGTAGTTAGTATTGGTCTAGTTTTCTAAATTTTATTGACGTCTTATATTATGTCTATATGTCACGACCCGTACCCGGTGTAAGGGTACAAGTCGGAAACAACGCCCAGCCTACGCCGCAGAATCGGCGGTAGAACGTCGTCTAGATAATCTATCTAGCAATATAATGAACCACCAAAATGATAATATACTCAATCACAAAACTAAGGTAGAAATGAGCACGAATCAAATAAAGAATATAATAGTCACAATACAACTCATGAGTCTAAAATAATACATCAATGAGTCAGAAGAAATACAGAATAAGCTGGAGACAAATCCAGTACAAAAGAATACTACGAAGCTACAACTCCTGGGTCAAGTCAGTTGGGATAGGTCCCTCCTGAGCCAGGGTCTCAGAATCTAAACCCACAATATCCTGGGGTCCATAATAGGTAGGGTACCACTCCTCAGTGTCATCTGGAAAAATATATCCAGTCAGGAAAGGAGCAGAGTACATCTCTAACAGCAGTTTTAATCAATGATAAAAACTATATAGCGGTAAATAGATGTGGATAAATAATATGCACAATAGATACAAGAGATATATACAATAAAGAAATACTGAAATAAATACAATAATGAACAATATGCCAATGAAACAAGAATACTAATGACTAAGTGTGTGAGTACTAGCTTAACATGTGATCGGCTTGGGCAAGATGCAATGCGGCCTGGCTAATCATATGTGCGGTGTATGATAAACACTATTCAGTAATCAGTACTTGATACAATAGGGATATTGATCACATATCTATACTAATACTCCCCACCCCCGACTGGTATAATAGATCCAACCACGGTATGCTATGGCACGAGATTTCCCAAGAAGATAGCTAGTCTTCCCAAGAATCGGTGTCTGTATATGTACAAGATAACCAATGAAACAATACTTGTACCATATATACCATATACCAAGGAATAACATCTCATGACGAGATCCAGATATACCAATCCGTGTAACCATAGTGTCAAGAGAACATGAATATCTATACTTGATACAATGAACATAGAGGATATAATAAATAAGAAACTATCAGAGAATGTACTCGCCTGAAGTCCAAAGAATAGTCTCACAGATGTCTGACTCGGTGCCTCGAAGACCTAGAAATGGAATACAACATCAATACAAGGTTCCGAAAAGAGAATAAGTTAAACTAGTCAACTTCTAGGTCAATAAGTCAATTTTAAGTCAAAAGTCAACTATGGTCAACTCTAAGTCAACTATAGTCAACTATGGAAAACCAAGGTCAACTATCTATTTCTAGGTTGCACAATTCTAACATAAAAATCTTGGGTCCAGATACTAAAATCTAAGTCAAGAAACCAACATCTTAAAAATATTAGGATACCGTATCTCCGGATACGTGAATCCAAGGTAACACCTCAATATATATATCAAAAAATATTTATAATAATATAGAATCACAATTTACATATCAAATAGGTACCGTGGTTTTGAACCAACTTGATATCTAAACAAAAATCATAATCTTGATACCCAAATCTCGTATCTTGAGTATCCCACTTACCTTGGTTTCCACAAGGTAATACTCAATACCTTGGTATAATAATTACACTCATACATAATATATAACTATATAATAATATATACATATAAGGAATATAACAATAATAATATATTATCTCAATATTAATACATACATACATACATACATATATATATATATATATATATATATATATATATAAGTATATATATATATATATATATAAGTATATAAACAATATATATATAAAATACCAAACCATCGCTGAAAACTGTGTTGAAAAACACTGATTTTCAGATACACTGCCTTTAGTGACAGTTCTAGTTGTCACTGAAGCTGCCACCACTGTTGCTATGGGATCCTGTACTGCTACCGCTGCTTTGGTGATGTTTTGCAACCTTCACCGTTCTACTGTCGCCACTGCTGCTGCAGCTTATTAATGACAGTGGCGGCTGTCATTAAATGCTGCCGCCACTGCTACAGCGGCTGGTGCTGAATCCGCTGCTATTAATGACAGTGGCTGTCATTAAACCTGCTGTCGCCAAAAACTATAATATATATATATATATATATATATATATATATATATATATATATATATATATATATAACTCCTAATAAATATGTATATATATATCTATATATATAATTACCAATTAGACTATAAATACACCCTCTTTATTAATATACATATTAGGACATAGCCACATACATAAACATAAATACATATATATAAATAATCATATAATAACTATAAATAATCTAATTACATAATTAAACATACACATATATTTATAAAAATATATACATATATTTATATCCCTAACATATATTATAACATATGTATTAATGCATATAGAAGAAAGATACATATATATATATATATATATATATATATATATATATATTCTCTTAGTACATATATAGTACATAGATCTATGATACAATAAACACTAAAATAAATTCACTATAATACATATAATATATATATATATATATATATATATATATATATATATATATATATATATATATATACAATTATAACTTAAGAATTAAAAGCACAATAATTAGATCTACAATAAATACATAACATATAGAGAGTATCACACCGTATCCCACTAGATCTAGGATACGCATGTGACACGAGTCCACCACACATCCAATTGCACCGCGAAGGACACAAACAAGTCACATATAATATTTATGAACAATACAAAGTGTAAAATATAGATCTACGTGTCCGTGTCAAAATACGACATGTACAAAGTCTCTTGTCGGAGGAAAAAACCCCCAAATTAACATGTTTCACCAAATTATTGGGATACGACCTACACGTACCCAATTATGGACACGACACTAGTCCCAAACACATAAACATATGCCAAATTGATCTATAGAATCAATTGACATACACAACAAATGTCATTCTCGGAATTTCCCTAAAATTGACACAAAAAGCACCATAACTTTCTCAATAGGCCTCCTATGAACACAAAACTAAATCCTAAGGGTAGTATATGCATATGGGATGATTTGCCATGGTTAAATCTCATATTTAGAAGCTATTTTAAAGAAAAAACTGAATTGTACCTATTGGAAGATGGATTCCCAACGAAACCTCCAATTGAGATAAAATTGCTTCCAAATTGTAGATCCTTGCTCCTCTTTATAGATCCTTGATTCCTCCTTCTAGATCCTTGCTTCTCAAGTCTCTAATGGTGATTTGGGAAGGAATTGGAATGAATTTTGGTAGGAAAATAAAGTGGGAAAGAAGAAATTTGGTAGTGGAAAATTCTAGATCTAGATTTAGAATGAAAAAGAGGAGAGAGAATTTTCCCCCTCTACTTATATAGGCCGGCCCCTATTCCTCAAACTCAAGTAATCATGTAATATCCATTATACCCCTTGGGGCCTCTCATGAAGAAATAATTAAGGAAGGAAGCTTATAGTCTAATGATTTAATTAATTTAATAGATCTCCTTAACAATGGGCTTTCTAAATGGGCTAAGTTTAAATAATTAATTCATGTTGGTCCACGGGTCCAAACTAAACTAGTTAGGTCCACTAACACAAGTCCAAATTAAATAACTAACATCTAACAATAATTAAATAATACAATAATTAATTATTTATCAAGCACACTAATTATTTAATAGGGAAATTACTAAAATACCCTTTTCTAGAAAATGTGGTAGTGACAAGTCTACCCTCCTTAAAATAATTTCGTACTCGAAATTCAAAGACGAAAACTATCCCCAAAAAATGACAGAACAGAACTAAAGGATCATAACTAACTATGAAAGAACATAATAATGAACAGAACATAACTAGGAA
The DNA here is from genome assembly GCA_036927795.1 of Iris macrosiphon. Classification (NCBI taxonomy): domain Eukaryota; kingdom Viridiplantae; phylum Streptophyta; class Magnoliopsida; order Asparagales; family Iridaceae; genus Iris; species Iris macrosiphon. The sequence goes on from JAYESA010000003.1 coordinate 56,708,294, forward strand.
TAATATACCTCAAGGCACAAACAAATATGGATAACGCTCCCGCATTTCATTCTCTCTCTCCCAGGTAGACTCTCCTAGAGAGTGATGCCTCCATGCGACGCGCACCAAAGGAATAGTCTGGTTCCTCAGCACCTTCTCTCTCCGATCCAGAATCTCAACTGGCTGCTCTGGATAGCTAAGAGTAGGGCCTACCTCTATCTCCGAGTGATCCAATACATGACTAGGATCTGCCACGTATCGTCTCAACTGTGACACGTGAAATACGTTGTGCACTCCCTCCAATGCAGGTGTCAAGTCTAGTCTATAAGCAACTACACCGACCCTCTCTAGAATAGTGAAAGGTCCGATGAATCGCGGACTAAGCTTTCCGCCTCCACCGAAGCGAATCGTGCCTCATATCGGAGAAATCCTCAGAAACACTAAACCACCCACCTAGAATAAAATACCACCTTAAGAACTTAATTAATAACAAACAACCAATAACAAGCATAAAAAAAATCTAAACTATACCTCGAACTCTAAAGGTCTTCGATGGCTATCGGCCCAATGTCGCTGTCTGTCCTGCGGCACTCGAAGTCTGTCTCTGATCAACTGAACCTTCTCTGCTGCATCCACAACCATCTCTGGGCCAAGCAAAACTCTTTCTCCAACATCGTCCCAAGATAAAGGAATACGACACCTCCGACCGTACAGAGCTTCAAAAGGTGACATCTCTATACTAGCCTGGTAACTGTTGTTATAAGCAAACTCTACCAAATGGAGATGGTCTTCCAAAGAACCCCCAAAATCTAGTACACAAGTGCGTAACATATCCTCAAGAGTCAAAATAGTCCTCTTTGACTGCCCATCTATCTGGGAATGATATGCAGTACTGAACTTAAGCTTAGTGCCCAAACTCTCATGCAAACTCCTCCAGAAATAAGAAGTGAAATGACTATCCCGATCCGAGACTATACTGACAGGAACTCCATGTATCCTAACGATCTGCCTCACATACATCTCTGCCAGCTTCTCCTTAGACAAACCCACATTGAAAGGCAAAAAGTAGGCCGACTTGGTCAACCTATTAACGATGACCCAAATCGCGTCTTTCCCTCCTGGAGATCGTGGAAGTCCGAACATAAAATCCATAATAATGTGTTCCCACTTCCACTCTGGAACGGGTAATGGCTGAAGTAAACCTCCTGGTCTCTGCCTCTCGGCTTTCACCTGCTGGCACACTAAGCATCTGGATACAAACTGTGCCACTTCCCTCTTTATGCCATACCACCACACACTCTCTCGCATATCCCGATACATCTTGTTAGCACCTTGATACATGGAATACTAAGAGTGATGCACTTTTTGCAACACCTCCTCACGCAGCTCCCCACTAGGCACACACAATCTAACTCCATGCCTCAAAGATCCATCCTCAGCAATAGTAAAATTATCCTCCAATCCTACTCTCACTTGAGCTCTGATACTCCTCAGAGATATATTCTCATACCGTGCTGCCTTGATCCTTTCCATCAAATTCGAATGTATCTTTAACCCCTATATCTGTAAAGCACAACCAGGAACAATTATCTCAATGCCCAAGCTCTCCAAGTCCTCCAACAAATATCGATCCTGCGTCAAGAACATAGCTACTGGATACCTGCTCAAAGCATTGGCAACTACATTAGCTTTCCCAAGATGATATTGCAAAGATATATCAAAATCCTTCATCAGTTCCAACTACCAACGCTGCCTCATGTTCAACTCTTTTTGCGTAAAAATGTACTTCAAACTTTTGTGGTCTGTGAAGATCTCCACACGCTCTCCGTACAAATAATATTTCCACAACTTCAGAGCGAATATGACGGCTGCCAACTCCAAATCATGGGTAGGATAGTTCTTTTCATGAGAACATAATTTCCTGGATGCATAGGCAATCACTTTCCCATGCTGCTGAAGAACACAACCCAAACCCTTCCCTGATGCATCACTGTAAATAGTGAAACCTCCGGACCCTGATGGCAACGTCAAAATAGGAGCAGACGTCAACCTCTTCTTCAACTCTTCAAAAGCAACCTGGCAATCCTCCGTCCAAACAAACTTCACATCCTTCCTTGTGAGTCTGGTCATCGGCCCGGCGATCCTCGAAAAATCTTGCACAAATTTCCTATAGTAGCCTGCCAATCCCAAGAAACTCCTGATCTCTGCTACCGAACTTGGAGTCTTCCAAGATTTCACTGCTGAAATCTTCTTCGAATCCACTGAAATACCATCACCAGTCATAACATGCCCCAAGAATTCCACCTTGTCTAGAAAAAACTCACACTTGGACAACTTTCCACACAGCTTCTCCTTTCTCAGCACATCCAACACAATCCTCAAATGCTCCTCATGCTCCTCCAGTGTCCTCAAGTATATGAGTATGTCGTCGATGAACACCACCAAGAACTTGTCAAGGTACTGGTGGAACACCTTGTTCATCAAGTTCATAAATACCGCTGGTACATTAGTCAAACCGAACGACATCACCATAAACTCGTACTGACCATACCGAGTCCTAAAAGCAGTCTTCAGTATGTCCTCCGGCTTCACCTTTACCTGATGGTAGCCTGATCTCAAATCTATCTTAGAAAATACCTTCGCACCACTCAACTGATCAAACAGATTATCAATCCGTGACAAAGGATACTTATTCTTGATAGTGAGATTATTCAAAGCTCTGTAATCAATGCTCATGCGCACCAATCCATCCTTCTTCGATACAAACAATACCGGGGCTCCCCATGGTGAAGAACTCTATCTGATAAACCACTTATCCTGTAATTCGTCCACCTGCTTCTTTAGCTCGGCCAGCTCACTATTGTTTACTCTATAGATATGCTGCGAAATTGGTTCTGCACCTGACACCAAGTCTATAGAAAATTCAATATCTCGATCTAGCGGCAATCCTGGTAATTTCTTAGGAAACACATCCAAGAACTCTGCTATCAACGGATGTGGCAACTCCTTGTCTTCCACCATAGCTCCACAAGTAATGCCTTCTCCTTGCTCTGTAGCTCCTCTAGCAAACTCGACTCTGGCTCTCCTGGCGGACCAAACAAAACTCTACCTCCTCTACAATCTATGCTAGCACGGTGCCTACTCAACCAATCCATCCCGAGTACAATATCGTAGCTCGAAAGTGGTATTACAAGTAGATACGTACTCAACTCCCAGCCTCTGAGAGTAACTCTCTGATCCTTGTAAATATTATTAACCAGGATAATGCCTCCCCCGGTCATGATCTTGCAAGTCCAAAGCAAAGACTCAGCTACCAAACCATGCTTCAGAGCAAAAGAAACAGATACAAAAGTATGAAAAGCACCACTATCAAACAAAGCTAAAGCTAGAATGGAATCAAGAAGAATAGAACCAATATGGCACAAGATGTAAGACATTTAAGGAAAGGACAGATTAAGAGATCAAGTATCAATATCAAAGGAGAATAGTTGAATCAAAAGAATTTTCCTAGATGTGATTGAGTATCTCAGCCTATATCCTATATCCTATCGTAGGCTCGCAGTAGTACAACTAAATTGTCGTACTACCACGATATCACATACTTTGTGAAGCTGGACCTGCATGGGCTACCACCAAAAATATGTCATGACCCGTACCCGGTGTAAGGGTACAAGTCAGAAACAACGCCCAGCCTACGCCACAGAATCGGCGGTAGAACGTTGTCTAGATAATCTATCTAACAATATAATGAACCACCAAAATGATAATATACTCAATCACAGAAATAAGATGGAAATGAGCATGAATCAAATAAAGAATAGAATAGTCACAATATAACTCATGAGTCTAAAATAATACATCAATGAGTCAGAAGAAATACAGAATAAGTTGGAGACAAATCCAGTACAAAAGAATACTATGAAGCTACAACTCCTGGGTCAAGTCATTTGGGATAAGTCCCTCCCGAGCCAGGGTCTCAGAATCTAAACCCACAATATCCTGGGGTCCATAATAGGTAGGGTACTACTCCTCAGTGTCATCTGGAAAAATATATCCAGTCAGGAAAGGAGCAGAGTACATCTCTAACAACAGTTCTAATCAATGATAAAAACTATGTAGCAGTAAATAGATGTGGATAAACAAGATGCACAATAGATACAAGAGATATATACAATAAAAAAATACTGGAATAAATACAATAATGAACAATATGCCAATGAAACAAGAATACTAATGACTAAGTGTGGGAGTACTAGCTTAACATGTAATCCGCTTGGGCAAGATGCAATGCGGCCTGGCTAATCATACGTGCGGTGTATGATCAACACTATTCAGTAATCAGTACTTGATACAATAGGGATATTGATCATATATCTATACTAATACTCCCCACCCCCGACTGGTATAATATATTCAACCACGGTATGCTATGGCACGAGATTTCCCAAGAAGATAGCTAGTCTTCTCAAGAATCGGTGTCTGTACATGTACAAGATAACCAATAAAATAATACTTGTACCATATACACCATATACCAAGGAATAACATCTCATGACAAGATCCGGATATACCAATCCGTGTAACCATAGTGTCAAGAGAATATGGATATCTATACTAGATATAATGCACATAGAGGATTTCATAAATGAAAAACTATCAGAGAATGTACTCGCCTGAAGTCCAAAGAATAGTCTCACAGATGTCTGACTCGATGCCTCGAAGACCTAGATATGGAATACAACATCAATATAAGGTTCCGAAAAGAGAATAAGTTAAACTAGTCAACTTCTAGGTCAATAAGTCAATTTTAAGTCAAAAGTCAAGTATGGTAAACTCTAAGCCAACTATGGTCAAACTAAGGTCAACTATCTATTAATAGGTTGTACAATTCTAACACAAAAAACTTGGGTCAAGATACTAAAATCTAAGTCAAGAAACCCACATCTTAAAAATATTAGGATACCGTATCTCCGAATACGTGAATCCAAGGTAACACCTCAATATATATATCAAACAAAATTTATAATAAAATAGAATCACAATTTACATATCAAATAGGTACCGTGGTTTTGAACCAACTTGGTATCCAATAAAAATCAAAATATTGATACCCAAACCCCGTATCTTGAGTATCCCACTTACCTTGGTTTCCACAAGGTAATACTCAATACCTTGGTATAATAATTACCCTCATACATAATATATAACTATATACTAATATATACATATAAGGAATATAGCAATAATAATATATTATCTCAATATTAATACATATATATATAAGTATATAAACAATATATATATAAATCTACCAAACCGTCGCTAAAAACTGTGTTGAAAAACACTAATTTTCAGATACACTGCCTTTAGTGACAGTTCTGGCTGTCACTGAAGCTACCGTCACTGTTGCTGTGGGATCCTGTACTGCAGCTGCTGCTTTGGTGACGGTTTGCAACCGTCACCGTTCCACTGTCGCCACTACTGCTCTTTCCCGCTGCTGTTGCTACTTATTAATGACAGTGGCGGCTGTCATTAAATGTTGTCGCCACTGCTACAGCGACTGCTGCTGAATTCGCTGCTATTAATGACAATGGCTGTCATTAGACCTGCTGTCACAAAAACTATATAAAATATATATATAACATATATATATATATATATATATATATATATATATATATATATATATATAACTCCTAATAAATATGTATATATATATCTATATATATAATTACCAATTAGACTATAAATACACCCTCTATAATAATATACATATTAGGATATAGCCACATACATAAACATAAATACATATATATAAATATTCATATAATAACTATAAATAATCTAATTACTTAATTAAATATACACATATATTTATAAAAACATATACATATATTTATATCCCTAATATATATTATAACATATGTATTAACGCATATAAAAGAAAGCTACCTATATATATATATATTCTCTTAGTACATATATAGTATATAGATCTATGATACAATAATCACTAAAATAAATACACTATAATACATATATAATATATATATATATACACAATTATAACTCAAGAATTAAAAGCACAATAATTAGATCTACAATAAATACACAACATATAGAGAGTATCACGACGTTTCCCACTAGATATAGGATACGCATGTGACACGAGTCCACCACACATCCAATTATACTCCGAAGGACACAAACAAGTCACATATAATATTTATGAACAATATAAAGTGTCAAATATAGATCTACGTGTCCGTGTCAAAATACGACATGTACAAAGCCAGTGTCGGAGGAAAAAAATCCCCAAATCAACACGTATCACCAAATTATTGGGATACAACCTACACGTACCCAATTGTGGATACGAGACTAGTCCCAAACACATAAACACATGCCAAATTAATTTATAGGATCTATTGACACACAACAAATATTATTCTCGGAATTCTCCCAAAATTGACACAAAAAGCACCATAACTTTCTCAATAGGCCTCCTATGAACACAAAACCAAATCCTATGGGTAGTATATGCATATGGGTTAATTTTTCATGGTTAAATCTCAAATTTAGAAGCTATTTTAAGGGAAAAAACTGAATTGTACCTATTGGGAGATGGATTCCTAATGAAACCTCCAATTGAGATGAAATTGCTTTCAAATTGTAGATCCTTGCTCATCTTTGTAGATCCTTGCTTCCTCCTTCTAGATCCTTGCTTCTTAAGTCTCTAATGATGATTTGGGAAGAAATTAGAATGAATTTTGGTAGGAAAATGAAGTGGGAAAGAAAAAATTTGGTAGTGGAAAATTCTAGATCTAGATTTGGAATAAAAAAGATGAGAGAGAATTTTCTCCATCTACTTATATCTGCCAACCCCTATTCCTCTCCCTCAAGTAATCATATAATGTCCATTATACCCCTTGGGGCCTCTCATGAAGAAATAATTAAGGAAGGAAGCTTCTTGTCTAATGATTTAATTAATTTAATCCATCTCCTTAACAATGGGCTTTCTAAATAGGCTAAGTTTAACTATTTAATTCATGTTGGTCCATGGGTCCAAACTAAACTAGTTAGGTCCACTAACACAAGTCCAAATTAAATAACTAACATCTAACAACAATTAAATAATATAATAATTAATTATTTATCAAGCACACTAATTATTTAAATAGGAAAATTACTAAAATATTCTTTCCTAGAAAATGTGGTAGTAACAAGTCTACCCTCCTTAAAATAATTTTATCCTCGAAATTCAAAGACGAAAACTATCCCCAGAAAATAACAGAACAGAACTAAAGAATCATAACTAACTATGAAAGAACATAATAATGAACAGAACATAACTAGGAATAACATACCTCAAGGCACAAACAAATATGGATAACGCTCCCGCATTTCATCCTCTCTCTCCCAGGTAGACTCCCCCGGAGGATAATGCCTCCATGCGACGCACACCAAAGGAATAGTCTGGTTCCTCAGCACCTTCTCTCTCCGATCCAGAATCTCAACTGGCTGCTCTAGATAGCTAAGAGTAGGGCCTACCTCTATCTCCGAGTGATCCAATACATGACTAGGATCTGCCACGTATCGTCTCAACTGCGACACGTGAAACACGTTATGCACTCCCTCCAATGCAGGTGGCAAGTCTAGTCTATATTCAACTACATCGACCCTCTAGAATAGGGAAAGGTCCGATAAATCGCGGACTAAGCTTTCTGCCTCCACCGAAGCGAATCGTGCCTCGTGTCGGAGAAATCCTCAGAAACACTATTAGATTCTGAGACTTACCTATTCATTCAGTTTCTTACTCTGTGATATTTGTGGATGAGACTAGATTTTATATGCCTGTGATATTGAGACTTAGTTATATTTTATAGCATACTAAGACTGGTTAGGTCCATTAAATTAGGTTCCTATACTTGTTCGTACAACTGGCATATGTACGTATACCTGGTCCTACATATTTTGGGTTAAGGCCTTGTTGTTGATGTTATTTTTTATCTATATATGTTTGTACACGATTATGTCACATGATGTGGACATGGAGGCACATACACGACCCTTATTTTAGCATGTCCTAGTGTTTATTTTGATATTTCAGCCATGTCTGATGTGTGTCCAACAAAACATAGCACATATACAACACTAATTTTTGAGTTCCAGTTCTTTCTAGGTTGTATTTAGACTTCTATGATACATACATAATCTTACATAAATGCTCTGATACAATAATCTTAGTAGTCATGTTATTCGGCTCTTTATCTTGGTGAACTATTACTAATGCTCAGTGGGAAAATATTTGCTTTTGGTTGATCTGACATGCTTGTATTTTTTAACATGGTTTACGTAAGCAATAATATCTTTCAAAATAACTAGAGATTTAGTTTATGTTTCATGGTATCTTATAAAAATCCTTCTTGTGGTTTGGAATATATTACATTATCCAGCATCACATAAAATTTAAAATTTAAAACATAAATAACAATAGACACTAATTGAAGAGTCATTTAAAACTGAAATAACAATATGCCTAAACCAACTTGGACTTAGGATAATGCCTTTGGTTGAGTCTTGATCTGCAAAAGGCTTTATACAATTTTTCTTCTTGAATAATCAATCACAACCTTTTGTCTCTTTTCTTGAGCTAATCACATTTGGATATTTGAACTAACATTACTTCTTGGTTCATTCATGTCTTATGACTATTTTTAGAGCTATTTCTACCCTTCCAAGTTCAACATTCAGAGGTTCTTGTTGTAATTTGAGTTTAATCTACTATAGTTATAGTTTTATCTTCTCGTAATCATATTTTTCATGTAAGGTTCTCCATTCATTCCACACAATTTTAATATTCCTCAGTTTAGTCACCACTGAGTACATATAGTATCATCTTGATTTGATTAGTATCAGCTTGATGAACTGATGCAAACTTAATTTATGCTTTGATGCAAACTAATATTTGCCTTCTAAATTTATTTGGTGATAACCTGATGTTGTTTTGAATTTCTGATATGGTAAGTGTTTGGTGATTGATGTATAGATTTAAATTTCTTTATGCATTTTAAGTTTTAAAATGTTTCTTTAATTTATAAGCCTCTGTTAAGGTATAGAGAGATCAATTGATAACTTTATGCATTTTCTGTCATTAACCCTTATCTTTCGTTCGTGGATAGGCGAATGGTTTGCCATAGGGCTATGTAGGGCAGTAAAGACTCTGATCCGAGTTCTGGGAATGTCAAGGCATTGCTTGGGACTGTAGAGGATATCCTAAATGAGAAGATGTGGAGTCTATTGTGTTTGGGGGAAAGGGGATAGGAGAGCAAACAAACTTGGAGAAGCTTGGATTGGTTCGCTGCAAAGCTCGTGCTTGAACATTAGAAGAGAAGCTGCAGAATAGCTCTAGTCGTTGCTTTCAAGCAACCAAATCCAAGATCCAACATGATCTAAGCTTCCTTAAGTAATCTCTTTTCTCAACTATCTTACTTGGTGTCTTAATCTGCTTGATCCTGCTGTGTTCTTTTACATATCAATATAGCTTGTTTTTTATAGTAATATTAGGAGAAAAATATATGTGATATACTTCAATGGTGATTATCTCCTTTAGAAATATAATTCTTTATTTTGTTGCAATTTCCTTTCAAGGCAACCTATGATTTCGAGATGATGTGAAATATTCTGGAGAACATGAAAGAAGAAAATATTAATTTCTTATATACCCTTTGTAACGTGATAAGATATATATGGGATACCTTTAATGTTCTTATCTTTGTTAATTAACAAGTTCAAGAAGTATGTTGATTTAACCAGCTTTTCTGACATTAATAGATGGATTCGTTATTTATTGAGACATGGTATAGTAGAACTCATCCTTGAGATATGGAAGGGCCTGATGTATTAACTGCCATCATGTTTCTTCGAGTGCAGCAAGATCAATTATTTGAAGCTGTATCAGTGCATATTCAATCTTCATTTAATGGGTTCAAATGACTCACAATTCTTCATGACGTTACCACTAGTGATAAGGGGCTTGGGCATTATTCTCTCTTTTCCCTTTCCTTAGGAAATTGGTATTAGAGGATGTAGATTATACTAACCTCAGAATCAGTAATCAGAAGCTTGTGGAATTATCAATTGGAGGGCAGCAAATACTTCTTTCTTTGGAGAGTACCCCTCTTCTAGCTATAGCAACCATCGATTTTCCTGCTATGATGATCTAATGGTTGAAGATGGAATGGTGTCTAATTTAGTCAACCTTCTGGGAAATTTAATTACCTAGTGTTAAGAGGCTTGAATGACTTGATTCTACTTTAGAGGTACCACATGTTTCAATATCAAAGCTTCATTATATATATATATATATATATATATATATATATATATATATATATATATATATATGTATATTTATTTATTTATTTATTTATTGAGAAATTGACTACTTCTTCTATGTTGGTTCCTGCACATTGCCAGTTGGTGATGTTCTGGCCAGCCTTCCTATTTTATAGCCGCTGTTACATCTATCCTTGAACATAAGTTTTAGAAATATGCAAAAATGGTTGGTTGTTTTTTGAATATTTAAAAGTTGACTTGTCCTGGAAAAAGCTTGATATATCGGTAAGTTTTCATAGAATGTAGATGGCTTTTTTTCTTTTTTCTGTCAATCTTTTTCTCTTTGCAACTAACTAGTCAAAATACAGGTTAGTACACTCGCAAAAGAAATATGACATTGCATAAAATAGATATAAGAAAGTATGATATATTCTTGATATCAGGTCAGGTGTACTTTGGTCCTAATAAAATTATCATGATTTTAAGGGATATGTATATGCACTTTAAGGGTTTGATAAGTTTGTTAATATAACATGTTGTTGCAGCTGAGCTGGGGAGGAGAGTTTTTTTTTGTGAAATGTCTTTAGGCATGCTTAATTAACTTAAATCAAAATTGTTAGAGGATTTATAAGTGTCTCATTTAATGCAGATTTGGCCACTACGAAAATATTTGTACATATTGAATATTGGATATAGTTTCCTAGTATGTTTAACAATAGGGCTATTTGATTTTACCCCCTGTTAGATTAGGTATATTGATATTACCCCCCTGTTAAATCAATAGTTGAGAATACCCCTCTGAAAGTGTCGTTAAATTTTTTGAAAGTGTCGTTAAAAGTTTTAAAAGTGTCGTTAATGAGTTTTTAATGACACTTTTAGGGGGGTATTCTTATCTTTTGATCTAACATGGGGATAATATCAATATACCTAATCTAACGGGGGGGGGGGGTAAAATCAAATAGCCCTTAATAATATAGGTGTCAAGCTAGTTTTCTTTTGTAACTTTCTAGTACTGTATGATATGCATCTTTACCTTTTAAACAGTAGCATACATCTCCATAAATATATATTTGTACCATGGGAATCAATTTTGAAGGTTTAGTAAGTTCCAAAAAATTTATTTTGGTGTATTAATTAGTATTGCCTTAAACAGTGTTTTACTATTAGTACATTTTATTGCATAACAGGTTTCAAAAGTAGGCTTGTTGTTGCGTAGTGATGGTTCTGTTGGACTTGGGAAAGCAGTGGATATATTGGACACTCTTGGTAGTAGCATGACAAGTTTTAAGTCTCGACAGTGGATGTATTGGACGTGGTAAAGCAGTGGATGTTGTTGCGCAGCTACACTCTTGGAAGTAGGAGAGGCAACTAAAGGAAAATAAAATCAATTTTGTCTTTCGAAGTTGCCAACACAATTGCAAAAGGTGCAAACCTTATGCAATCACTTTCAAAAAACATAAAACATTTGTAGGAAGTTGTGCTCAACTACAAGGGGTGCAACTTTTATTATTTAAAGATATAGATGATTTACACAAGCTAGTACTGACAAAAGGTGTGTATTGAACTCCAGAACTTATAAATTTTGGGGATATGTATTTTAGGAGCAAATTTTACAAACTTACTGTTATCCAATATAATTGATCTATTTGTGCATCTTAAGAAAATAGTCCCTTTTGACAATTTAACAGAGAAAAGTTGAAAATATTTTCAGGAGAAGTCCAGTTTGGTTACTGTTGTAAAGATCCCCAGTGGCACAACTTGGACTGATAGTCTACCAAGTAAAGAAATTAGCAATTTAACTTTTATATCAATAGTGAATTATTTTTACGTTAAAGAAGTTCACAAGTTTCTCCTCAATGTTCTTCATCTTCATCTAGTCGAGGATCTGATTCTACACTCCAAAACCAGCTTAAAAAGGAAGCAGCTGAATAGATGCAGCATCTGATGGCATAATTTTAATATACATCTGTAAGTACTTTGATTTTATTATATTGGTATTTAGTTCTCTTTGTATTTTTGAGTTGTGCGGTTGTCAACTTCAAAGTGCTACTGTTAACGTTATATGATTGTATCTGTTAGTTTTAAACTATTCATATATGCCTACATTTCCCCACATAGAAGTAATGCACCTCCTATACTAAACAAATTGAGCATCCTTCCTCAAGTTATAGATAACATCATTAGAAATATTAGATCAGAAACAGATGAGAAACATATAAAAAGAAAGAGAAAAGAAAAAAAAATCTATTTATTTATATGGATCATGCATTTATGTTTCTGTAAGAAAAATTGAACAAAAATTTCTCACGATTTAAAAATATCTGTTTACTTGAATTTTTCTCACGATTTACAAATTTAAATTACTTCTGAGTTATTGACAGAGTTTCTTCATGCTAATTAACTTTCTTATATATAGTTTTCTTTTTCTTTTTTGCTCTATAGGAAGAATTTATGAAGGATGCAATGCAGTTCCTTATCTTGAGGGGACACATCCATCTTGTCCCTCAATGATGGCACCATTAGAAGAATTCCAAATAGCACACTCAGCTTGGAGGCAAATAGGCTTAAGTTATGCAGTATATTCCTTGTACCTGGAATAAAAGAATCAATATATTTGTATAGGCTTAGGTTAAGTATATGGCCATATTTTTGTGATATTTTAGTTGTCGATTTGGGATTCACATGATTTAACATTATTATGGTTTCAATGGAAGTTAGTACTTATAATAATTATTGTGTATACTTTAGATATTATTGTTTCAATGAAAGTTATTATTTTCATAATTGTTACATATATTATATGTTTTGTGATTAATTGTCAAAGGTAAAATTGATTGCCAAAAAATAAAATAAAAACTTAAAATTTTTTAAAGAGAATTTAGGACATGCAAAATATGTCCTAATTAGTGTGTATTTGATATTTTTAACGACATACAATTAATGCCATAATTGACAAATAATGAGAGGCCATAAAAAATTATTTAAGGTGTGTTGTAGCATGTCATGATTTTTGCATTAAATACATGCAATAGAAAGCCATAAAATAATATTAATGACATGTAAAAGTATGTCGTGATTCTTTATTAATGACGTGCATAAACACACCGTTATTGCCTTTTTATGGCACATAATGGATGTCGTAAATGTTGTAGTAGTATCCTCTTTCCTTTCAATACCTCGTTCTCTTGGGTTACTCATCTCCTCTATCGTATTATTCACATCCTCGATTCCATGTTCAAGTTCTACTTGTGCTCAACTTATTCTTGCCATATTATCCTACTTAAAGCAGACCGGACTGACCCTTAGAATTTAATGCGCTATTTAACTTTTCCCCTTCCCGAGTAAGGAGGTATGTTATTTCGTACTTAATCATTTACTACCATATTGCCTTCTCCTATTTTTGGAACCGTACTTTGTTTTAATTTCGAGGATAAAATTCTTGCAAGTTGGGTAGAATGTAACCACCCTAAATTTTATAATTAATTAAATAAATAATCAAAGTATATAATAGGCATTCATACTCATGTTAGTATACATGAGTAAAGTAAAATATGTAAAATAGGAATAAATAAATTTAATATATAAAAATATGTGCATAATTGTACATGTGTAAAAGAATAAAATCTTTAAACAATAAAAGATATTGGTAATAGAAATATAAAACATACTAAATTATGTTCTTTTATAAAATAATAATAATAGTAATTTAAAATATTTATATATACGATTAATAATAATGTTAATAGAAGAAAAATATAAAGAAAAAATATAAATAAAAGAAAAAGAAAAGAAAAGAAAAGAAAAGAAAAGGAAAAAGAAAAAGAAAAAAAGAAAAGAAGAGAAAAAAAGGAAAAGAAATAAAAAATAGATAAATAAATAAAAAATACAACAACAAACCACCACCACAACAAACGACCACAACAACAACAAAAGCTAAACGAAAACCACCGACATCCTTTCCCATTCAGACCAGAACCCTGACCTGGGTTCACTTCAAAAGCCCAACTTCCAACCGATCATAGTAGATCAAATCTAAAAGAAATTATTCCAAATCTTTTGCGTCCTAATCTCTATCAAGTTATCCACTGATTAGAACAAATCCTGGACCAAATCCTGTTCTAAATTGATGGATACTTTGATTGGAATATTGACTAAAATCCTAGTATAAAAGTAACTTCGGGAAACCTATTTCTCAACCCCTTAGCCATATACTCCACCAAACGTGAAACTGTAAATTTTTGGAGATTTCTCGACTTTCCCCGCACCTAAAAAACCACCTGCATAAGTTGGAGAGTCGTCGGAGTGAGCGCAGCAACCCCGAGAAGTGATTTTCGTTCAGCCACACAAAATAACCAGGTATCATAATTCATCGTCCTGTATTTTTCGTTATACTCGACCGTTTCATGATCCGTAAAGTTTTTTAGGAAGCCTACATAACCCTATCTAGGAAAAAATTGTTTTCTGTAATTAATATGATATTTTACTTGGTGAAAATCTTGGTGCAAAATCCGAAAAACTGAATGAAATATTTTAACTTTATTGACAGTTTTCGTATTGAAAAACCCCAACTTGATGCGATGATTTCCGCTAGGATAGTAGGTATTTTTCAAATCCACTTGAACTGGCCAGTAGGAAACCTAACCAGCTTCATATTCATATATTATGTGATTTTTGAAACATTAATTCTACAGTAAAACCTACGTAGAAAATCAAGAAAAACAACTACATCGAAAACCTCGATACAGAGTTGGTCCCAATAAATCGGATAACTCCATCATGTAAGAATTGCATTGAAAGGTGCATAACATAAACGTAGATGTGTGGGCTTTCACATAACTTTATTTGGATGTGTGTGCATGCCGGAATCAACCCGTATTAGTCGAAAGTCCCCCATATTGATATTTTATAAATTATCCAGTTAGTTTGTGCACACTAATCTGATCGCAAGAAAACTTTTTCCATTGGACTCGCAATGTTTGACTTTTTTGGTGACCAGAGTTTCATCTGATTCTGATTCAGTCGATGAATCACATTTTTACGGGTCCCACGATTCGACTTGACAATATTTTTGCGGGCTCCACGATTCGACTTGAGGAACAATTTGTGATCGGCTCACCAAAATCCAAAACTGGATAAACCAATAAGTTTATATCATAATTTAGGATTTGTTTGACCTATAATTTGTCTAATTTAGATACCTTTACCCCTGGCACATTTTTTGGTTCAAAGTGGGCCACAAATGGACCCCGCTTTGACCCGAAAACTACCGTTTTGTCCATATGTCCAAATTGGATGAAATAGTAGTATTTTTTTACTATCTCGCTTATTACGTGAATGTTGGTGATATTTACTTCACCATCCGGAGACGTTCGTACATCTTCTCCTCTTTGTGCTATTATTGACTTGATATATTCATTGCGAAGACATTGTCTAAACTATGCTCGGACACCAGGCAAGATACCTTGCTATATCTACTATCAGTTTGTTTTTATTTTAGTATTTTATTTTATTGTTACATAAATTATTTTCATATAAATTGTGCGTCTAAGCTTGACTTGGGTGCAAATGACGGTGTTCGTCATCTTTCGTAGCTTTTATTATTTATATGCATGTTGACTTAGTTTGAGCGGACTACCTCCTATTTGTTGGATATTTTTATATTTCATTGGATAATAACACACATATAACACAATGTTTCATTATAGGGCACAGACTGCATACTCGACTTGCTACCGATACGTAATAAACATGTAACGGTTAGAATATAACTGTTATGATTAGTGTATTAGAGACTCATATAGTTACAACACTGGACATGTTGTGTATATGACTCGGTCAGTATGGGAAGAGAGGGAAGACCATCATTATGCGTATGAGATAGCCAAATTGGTAGCATTAGTATCCGGATGAAACTTTGGTGATTATTATATCATATACCCTCTAACGTCGTTGGACGTGATGGATGTTTAGATCATACGACTGTTTTACAGTATATGTACAGGATGTGATGAGAAGCCAACAATCCCACTCATATGCACGAAGGTTGTCTTCTAAATTAAACATTAGATGGTTAGAACACCCTTTACATATTTATTTACTTACTATAGTTTATATAGTTTGCTTTTTATGTATCTTGTTACGTCCCTCTGAGGACCTGGTCCATTTTTAGGGGTAGACGATCTTGACTATCCGCAGGAGTACGGGCCGGGACCTGACGCATTATTTTCTATCGAGGAGGTCTTACCTTCCGAGCATCCATGATCATCTCTTAGTTGATGGACTTATTAGTTGTTATTCTCTTTATATAGCATTTTATTTTATATTAGAGTTTTGTCCTCCTCTCTCATTTTAGTTTTGATATAGTCATTAGTAGTGGATTTGTCTCCACCCGACTATCATTTTAGATTACTCAAACTTGATTAATTTATCTATTTAGTTTAGTTTATTTATTGACTTGCATCTGTGGATGAGATTTAGTTATGCCCTGTGACTTGTGACAATTATATATACCACTTGTGAATTATTATTCATATATAGCATACGTATATGTTATGGTTTTCATATATTGGAGTTTCCATATATATACGGTTGGCCTGTTTACGTATTCCTAGTCCTACATATTTTGGGACTGAAGCGTGACACACAGACTCACCCCAAGAAATGACATAATAAAAAGACACTCAAGTTATGTAACATGGTATTTCTTTCTCCGAAGTCCAAAGAAAAAGCCATGACTGGTACCAGGTCCGGCAAAGATTATCATAAAACTTATGAATCTGCCCCGAAAGATATTCTTGACACTCTTCCTACTTCGTCAACTCCTTCAGCTTCGGTTACAACTGAACCTAGTCCTTCGAAGCCTACTATGGTAGAGAAAGGAAAGAAAAAGGAACTACGCTTCGACAAATCTCTGAAGAAGAATGTACCGAAGGACTTGAAAAGCCCTACAATTTTGACATAATGACACAACTAGCCAATACCCCGGCCCGAGTCTCCATATTCGAGTTGATTCATTTATCGAAGGAGACTTGTAAAGCTTTGAGTGAAGCTTTGATACATGCATACTCATGCTTAGCTCAACTCAAGACTCATGATGAAAAGCCATTAGCATATCCTCAATGCCATATCGTGATCGAGAAGATTCCTAACATTAGGAGGTTCAACTCTAATCTCTCGGGACGATGTCGACCGTTGACTTAGTTAATGAAGAAAGGCATTTACATTGTCTAGAACAAAGTATGTCAACAAGAATTCGATGACATCAAAAAATATCTCACAAATCAGCCAGTTCTGGTATCTCCGATCATAGGGAAGCCTTTTTGCTGTATGTTCGAGCAATGGATCAATCCCTAGGAGATCTTCTTGCACAAAAGAGTAACGAAGGCCATGAACCGGCGATCTATTATCTTACTTGCATGATGGTCGGTGCTGAACATCGATATAATCCTGTGGAAAAAGAATGCCTCGCTTTGATGTTTGCTATTCAAAAGATGCGACACTATGTGTCAGGTCAAACCATTTATGTCATATCTAGAGTAAATCTCCTTCGGGTATTGATGACTAAGTCGAGCATACTTAATTCTCGGTTAGCAACATAGGCAATGCTGCTATCGCCTTATGACATGGTGTATGTCCCGCAAAAAGCATTGAAGGGTCAAGCGCTAGCTGATTTCCTAGCAGCTCATCCTGTACCGAAAACTTCCAAACTATACGATGACATCCCAGATGAAGTCTTGGAATATAAAATGGCAATGGGAGATGACACCTAGCAACTATTCTTTGATGGCGCATCAAGAATAGGACCGAAAGGCATTATAGTAGCCGGAGTGGGTATAGTCCTATTATCTCCTAACAAACTACTCATTCATCGAGCATATTCTCTCAGTGAACCATATTCCAATAATATGGCATAATACAATGCTCTACTCATTGGTCTCCAATTAGCCAAAGAAATGGATATAGAATATCTTGAAGCCTACGGAGATTCTAAGCTGATAGTCAATCGGATCAGGGGAGCGTATTAGGTTCAGCATGAATACCTCATCCCTTATCATCAAGTGGTGGTCGAACTGGCTTAAACTTTCAAAAGATTCTTCATCGAGCATGTGCCTTATTTACAAAATATGGAAATTGTGCTTTAGCCGGCCTAGCAACATCATTGGCTGTTCCCCTAGAGAGACGTCACTCAATTATGATAACATGATGATAGTTATCTGTATAAAAAATAACTTGCACGTTGAACAGAGTTACATCACAACTTTAACTTTTATGGATAAAGATTGGAGAAACCCTTTTATAGACTATGCTTCTTATGGGATTTTTCTAGAAGATCCGAAAGAAGCCACTTCCATTAAATGACGCTTGTCACGACCCGCACCCTTATATTCGGGCACGAGTACGTGGCTACGCCCAGCCTATGCCGCAGAATCGGCGGTAGAACGCTGTCTGGGTTATTTCTAACTATCTAAAATCTCAACAATAAAATATGGTACCTGTCAATCATCTCAACTCCAATCGGAGGAGTAATATGGTATCTCACAATATATCAATCTCAATCACAAAACAACTAAGGAGGAAAAATAATGCACGAATGGAAATAGCGAAGGAAAGATAGATACAATCCACAAAATGAAATAATAGTACATCTGTGAATCTCCACAAAAAATAGTCTAAAACAATATCTAAACAAAACTAGACCTCCTCGATCACTGCTACTATGTCCTCTGACTCTAGGGGAGTGTCCTTTAAAGTCTCACCCTCCTGAGGTCCGTAATGTGTGGGACACATCTCCTCTAGCCAATCATCTGGAAAAAATATATCCAGTCAGGATTGGAGCGAAGTACATATCTTTGAAAGCAGTTCCAATAACATAATCGAGCATATATAACAAGCAATAGAAAAATGATACAAGATGCACAAGTGGAAAGAATAAACTGTACAAGTGAACAGGTAATAGGCACAATAAAGCTGGAAGTAAATACAAGAATAACTGCAAGTAGAGAACAAGAAATACTAACTATGTGTTTTAGAGTGAGAGTTCGTTATGTGATCGGTTTAGGTTGCACATGAGGTATATAGGTAACTCCATTATACGTGAGGTGTATAATCGACATGCACATGAGATCAAGAGGGCTTTGATCACATAACCAACTCCTACTCCCCCTCCCCAACCAATACTCATGGATCCAATCACGACACCTTACGTACATAATCACGATAGTCACACTAGCACTCGAAATAGTGGATGCACAAGAAGCACATGAAAGTCAATACCCGATGCATACGATGAAATACATGTCATTGGGTACCCGTTGCACACGGTAGGGGATAACACCTCCTGACGGGATCCATATAGCACCAGTCCGTGAAATCACTGTGTCGGGAATCAATGTATACTAATCTAGAACATGCATATATACAATATTATGAATTGAAAACAAACAGAGAAATGTACTCGCCTGAAGTCCTGAGCAAAGTGTGTCTCTCGATGCTCAAGCTGGTGTCTCACAACCTATATATGGTATGTTGTATCAATACAGGTTCAAAGATGAAAATAAATGAAGTTAAAGAAGTTTTAGGTCAATACACCGTTTCTAAGTCAAACAAATGTATTTCTAGGTTGCAAGAGTCTAATGCTAGTCACTAAGTCAATACACTGTGAAGCTATGCTATACTAGCTAAGCTAACACACCACAGTAAAATCAAGAAGCCGTATCCCAAGATACGCAGATTTTCTAATATGAAAATAGGTTTATATATATATACATAAGTCATATATAATAATAATAATATCTCAAAATAATTTAATTGGGATACCTTGGC
This sequence comes from Iris macrosiphon, assembly GCA_036927795.1. Classification (NCBI taxonomy): domain Eukaryota; kingdom Viridiplantae; phylum Streptophyta; class Magnoliopsida; order Asparagales; family Iridaceae; genus Iris; species Iris macrosiphon. The sequence continues at coordinate 56,728,433 of JAYESA010000003.1, forward strand.
CTTGTGCCAATGCGTATCGCAATTACCCTCGATACCCACGCTCAATACCTTGGGTATCGGTCCGATACCTCAAGGTAACTAAAACTAAACACAAAAGATATGAATAGATACCTTAACTAGATGCTAACTATACACTAATATCTTAAACTAATTAACACATACCTTAACTAAATAAACTAATTGAAATACTGAAAATTAACTAAACCAAACTAACAATTAACTAATACCCAAAACCTAGACATTTATCTAACTTATACTAATGTATACATCTCATAATAACATATAATTAACTATACTACTAACACACATAGATATGTATAGATAATATACTAACTATTAAGATACTCTACCTATTTGTATATGAGACCAACTATCAACAATAACAACTAAATTAATACTACCTTGAAACACTAACTAAACTGCTACTATACCTTATAACTACTAACCAAGCGCTCAAGCTCCAGGCTAAACCAAAACTCAAACCAACATCCAACTGAACCATTTCCCAACACACTAAAGCTGCACAGTGGACAGATACCTGACAATCTCTACTGCACAGTGAACAGGATACTGAACATGGATATACTAAAATCTGGTGCACTCACCTCGTGTGCACGAGTTAACCTTCCTGTTGATACTTGAATGACTAACTAAACTTTTTAATGCACAACCATAAGGTTGCCCGAGTGCACAGCAACTCCAACAGCTAGCTGCTGCTCTTGAATGCTCATTGTGCAGCTAGTGCAAGCTGCTGCACTGGCCAATGAAGTTGCTGTTGAGGCTCTGTTAGCTGCAGTTTCACCACTTCAGGCTATTCCCTTCACATTTACTGCAGGCTATTCCCTCACTGCAGTTGTTTTCTTCGAGTGAAGCATTTGCTTCTAACTGTGAAACACACAGTGAAGCATTTGCTTCAATGCCAAGTCCCAGGTGAACTGCTTCACAGTTTCACACAGTGAAACTGCTGTTCTTCATCAGACTCTGTTGTTTTCAGTCTTCTCCTTGCTGTGTTCAAAAATCTGTGCAGTCTTCAGTGTCAATGTACAGTGCAGTCTTCAGTCTCAGTGTTCAGTTGATGAGGTCTTCAGTAGATGAGGTCTTCAGTCTTTATTGCAGTTTCAGTCCTCAGTCTCGAGTTACTGTGCTGCTCAGTTGAGTATCTGAGTATCTGTACTGCAGTGCTTGTTCTTCATTGGCAGTGATCAATTTGCTGCCTTCACTGCAGCTGGTCACTGAATTTTCTATGTGTAGACTGCACAGTGTCTCCACCTCTCTGTGCAGTCTCTTCTTACACACATCACTACACAATATGCACACACATACATAACCACAACTCTACACATACCTATATCAATACCCCTCTCTCTATAAATATATACAAATCTACCTAACCTTATATATATATATATACACACTCTATTACATAAAATACAACACACACATGAATATTTATAAGCACATTTAAATACATATAGATCTAGATCTAAACCTAGTTATAAACACTAGTATATAGACACAAAGACACACACATGAATCTATCAAAATACTCTAATATATACATATTGACACACATAAACATAAAAACTTAAAATACACCATTATATACTCCAATTAAAGTATAGATAGCATATACAAATATATTTACATATGCATGTATAGTACAAAAGCCAAAAACACAAACACATGGGGTGCACCGCACCCGTATCACACTTTTCTATGATACGCTTGCGACACGGTCCCCAACTCACAACCAAACGTATCCCGGAGGACACGTACAAGTCTAATACATAATTTATGATCAATACTTATATAAATTATAGTGTCTACGTGTCCGTGTCATCATATGATATGCATATGGCCCCGTGTCGGAAGAAAACCCCCAAAATCGACCATTTCGTCAAATTGACAAGATACGGCCCACACGTATCCAATTGTGGACACGACACAAGCTACAAACCAATAATCTATGGTCAATTAGATCTACTAGATCCATTGACAAGCACTACTTGTGCCAAATTCAGAATTCCCCCAAAATTGGCACCAAAATGGACATAACTACCACCGTAGGTCTCCAAATGATACCAAATCAAATCCTATGGGTAACCTATGCATGTGGGGTGGATTCTCATGATAAAAACTCAGATCTATTGTCACGCCCCGGTCCCGCAGGACCGTTCGTCCTCGCTTTGGTCCCTACGGAACCGATCATCCTCGCACGGGCGTGATGCCGTGCAAGCCTAAAGTGCGCTTGCACAAGGCCAAAGCTTTGAAACAAGGGCAAGTAAGCTATTCAATATCTGAAGCAGCAGCACATAACATTGCAGAAAAGTGAAGAACACAATGGCATATGAAAATAGGCTCTTTTATTGATATTCACAAATGTTACAAGCGGCACATGGCCGAGGTTACAATTCGCTCAAGAACTCTTCTCTCGATTACAATGATACCGTTCCATACATCATGTCCCGTTATATAAAAGCAACTCAAAATAGGCACAACTCGATGCGGCTCCAGGCATCGACTCCAGATTTCCGGTTCCTTGGGATGAGGCACGGCTATCGCTTCCTGGACGAACGAGCACCTGAGAACAAGCAAACTGTTGGTGGGTCAGCACTTTATGCAAGTACTGGTGAGATAAAACAACTGAACAGAAGCTACACCCCCTGAAACCCACACTAAGTAATCATGTGGCAAAAAATTGCATTTCTAGTGATCTTGCTAGTTTTACCTAAGATCGTTTCATGCAGTTCTAGCAGAGTCATATTACATCTTTTGAAACATAACTTTGAAACAGTTTTGCATATTCAAACTATAAGCATACGATTTGGGACAGTGCTCTATCGTGCAGTGCGCAGCATGTATTGTGCATCACAATCTATCTCGTTAGGGCAAAGTTAATCTAGCAGACTGAACATATCGAATCGAGGCAAGCATCTCAAGTGGACTGTCATATCTTCAAGCATTTAAGGCAACATATCTATATACATGAAGTACTAACAGAAACTCAATGGTGCAGACTAAATGAATAAGCAGGCTTATGTATAAACTCATATTTCTTACCCACGGTCGAGCGGTTATCCCTGCAGCAGACACACAAGTTAGTAACAATTTGCATAACATAAAGCATACAGTTCTCTAGTTTCCTGTTCGTCCCTGCATCAAACAGTTAGGTATGCAAGAAGGCTAGCCTAGCATGCGCCCTAACTACATGATGGTCCCCTCCACGGGATTAGCAGTTGGGACGTACAAGCCCAATCTAACTAATAGACGAGTCTCCGGTCTACCCAAGGACGTACAAGCCTTGGGTATCTAGATCTCTCCTAGGCCGAACGATCCCAGTGCCCCAGGAAACGCCCGAGAGATAACCTTGTGCACAAGTTGTCCTGACCAAATGCATGAATGCAAGCCCTATCAGAAAAATATGCTATCATGCAACTGATGAACCAAGCACACAAGTCTATCTCTTTTCTCATTTCTCTATTCTTAAGCTCAAGTCCAGATAGCCGAAGCTCATTGTCTTTATGCACGTTGCCTAATAGCCACACCTGTTAAGCCTCGAGGTGGACTATTAGTCTAGATTCACAAGTTCACGATATTCTCCAAGGTTGTCTTTTCACAAGCCAACTATAACACATATTCAAGCAAGCTAACTCTTAAACAAGTAACAAGCAAGAACAGTTCTTATAACTCTAGCATGCAAATTCTATCTCTTGTGGACAAGCAATCTAGTATTCCAATCTAGCATACGATATAAGTGCAAGCAATCCTTTTTACTCTTGTTATTAGCATGGCAAGGTTCTATCTCGTTTCAAACAAGCATTCTAGTTCTCTTATTAGGCAAGCAAGCAGATTCGTTTTTAATGACAAGCTATGTGAGTTCTCTTGTTAGCATACTGAGTCGGTTCTATCTTTCTTCTTATGAAACAATCTTATTAAGCAACAAGCATTCAAAAACTCAGATTCATTATTAAGTCGTGAAAGAATCAGAGAATGCAGTTCTGCCCACTCACATTGATTAATCGGTCGAGAACTCTCCGAGAAGACTTCCGTTCGAGCAAGCAAGGCGATCTCACTTGTACATAGTGCCTACGCGGAGCGGGGCACTGCATACTTACCCACCAACAAAGAGTTTTGTCCTCGAAACTCAAGGAGAAACTCACGAAAACACAGAGCAGCGATAGTCCTCATCCCTCACCATCCCAAATCAAAACTCAGCAAATCCAGAAATCACAAATCACGTCTCAAGCGATAAAAACAAATCCAGAAAACTTTTTGCGCGCATCTTTGAGAATATTTATGGACTTATTGTATGGAACGTTTATTGCAACACAACACAACAGAGTCGGAGGCAACAGAATGGGCAAGAATCGCGTCGCTCTGATACCATTATGTCATGCCCCGGTCCCGCAGGACCGTTCGTCCTCGTTTTGATCCCTACGGAACCGATCGTCCTCGTACGGGCGTGATGCCGTGCAAGCCTAAAGTGCGCTTGCACAAGGCCAAAGCTTTGAAACAAGGGCAAGTAAGCTATTCAATATCTGAAACAGCGGCACATAACATTGCAGAAAAGTGAAGAACACAATGGCATATGAAAATAGGCTCTTTTATTGATATTCACAAATGTTACAAGCGGCACATGGCCGAGGTTACAATTCGCTCAAGCACTCTTCTCTCGATTACAATGATACCGTTCCATACATCATGTCCCTCTATATAAAAGCAACTCAAAATAGGCACAACTCGATGCGGCTCCAGGCATCGACTCCAGATTTCCGGTTCCTTGGGATGAGGCACGGCTATCGCTTCCTGGACGAACGAGCACCTGAGAACAAGCAAACAGTTGGTGGGTCAGCACTTTATGCAAGTACTGGTGAGATAAAACAACTGAACAGAAGCTACACCCCCTGAAACCCACACTAAGTAATCATGTGGCAAAACATTGCATTTCTAGTGATCTTGCTAGTTTTACCTAAGTTCGTTTCATGCAGTTCTAGCAGAGTCATATTACATCTTTTGAAACATAACTTTGAAACAGTTTTGCATATTCAAACTATAAGCATACGATTTGGGACAGTGCTCTATCGTGCAGTGCGCAGCATGTATTGTGCATCACAATCTATCTCGTTAGGGCAAAGTTAATCTAGCAGACTGAACATATCGAATCGAGGCAAGCATCTCAAGTGGACTGTCATATCTTCAAGCATTTAAGGCAACATATCTATATACATGAAGTACTAACAGAAACTCAATGGTGCAGACTAAATGAATAAGCAGGCTTATGTATAAACTCATATTTCTTACCCACGGTCGAGCGGTTATCCCTGCAGCAGACACACAAGTTAGTAACAATTTGCATAACATAAAGCATACAGTTCTCTAGTTTCCTGTTCGTCCCTGCATCAAACAGTTAGGTATGCAAGAAGGCTAGCCTAGCATGCGCCCTAACTACATGATGGTCCCCTCCACGGGATTAGCAGTTGGGACGTACAAGCCCAATCTAACTAATAGACGAGTCTCCGGTCTACCCAAGGACGTACAAGCCTTGGGTATCTAGATCTCTCCTAGGCCGAACGATCCCAGTGCCCCAGGAAACGCCCGAGAGATAACCTTGTGCACAAGTTGTCCTGACCAAATGCATGAATGCAAGCCCTATCAGAAAAATATGCTATCATGCAACTGATGAACCAAGCACACAAGTCTATCTCTTTTCTCATTTCTCTATTCTCAAGCTCAAGTCCAGATAGCCGAAGCTCATTGTCTTTTTGCACGTTGCCTAATAGCCACACCTGTTAAGCCTCGAGGTGGACTATTAGTCTAGATTCACAAGTTCACGATATTCTTCAAGTTTGTCTTTTCACAAGCCAACTATAACACATATTCAAGCAAGCTAACTCTTAAACAAGTAACAAGCAAGAACAGTTCTTATAACTCTAGCATGCAAATTCTATCTCTTGTGGACAAGCAATCTAGTATTCCAATCTAGCATACGATATAAGTGCAAGCAATCCTTTTTACTCTTGTTATTAGCATGGCAAGGTTCTATCTCGTTTCAGACAAGCATTCTAGTTCTCTTATTAGGCAAGCAAGCAGATTCATTTTTAATGACAAGCTATGTGAGTTCTCTTGTTAGCATACTGAGTCGGTTCTATCTTTCTTCTTATGAAACAATCTTATTAAGCAACAAGCATTCAAAAACTCAGATTCATTATTAAGTCGTGCAAGAATCAGAGAATGCAGTTCTGCCCACTCACATTGATTAATCGGTCGAGAACTCTCCGAGAAGACTTCCGTTCGAGCAAGCAAGGCGATCTCACTTGTACATAGTGCCTACGCGGAGCGGGGCACTGCATACTTACCCACCAACAAAGAGTTTCGTCCTCGAAACTCAAGGAGAAACTCACGAAAACACAGAGCAGCGATAGTCCTCATCCCTCACCATCCCAAATCAAAACTCAGCAAATCCAGAAATCACAAATCACGTCTCAAGCGATAAAAACAAATCCAGAAAACTTTTTGCGCGCATCTTTGAGAATATTTATGGACTTATTGTATGGAACGTTTATTGCAACACAACACAACAGAGTCGGAGGCAACAGAATGGGCAAGAATCGCGTCGCTCTGATACCATTATGTCACGCCCCGGTCCCGCAGGACCGTTCGTCCTCGTTTTGATCCCTACGGAACCGATCGTCCTCGTACGGGCGTGATGCCGTGCAAGCCTAAAGTGCGCTTGCACAAGGCCAAAGCTTTGAAACAAGGGCAAGTAAGCTATTCAATATCTGAAACAGCGGCACATAACATTGCAGAAAAGTGAAGAACACAATGGCATATGAAAATAGGCTCTTTTATTGATATTCACAAATGTTACAAGCGGCACATGGCCGAGGTTACAATTCGCTCAAGCACTCTTCTCTCGATTACAATGATACCGTTCCATACATCATGTCCCTCTATATAAAAGCAACTCAAAATAGGCACAACTCGATGCGGCTCCAGGCATCGACTCCAGATTTCCGGTTCCTTGGGATGAGGCACGGCTATCGCTTCCTGGACGAACGAGCACCTGAGAACAAGCAAACAGTTGGTGGGTCAGCACTTTATGCAAGTACTGGTGAGATAAAACAACTGAACAGAAGCTACACCCCCTGAAACCCACACTAAGTAATCATGTGGCAAAACATTGCATTTCTAGTGATCTTGCTAGTTTTACCTAAGTTCGTTTCATGCAGTTCTAGCAGAGTCATATTACATCTTTTGAAACATAACTTTGAAACAGTTTTGCATATTCAAACTATAAGCATACGATTTGGGACAGTGCTCTATCGTGCAGTGCGCAGCATGTATTGTGCATCACAATCTATCTCGTTAGGGCAAAGTTAATCTAGCAGACTGAACATATCGAATCGAGGCAAGCATCTCAAGTGGACTGTCATATCTTCAAGCATTTAAGGCAACATATCTATATACATGAAGTACTAACAGAAACTCAATGGTGCAGACTAAATGAATAAGCAGGCTTATGTATAAACTCATATTTCTTACCCACGGTCGAGCGGTTATCCCTGCAGCAGACACACAAGTTAGTAACAATTTGCATAACATAAAGCATACAGTTCTCTAGTTTCCTGTTCGTCCCTGCATCAAACAGTTAGGTATGCAAGAAGGCTAGCCTAGCATGCGCCCTAACTACATGATGGTCCCCTCCACGGGATTAGCAGTTGGGACGTACAAGCCCAATCTAACTAATAGACGAGTCTCCGGTCTACCCAAGGACGTACAAGCCTTGGGTATCTAGATCTCTCCTAGGCCGAACGATCCCAGTGCCCCAGGAAACGCCCGAGAGATAACCTTGTGCACAAGTTGTCCTGACCAAATGCATGAATGCAAGCCCTATCAGAAAAATATGCTATCATGCAACTGATGAACCAAGCACACAAGTCTATCTCTTTTCTCATTTCTCTATTCTCAAGCTCAAGTCCAGATAGCCGAAGCTCATTGTCTTTTTGCACGTTGCCTAATAGCCACACCTGTTAAGCCTCGAGGTGGACTATTAGTCTAGATTCACAAGTTCACGATATTCTTCAAGTTTGTCTTTTCACAAGCCAACTATAACACATATTCAAGCAAGCTAACTCTTAAACAAGTAACAAGCAAGAACAGTTCTTATAACTCTAGCATGCAAATTCTATCTCTTGTGGACAAGCAATCTAGTATTCCAATCTAGCATACGATATAAGTGCAAGCAATCCTTTTTACTCTTGTTATTAGCATGGCAAGGTTCTATCTCGTTTCAGACAAGCATTCTAGTTCTCTTATTAGGCAAGCAAGCAGATTCATTTTTAATGACAAGCTATGTGAGTTCTCTTGTTAGCATACTGAGTCGGTTCTATCTTTCTTCTTATGAAACAATCTTATTAAGCAACAAGCATTCAAAAACTCAGATTCATTATTAAGTCGTGCAAGAATCAGAGAATGCAGTTCTGCCCACTCACATTGATTAATCGGTCGAGAACTCTCCGAGAAGACTTCCGTTCGAGCAAGCAAGGCGATCTCACTTGTACATAGTGCCTACGCGGAGCGGGGCACTGCATACTTACCCACCAACAAAGAGTTTCGTCCTCGAAACTCAAGGAGAAACTCACGAAAACACAGAGCAGCGATAGTCCTCATCCCTCACCATCCCAAATCAAAACTCAGCAAATCCAGAAATCACAAATCACGTCTCAAGCGATAAAAACAAATCCAGAAAACTTTTTGCGCGCATCTTTGAGAATATTTATGGACTTATTGTATGGAACGTTTATTGCAACACAACACAACAGAGTCGGAGGCAACAGAATGGGCAAGAATCGCGTCGCTCTGATACCATTATGTCACGCCCCGGTCCCGCAGGACCGTTCGTCCTCGTTTTGATCCCTACGGAACCGATCGTCCTCGTACGGGCGTGATGCCGTGCAAGCCTAAAGTGCGCTTGCACAAGGCCAAAGCTTTGAAACAAGGGCAAGTAAGCTATTCAATATCTGAAACAGCGGCACATAACATTGCAGAAAAGTGAAGAACACAATGGCATATGAAAATAGGCTCTTTTATTGATATTCACAAATGTTACAAGCGGCACATGGCCGAGGTTACAATTCGCTCAAGCACTCTTCTCTCGATTACAATGATACCGTTCCATACATCATGTCCCTCTATATAAAAGCAACTCAAAATAGGCACAACTCGATGCGGCTCCAGGCATCGACTCCAGATTTCCGGTTCCTTGGGATGAGGCACGGCTATCGCTTCCTGGACGAACGAGCACCTGAGAACAAGCAAACAGTTGGTGGGTCAGCACTTTATGCAAGTACTGGTGAGATAAAACAACTGAACAGAAGCTACACCCCCTGAAACCCACACTAAGTAATCATGTGGCAAAACATTGCATTTCTAGTGATCTTGCTAGTTTTACCTAAGTTCGTTTCATGCAGTTCTAGCAGAGTCATATTACATCTTTTGAAACATAACTTTGAAACAGTTTTGCATATTCAAACTATAAGCATACGATTTGGGACAGTGCTCTATCGTGCAGTGCGCAGCATGTATTGTGCATCACAATCTATCTCGTTAGGGCAAAGTTAATCTAGCAGACTGAACATATCGAATCGAGGCAAGCATCTCAAGTGGACTGTCATATCTTCAAGCATTTAAGGCAACATATCTATATACATGAAGTACTAACAGAAACTCAATGGTGCAGACTAAATGAATAAGCAGGCTTATGTATAAACTCATATTTCTTACCCACGGTCGAGCGGTTATCCCTGCAGCAGACACACAAGTTAGTAACAATTTGCATAACATAAAGCATACAGTTCTCTAGTTTCCTGTTCGTCCCTGCATCAAACAGTTAGGTATGCAAGAAGGCTAGCCTAGCATGCGCCCTAACTACATGATGGTCCCCTCCACGGGATTAGCAGTTGGGACGTACAAGCCCAATCTAACTAATAGACGAGTCTCCGGTCTACCCAAGGACGTACAAGCCTTGGGTATCTAGATCTCTCCTAGGCCGAACGATCCCAGTGCCCCAGGAAACGCCCGAGAGATAACCTTGTGCACAAGTTGTCCTGACCAAATGCATGAATGCAAGCCCTATCAGAAAAATATGCTATCATGCAACTGATGAACCAAGCACACAAGTCTATCTCTTTTCTCATTTCTCTATTCTCAAGCTCAAGTCCAGATAGCCGAAGCTCATTGTCTTTTTGCACGTTGCCTAATAGCCACACCTGTTAAGCCTCGAGGTGGACTATTAGTCTAGATTCACAAGTTCACGATATTCTTCAAGTTTGTCTTTTCACAAGCCAACTATAACACATATTCAAGCAAGCTAACTCTTAAACAAGTAACAAGCAAGAACAGTTCTTATAACTCTAGCATGCAAATTCTATCTCTTGTGGACAAGCAATCTAGTATTCCAATCTAGCATACGATATAAGTGCAAGCAATCCTTTTTACTCTTGTTATTAGCATGGCAAGGTTCTATCTCGTTTTAGACAAGCATTCTAGTTCTCTTATTAGGCAAGCAAGCAGATTCATTTTTAATGACAAGCTATGTGAGTTCTCTTGTTAGCATACTGAGTCGGTTCTATCTTTCTTCTTATGAAACAATCTTATTAAGCAACAAGCATTCAAAAACTCAGATTCATTATTAAGTCGTGCAAGAATCAGAGAATGCAGTTCTGCCCACTCACATTGATTAATCGGTCGAGAACTCTCCGAGAAGACTTCCGTTCGAGCAAGCAAGGCGATCTCACTTGTACATAGTGCCTACGCGGAGCGGGGCACTGCATACTTACCCACCAACAAAGAGTTTCGTCCTCGAAACTCAAGGAGAAACTCACGAAAACACAGAGCAGCGATAGTCCTCATCCCTCACCATCCCAAATCAAAACTCAGCAAATCCAGAAATCACAAATCACGTCTCAAGCGATAAAAACAAATCCAGAAAACTTTTTGCGCGCATCTTTGAGAATATTTATGGACTTATTGTATGGAACGTTTATTGCAACACAACACAACAGAGTCGGAGGCAACAGAATGGGCAAGAATCGCGTCGCTCTGATACCATTATGTCACGCCCCGGTCCCGCAGGACCGTTCGTCCTCGTTTTGATCCCTACGGAACCGATCGTCCTCGTACGGGCGTGATGCCGTGCAAGCCTAAAGTGCGCTTGCACAAGGCCAAAGCTTTGAAACAAGGGCAAGTAAGCTATTCAATATCTGAAACAGCGGCACATAACATTGCAGAAAAGTGAAGAACACAATGGCATATGAAAATAGGCTCTTTTATTGATATTCACAAATGTTACAAGCGGCACATGGCCGAGGTTACAATTCGCTCAAGCACTCTTCTCTCGATTACAATGATACCGTTCCATACATCATGTCCCTCTATATAAAAGCAACTCAAAATAGGCACAACTCGATGCGGCTCCAGGCATCGACTCCAGATTTCCGATTCCTTGGGATGAGGCACGGCTATCGCTTCCTGGACGAACGAGCACCTGAGAACAAGCAAACAGTTGGTGGGTCAGCACTTTATGCAAGTACTGGTGAGATAAAACAACTGAACAGAAGCTACACCCCCTGAAACCCACACTAAGTAATCATGTGGCAAAACATTGCATTTCTAGTGATCTTGCTAGTTTTACCTAAGTTCGTTTCATGCAGTTCTAGCAGAGTCATATTACATCTTTTGAAACATAACTTTGAAACAGTTTTGCATATTCAAACTATAAGCATACGATTTGGGACAGTGCTCTATCGTGCAGTGCGCAGCATGTATTGTGCATCACAATCTATCTCGTTAGGGCAAAGTTAATCTAGCAGACTGAACATATCGAATCGAGGCAAGCATCTCAAGTGGACTGTCATATCTTCAAGCATTTAAGGCAACATATCTATATACATGAAGTACTAACAGAAACTCAATGGTGCAGACTAAATGAATAAGCAGGCTTATGTATAAACTCATATTTCTTACCCACGGTCGAGCGGTTATCCCTGCAGCAGACACACAAGTTAGTAACAATTTGCATAACATAAAGCATACAGTTCTCTAGTTTCCTGTTCGTCCCTGCATCAAACAGTTAGGTATGCAAGAAGGCTAGCCTAGCATGCGCCCTAACTACATGATGGTCCCCTCCACGGGATTAGCAGTTGGGACGTACAAGCCCAATCTAACTAATAGACGAGTCTCCGGTCTACCCAAGGACGTACAAGCCTTGGGTATCTAGATCTCTCCTAGGCCGAACGATCCCAGTGCCCCAGGAAACGCCCGAGAGATAACCTTGTGCACAAGTTGTCCTGACCAAATGCATGAATGCAAGCCCTATCAGAAAAATATGCTATCATGCAACTGATGAACCAAGCACACAAGTCTATCTCTTTTCTCATTTCTCTATTCTCAAGCTCAAGTCCAGATAGCCGAAGCTCATTGTCTTTTTGCACGTTGCCTAATAGCCACACCTGTTAAGCCTCGAGGTGGACTATTAGTCTAGATTCACAAGTTCACGATATTCTTCAAGTTTGTCTTTTCACAAGCCAACTATAACACATATTCAAGCAAGCTAACTCTTAAACAAGTAACAAGCAAGAACAGTTCTTATAACTCTAGCATGCAAATTCTATCTCTTGTGGACAAGCAATCTAGTATTCCAATCTAGCATACGATATAAGTGCAAGCAATCCTTTTTACTCTTGTTATTAGCATGGCAAGGTTCTATCTCGTTTCAGACAAGCATTCTAGTTCTCTTATTAGGCAAGCAAGCAGATTCATTTTTAATGACAAGCTATGTGAGTTCTCTTGTTAGCATACTGAGTCGGTTCTATCTTTCTTCTTATGAAACAATCTTATTAAGCAACAAGCATTCAAAAACTCAGATTCATTATTAAGTCGTGCAAGAATCAGAGAATGCAGTTCTGCCCACTCACATTGATTAATCGGTCGAGAACTCTCCGAGAAGACTTCCGTTCGAGCAAGCAAGGCGATCTCACTTGTACATAGTGCCTACGCGGAGCGGGGCACTACATACTTACCCACCAATAAAGAGTTTCGTCCTCGAAACTCAAGGAGAAACTCACGAAAACACAGAGCAGCGATAGTCCTCATCCCTCACCATCCCAAATCAAAACTCAGCAAATCCAGAAATCATAAATCACGTCTCAAGCGATGAAAACAAATCCAGAAAACTTTTTGCGCGCATCTTTGAGAATATTTATGGACTTATTGTATGGAACGTTTATTGCAACACAACACAACTCAGAGTCGGAGGCAACGGAATAGGCAAGAATCGCGTCGCTCTGATACCATTATGTCACGCCCCGGTCCCGCAGGACCGTTCGTCCTCGCTTTGGTCCCTACGGAACCGATCGTCCTCGCACGGGCGTGATGCCGTGCAAGCCTAAAGTGCGCTTGCACAAGGCCAAAGCTTTGAAACAAGGGCAAGTAAGCTATTCAATATCTGAAGCAGCGGCACATAACATTGCAGAAAAGTGAAGAACACAATGGCATATGAAAATAGGCTCTTTTATTGATATTCACAAATGTTACAAGCGGCACATGGCCGAGGTTACAATTCGCTCAAGCACTCTTCTCTCGATTACAATAATACCGTTCCATACATCATGTCCCTCTATATAAAAGCAACTCAAAATAGGCACAACTCGATGCGGCTCCAGGCATCGACTCCAGATTTCCGGTTCCTTGGGATGAGGCACGGCTATCGCTTCCTGGACGAACGAGCACCTGAGAACAAGCAAACTGTTGGTGGGTCAGCACTTTATGCAAGTACTGGTGAGATAAAACAACTGAACAGAAGCTACACCCCCTGAAACCCACACTAAGTAATCATGTGGCAAAACATTGCATTTCTAGTGATCTTGCTAGTTTTACCTAAGTTCATTTCATGCAGTTCTAGCAGAGTCATATTACATCTTTTGAAACATAACTTTGAAACAGTTTTGCATATTCAAACTATAAGCATACGATTTGGGACAGTGCTCTATCGTGCAGTGCGCAGCATGTATTGTGCATCACAATCTATCTCGTTAGGGCAAAGTTAGTCTAGCAGACTGAACATATCGAATCGAGGCAAGCATCTCAAGTAGACTGTCATATCTTTAAGCATTTAAGGCAACATATCTATATACATGAAGTACTAACAGAAACTCAATGGTGCAGACTAAATGAATAAGCAGGCTTATGTATAAACTCATATTTCTTATCCACGGTCGAGCGGTTATCCCTGCAGCAGACACACAAGTTAGTAACAATTTGCATAACATAAAGCATACAGTTCTCTAGTTTCCTGTTCGTCCCTGCATCAAACAGTTAGGTATGCAAGAAGGCTAGCCTAGCATGCGCCCTAACTACATGATGGTCCCCTCCACGGGATTAGCAGTTGGGACGTACAAGCCTAATCTAACTAATAGACGAGTCTTCGGTCTACCCAAGGACGTACAAGCCTTGGGTATCTAGATCTCTCCTAGGCCGAACGATCCCAGTGCCCCAGGAAACGCCCGAGAGATAACCTTATGCATAAGTTGTCCTGACCAAATGCATGAATACAAGCCCTATCAGAAAAATATGCTATCATGCAACTGATGAACCAAGCACACAAGTCTATCTCTTTTCTCATTTCTCTATTCTCAAGCTCAAGTCCAGATAGCGGAAGCTCATTGTCTTTATGCACGTTGCCTAATAGCCACACCTGTTAAGCCTCGAGGTGGACTATTAGTCTAGATTCACAAGTTCACGATATTCTCCAAGTGTGTCTTTTCACAAGCCAACTATAACACATATTCAAGCAAGCTAACTCTTAAACAAGTAACAAGCAAGAACAGTTCTTATAACTCTAGCATGCAAATTCTATCTCTTGTGGACAAGCAATCTAGTATTCCAATCTAGCATACGATATAAGTGCAAGCAATCCTTTTTACTCTTGTTATTAGCATGGCAAGGTTCTATCTCGTTTCAGACAAGCATTCTAGTTCTCTTATTAGGCAAGCAAGCAGATTCGTTTTTAATGACAAGCTATGTGAGTTCTCTTGTTAGCATACTGAGTCGGTTCTATCTTTCTTCTTATGAAATAATCTTATTAAGCAACAAGCATTCAAAAACTCAGATTCATTATTAAGTCATGCAAGAATCAGAGAATACAGTTCTGCCCACTCACATTGATTAATCGGTCGAGAACTCTCCGAGAAGACTTCCGTTCGAGCAAGCAAGGCAATCTCACTTGTACATAGTGCCTACGCGGAGCGGGGCACTATATCTATAGCCTATAGGAAGGGGAAAAACTGATTTATACCTATTAGGAGATGGATTCCCAATGAAAAAGTTCTAAATGACAAGTTGCTCTTTTCCTTATAGATCTTGGCCTCCTCCTTGTTCCTTGCTCCTTGCTTGTAGATCCTTGATGTAGAGGCTTCAATATTGAATTTAGAAGGAGATTTGAAGAGAATTGATGGTGAATTGATGGAGAATTGGAAGGGGGAAAACTAGATCTAGAATTTTGGGGAAGAACTAAAATGAGAGCACTCTCTCTCCTCTCAATTATGGCTAGACAAAAACCCTTCCTCAAGCAATGTACAGAGTCAAAAATACCCCTTGGGGCCTCTCATGAAGAAATAATTAGGGAGGGAAGGTTCTAGTTTAATGGTTTCACTAATTAATCATATTTCTTAATCCATGGGCCTAATTCATGGGCTCAACTTAGACTAGTCCAAAAGTTTATTTCATGCTTTCTAATTAAAAGGTTAGGCCCACTACACAAGTCCAAAATAAGTCTACACTAGCAATAAATAAAATAAATAAATTAGTCATGCACAATTATTAATTATAAAAATCCTAAAATAATTAATACCCATGATAATTACCAAACTACCCTTAGATGGAAATATGAGGGTGACAAACCTACCCACCTTAGAAAAATTTTGTCCTCGAAATTAAGGAAGAAACTATCTACCAAAACAAATAATATAATGCAAGAAAGAATTATACCTCACGGCTCAAAAAGATACGAATATCGCTCGCGCATCTCGGCCTCTCGCTCCCAGGTACTCTCTCTTGGCGAGTGATGCCTCCACGCGACGCGCAACAAAGGAATCGTCTGGTTCCTCAGCACCTTCTCTCTCCGATCCAGAATCTCCACCGGCTGCTCTGGATAACTGAGAGTAGGGCCCACCTCTATCTCTCAATGATCCAACACATGACTGGGATCTGCCATATACCGTCTCAACTGCGACACGTGAAACACGTTATACACTCCCTCCAGTGCTGGTGGTAAGTCTAGTCTGTAGGCGACTGCACCGACCCTCTCAAGAATGCTGAAAGGACTGATGAATTGCGGACTAAGCTTGCCGCCTCCACCGAAACGAATCGTGCCACGTGTCAGAGAAATCCTCAAGAAAACTAGACCGCCAACCTAGTACGAAACACAAACTTAGCACTCTAACAAGCAACAATCAAACACAAACAAGACAAAACTAAAGCTATACCTCAAACTCCAGAGGTCTCCGGTGGCCATCGGCCCAATGTTGTTGCCTGTCCTGCGCCACTCGAAGTCTGTCTCTGATAAGTTTCACCTTCTCTGCTGCATCCACTACCATCTCTGGTCCCAATAAAGCCCTGTCACCAACATCATCCCAGGACAACGGAGTGCGGCATCTCCGTTCATACAACGCCTCAAATGGTGACATCTCAATGCTGGCTTGGTAGCTGTTGTTGTATAAAAACTCTACCAAATGAAGGTGATCCTCCTAAGAACCTCCAAGATCTAAAACACAGGTGCGTAGCATGTTCTCGAGAGTCTGAATAGTCCTCTCCGAATGTCCGTCCGTCTGAGGTGATAAGCGGTACCGAACTTGAGCTGAGTGCCCAAGCTAGCCTGCAAACTCCTCCAAAAATGGGACGTGAAGCGGCTATCCCGATCCGAGACAATGCTCACGAGAATACCGTACAATCTGACAATCTAGCGCACATACATCTCCGCAAGTCTCTCCGTAGATGTACCCACTTTAAATGGCAGAAAGTGGGCTAATTTGGTCAACCTGTCCACGATGACCCAAATCGCATCCTTGTCTCCTGGAGAACGCGGAAGCCCTGATACAAAATCCATGGTAACATGCTCCCATTTCCACTTTGGAATGGGCAGAGGCTGAAGCAATCCTCCTGGCCTCTGTCTCTCCGCCTTTACTTGCTGGCAAACTAAGCATCTGGACACGAAGCTAGCTACCTCTCGCTTCATGCCATACCACCATACATGTTCCCTCATGTCTCTATACATCTTGTTGACACCGGGATGCATAGAGTATTGGGAACGATGCGCCTCCTGCATAATCTCCTCGCACAATGCTTCCTTCGGTACGCACAACCTGGTACCGTGTCGCAATGATCCATCATCTGCGACGGTAAAGTCCTCTGTCAGCCCGACCTGAACCTGTGCTCTGATGCTCCGCAGAGACTCATCCTCATACTGTCCGGCTCTGACTCGGTCCATCAGCTCCGACTGAACCTGAAGTCCCCACATCTGCGCTCCGACTCCCGGAATCAATACCTCAATGCCCAAACTATCGAGGTCTGCCAATAGATGCCTGTCCCTAGTCAAGCACATAGCCACGGGATACCTGCTCAAAGCATCCACGACTACGTTGGCCTTCCCTGGATGGTACTACAAAGATATGTCGAAGTCCTTCATCAGCTCCAACCATCGCCGCTGCCTCATGTTGAGCTCCTTCTGTGTAAACACATACTTCAAGCTCTTATGGTCTGTGAAGATCTCTACTCTCTCTCTATATAGATAGTGTTTCCATAATTTGAGAGCAAAGATAACTGCTGAAAGCTCTAAATCATGGGTAGGGTAGTTCTTCTCATGCGGGCGTAATTGCCTGGAAGCATAGGCAATTACCTTCCCGTGCTGCTGTAGTACACAACCCAAACCCTTCCCTGATGCATCACTGTAAATGGAAAATCCTCCTGCTCCTGATGGTAGTGTCAAGATGGAAGCTGTAGTCAATCTCCTCTTCAGCTCCTCAAATGCTGACTGGCAATCTTCAGTCCAGACGAATTCTACGTCCTTCCTGGTTAGCCTAGTCATCGGCTCTGCTAGTCTGGAGAAGTCCTGAACAAACTTCCGGTAGTAGCCTGCTAATCCAAGGAAGCTCCTGATCTCTGCTACTAAACTCGGGGTAGACCACGATTCAACTGCTGAGATCTTCTTCGGGCCCACCGAGACTCCATCTCCTGTAATAAAATGCCCAAGAAATTCAACCTTATCTAGGAAGAATTCACACTTCGACAACTTGTCATACAACTTCTCCTTCCTGAGGATCTCCAGAACAATCCTCAAGTACTGCTCATGCTCCTCCGGGGTCTTCGAATATATCAGAATATCATCTATGAAGACTACAACAAACTGATCTAGGTACTGATAAAATACCTTGTTCATCAGGTTCATGAACACTGCCGGGGCATTGGTCAACCCAAACGGCATCACCAAGAACTCGAACTGTCTATAACGAGTCCTGAAAGTCATCTTCGGGATGTCTTCCCTCTTCACCTTCACCTGGTGGTACCCTGACCTCAAGTCTATCTTTGAGAATACCTTCGCTCCGCTCAGCTGGTCGAACAAGTCATCAATCCGCGACAACGGGTATTTGTTCTTGATAGTGAGGTTATTAAGTGCCCTGTAGTCGATACACATACGTACCGACCCATCCTTCTTGGGTACAAACAGTACTGGAGCACCCCATGGTGACGAACTGGAACGGATAAAGCCTTTGTCCTGCAACTCATCCACCTGCTTCTTCAACTCTGCCAGTTCACTGTTGTTTACTCTATAGACGTGCTGAGAGATTGGCTCTGCTCCTGGCACTAAGTCTATAGAGAACTCCACATCTCTGTCCAGCGGCAACCCCGGCAAATCCTCTGGAAAGACATCCAAGAACTCTACAATCAACGGATGTGGTGGCTCCTGCTCTTCTACCAAAGTCCCACAGAAAATGCCCTCGCTCTGCTCTGCTCCTCGGACGAACTCGAACTCCGGCTCTCCTGGTATCTGAAATAAAACTCTGCCTCCCCGACAATCGATACTAGCGTGATGTCTACTCAACCAATCCATTCCAAGTACTATATCGTAACCCGGAAGTGGCATTACAAGTAAATATACACTCAGCTCACGGCCTCCCATATAAACCCTCTGGTTCTTGCAAACATCACTGACCAGGATAATGCCACCCCCGGTCGTGATCTTGCAAGTCCGCGCCAACGGTTCAGACTCAAGACGATGTCTCAAAGCAAAAGATACAGATACAAAGCTATAAGATGCACCAGAATCAAATAAGGCATGAGCTGGAAAAGAATCGAGTAAGACTGGACCTGATATAACGTCTCCGACTGGCTCTGACTCCTCCACGGTCAGGCAAAAGCTCGCCCCTGATGTGCACCCCTCTGCTGGTGCTAGTGCTGCACAAACTTCTGTTGCTGGGGATGTAAAGGAGGTCCTCTCGGCTGTCCCACTGGGTGTCTTGCGGGTATCCTCTGGATAGGAGCTACGTCCTGAACTGACCGAGCTAAGGTCTTGGGGCAATCCCTCAGCTGGTGATCTACTGAACCGCAAAACAAATACTGACCGAGCCTCTTCCTGCAAACGTCCCATCCGTGCCCTGCCTTCTTACAGAAGGGGCAAGCAAGAGCTGTCTGGGCTGGTCTCTGCATCTGATATGTCTACTGTACAGATGCTCGGTTAGGCGCATTGGACTGCTGCCTCTGGTGCTGGAAATATGGCTTCTTCGCTGGACCTGTGCTGCTGCTGCCACCATAAACATCTCGGTCCCTCTTGTGCCTCCCACTCAGGTCTCTCTCGACCTTGCGAGCCTCCCTCAAGATGTCGGTATATGTCTCGTGGCTCGAAGAAATGAGAGCCTTCACTTCCCAGTTCAGACCCTCTCTGAACCTACTAGCCCGGTTCTCTGGGTCTCTCACCATATAGTCGGCATATCTGCTCAACCTACCAAACTCGGCGGCATACTCCTCCACCGTCATGTTGCCCTGGTAGAGGTTCTGGAACTGTCGCTCCAGGTCAAGTCTCCCAGTAGGCGGGAAGAACTTTCTTCTGAACAGGTCCCTGAACTCTCCCCATGTCAATCCTGGATCGCGATCCGTGGCTCATTTCGGAACCACGTGCTGGCGATGTCCATCATCTGTAATCCCGCTGCCTCCACCATCAGGTCCTCCGCAAGGCAGGATAAGCGCATGACGCGCTCCATGCTCTCCAACCAATCATCCACATAGATGATGCCCTCTGTCCCCTTGAAAGGCCGGGGATCCAACTTCTTGAAGTCCTGAATAGTGCCGGGCCTTGGCTGTACCTCCCGTGGCTGTGGTGGTGCGGTCCTCTCTACGGCGGTGATGGCCACCTGGTGAGCACTCTCGATGTCCTGTCTCAATACCTCGGTCTGTCGGTGCTGCGCCTCGGCCTGGGCCCTCTGGGCCTCCATCATCATCTGGAAAAGTGCAAACAGCTGTGTAGCATCAGCTGGTACTGGCGGTGGTGGCGGAAGATCCTCGGGAACAACTGGAGCAACCCTCTGAACCGGGGGAGGAGCACCCCCAAAAATGGCTGCTGAGACTCCCACCTGGACCGGTGAGGCGATCCTCTCGACAGAAGATGTAACAGTAGCAGCTGCTACTCTATCCGCAGCAGGCGGGGAAGTAGCTGAGGAAGCTGCCGCTGCTCCTGAGCGATAGAATCTGACCTTCGGAGGCATCCTGAAGTCAGATTAAAAATACGGAATCAATTATTGAATATAATGCGATATCATCAAAGAAGGACTGAACTTAATTCAAAATGAAAGACAATATCAAATAGATAAAGATTTGTAAAACAAAACATTGGAATTTTTCCTAGTTGTGATTGAGTAACTCTCAGCCTAAATCCTGTATCCTAAAGCAGGCTCGTAGCAATACTCTAGT
Organism: Iris macrosiphon; assembly: GCA_036927795.1. Lineage (NCBI taxonomy): Eukaryota > Viridiplantae > Streptophyta > Magnoliopsida > Asparagales > Iridaceae > Iris > Iris macrosiphon. Next base: position 56,749,448 of record JAYESA010000003.1, read on the forward strand.
CGAGCACAACTACGATGTCTATCTAGACCTGTATGGGCCACCACTAAAAATGTGTCACGACCCGCACCCTTATATTCGGGCACGAGTACGTGGCTACGCCCAGCCTACGTCGCAGAATCGGCGGTAGAACGCTGTCTGGGTCATTTCTAACTATCTAACATCTCAACAATAAAAAATGGTACCTGTCAATCATCTCAACTCCAATCGGAGGAGCAATATGGTATCTCACAATATATCAATCTCAATCACAAAACAACTAAGGAGGAAAAATAATGCACGAATGGAAATAGCGAAGGAAAGATAGATACAATCCATAAAATGAAACAATAGTACATCTGTGAATCTCCATAAAAAATAGTCTAAAATAATATCTAAACAAAACTAGACCTCCTCGGTCACTGCTACTATATCCTCTGACTCTAGGGGAGTGTCCTCTAAAGTCTCACCCTCCTGAGGTCCGTAATGTATAGGACACAGCTCCTCTAGCCAATCATCTGGAAAAAATATATCCAGTCAGGATTGGAGCGAAGTACATACCTCTGAAAGCAGTTCCAATAACATAATCGAGCATATATAACAAGCAATAGAAAAATAATACAAGATGCACAAGTGAAAAGAATAAACTCTACAAGTGAACAGGCAATAGGCACAATAAAGCTGGAAGTAAATACAAGAATAACTGCAAGTAGAGAACAAGAAATACTAACTATGTGTTTTAGAGTGAGAGTTCATTATGTGATCGGTTTAGGTTGCACATGAGGTATATAGGTAATTCCATTATACGTGAGGTGTATAATCGACATGCACATGAGATCAAGAGGGCTTTGATCACATAACCAACTCCTACTCCCCCTCCCCAACCAATACTCATGGATCCAATCACGACACGTTACGTATATGATCACGATAGTCACACTAGCACACGAAATAGTGGATGGCACAAGAAGCACATGAAAGTCAATACCCGATGCACACGATGAAATACATGTCATTGGGTACCCGTTGCACACGGTAGGGGATAACACCTCCTGACGGGATCCATATAGCACCAGTCCGTGAAATCACTGTGTCGGGAATCAATGTATACTAATCTAGAATATGCATATATACAATATTATGAATTGAAAACAAACAAAGAAATGTACTCGCCTGAAGTCCTAAGCAAAGTTTGTCTCTCGATGCTCAAGCTGGTGTCTCACAACCTATATATGGTATGTTGTATCAATACAGGGTTCAAAGATGAAAATAAATGAAGTTGAAGAAGTTTTAGGTCAATACACCATTTCTAAGTCAAACCAATGTATTTCTAGGTTGCAAGAGTCTAATGCTAGTCACTAAGTCAATACACTGTGAAGCTATGCTATACTAGCTAAGCTAACACACCACAGTGAAATCAAGAAGCCGTATCCCAAGATACGCAGATTTTCTAATATGAAAATAGGTTTATATATATATACATAAGTCATATATAATAATAATAATATCTCAAAACAATTTAATTGGGATACCTTGGCCTTGTGCCAATGCGTATCGCAATTACCCTCGATACCCACGCTCAATACCTTGGGTATCGGTCCGATACCTCAAGGTAACTAAAACTAAACACAAAAGATATGAATAGATACCTTAACTAGATGCTAACTATACACTAATATCTTAAACTAATTAACCAATACCTTAACTAAATAAACTAATTGAAACACTGAAAATTAACTAAACCAAACTAACAATTAACTAATACCCAAAACCTAGACATTTATCTAACTTACACTAATGTATACATCTCATAATAACATATAATTAACTATACTACTAACACACATAGATATGTATAGATAATATACTAACTATTAAGATACTCTACCTATTTGTATATGAGACCAACTATCAACAATAACAACTAAATTAATACTAACTTGAAACACTAACTAAACTGCTACTATACCTTATAACTACTAACCAAGCGCTCAAGCTCCAGGCTAAACCAAAACTCATAAACCAACATCCAACTGAACCATTTCCCAACCCACTAAAGCTGCACAGTGGACAGATACCTGACAATCTCTACTGCACAGTGAACAGGATACTGAACATGGATATACTGAAATCTGGTGCACTCACCTCGTGTGCACGAGTTAACCTTCCTGCTGATACTGGAATGACTAACTAATCTTTCTAATGCACAGCCATAAGGTTGCCCAAGTGCACAGCAACTCCAACAGCTAGCTGCTGCTCTTGAATGCTCATTGTGCAGCTAGTGCAAGCTGCTGCACTGGCCAATAAAGTTGCTGTTGAGGCTCTGTTAGCTGCAGTTTCACCACTTCAGGCTATTCCCTTCACATTTACTGCAGGCTATTCCCTCACTGCAGTTGTTTTCTTCGAGTGAAGCATTTGCTTCTAACTGTGAAACACACAGTGAAGTATTTGCTTCAATGCCAAGTCCCAGGTGAACTGCTTCACAGTTTCACACAGTGAAACTGCTGTTCTTCATCAGACTCTGCTATTTTCAGTCTTCTCCTTGCTGTGTTCAGAAATTTGTGCAGTCTTTATTGTCAATGTACAGTGCAGTCTTCAGTCTCAGTGTTCAGTTGATGAGGTCTTCAGTAGTTGAGGTCTTCAGTCTTCATTGTAGTTTCAGTCCTCAGTCTCGAGTTACTGTGCTGCTCAGTTGAGTATCTGAGTATCTGCACTACAGTGCTTGTTCTTCATTGGCAGTGATCAATTTGCTGCCTTCACTACAGCTGGTCACTGAATTTCCTATGTGTAGACTGCACAGTGTCCCAACCTCTCTGTGCAGTCTCTTCTTACACACATCACTACACAATATGCACACACATACATAACCACAACTCTACACATACCTATATCAATACCCCTCTCTCTATAAATATATACAAATCTACCTAACCTTATATATATATACACACTCTATTACATAAAATACAACACACACATGAATATTTATAAGCACATTTAAATACATATAGATCTAGATCTAAACCTAGTTATAAATACTAGTATATAGACACAAAGACACACACATGAATCTATCAAGATACTCTAATATATACATATTGACACACATAAACATAAAAACTTAAAATACACCATTATATACTCTAATTAAAGTATAGATAGCATATACAAATATATTTACATATGCATGTATAGTACAAAAGCCAAAAACACAAACACATGGGGTGTACCGCACCCGTATCACACTTTTCTATGATACGCTTGCGACACGGCCCCCAACTCACAACCAAACGTATCCCGGAGGACACGTACAAGTCTAATACATAATTTATGATCAATACTTATATAAATTATAGTGTCTACGTGTCCGTGTCATCATATGATATGCACATGGCCCCGTGTCGGAGGAAAACCCCCAAAATTGACCGTTTCGTCAAATCGACGAGATACGACCCACACGTATCCAATTGTGGACACGACACAAGCTACAAATTAATAATCTATGATCAATTAGATCTACTAGATCCATTGACAAGCACTACATGTGCCAAATTCGGAATTCCCCCAAAATTGGCACCAAAATGGACATAACTACCACCGTAGGTCTCCAAATGATTCCAAATCAAATCCTATGGGTAACCTATGCATGTGGGGTGGTTTTTCATGGTAAAAAATCAGATCTATAGCCTATAGGAAGGGGGAAAACTGATTTATACCTATTGGGAGATGGATTCCCAATAAAAAGGTTCCAAATGACAAGTTGCTCTTCTCCTTGTAGATCTTGGCCTTCTCCTCCTTGTTCCTTGCTCCTTGCTTGTAGATCCTTGATGTAGAGGCTTCAATGTTGAATTTAGAAGAAGATTTGAAGAGAATTGATGGTGAATTGATGGAGAATTGGAAGGGGAAAACTAGATCTAGAATTTTGGAGAAGAACTAAAATGAGAGCACTCTCTCTCCTCTCAATTATGGCTGGACAAAAACCCTTCCTCAAGCAATGTACAAAGTCAAAAATACCCCTTGGGGCCTCTCATGAAGAAATAATTAGGGAGGGAAGGTTCTAGTTTAATGGTTTCACTAATTAATCATGTTTCTTAATCCATGGGCCTAATTCATGGGCTCAACTTAGACTAGTCCAAAAGTTTGTTTCATGCTTTCTAATTAAAAGGTTAGGCCCACTACACAAGTCCAAAATAAGTCTATACTAGCAATAAATAAAATAAATAAATTAGTCATGCATAATTATTAATTATAAAAATCCTAAAATAATTAATACCCATGATAATTACCAAACTACCCTTAGATGGAAATGTGAGGGTGATAACGCTCACTCTGATTCTACTATGATGCCTCATCCAAAATATTATATCTTCATTTTTATGATGGATTGCTGCTACGTTGTTTTTTCAACCCTGAAGCGAGATAATCATTCTGTGGGGATCATGATGGCATCTGTGGAGCACATCAGTCGGGTCCTAAATTACAAGATCGCCTAAGGAGAATGGGTTATTATTTTCTGACCATAGTGGATGATGTCATAGACTACGCCCATAAATATAGATCATGTCAAATTTATAATGATTTTATCTATCAACTAGTAGAGCTCTTACACCCTACAGCTGCCTCATAGCCTTTTGAAGCTTGGGGAATAGATATTATTGGTCCAATCAGCCCTTCTTCTTCTAGAGGACATCGGTTTATACTTGTAATAACCGTTTACTTCTTCAAATGGGCAAAAACAGTCCCGCTTATTGAAGTTAAAATGTCCAACATAATTAATTTCATCAAACACCATGTTATCTATCGTTTCGGTGTTCCCCGGTGGATAATACATGACAACGAGCCACAATTTTCTAGTCAAGTATTTTATCGGTTCTGTGACAAGAATCGGATCCAGAATATAGCATATACGACCTACAATCCAGCAGCCATGGCTTAGCAGAAGCCATCAACAATACAATAATCGAACTCATTAAAAAGTTATTCTCATCTAACAAATGCTATTGGAATGAGAAACTCGAAGAGCGTTTATGGGCTTATCGTATGACAGTTCGAACTCCAACTGGTTGTACACCATTCTCTCTGGTCTATGGATGTGAAGCGGTCATTCCACTCGAATTTCAGATACTTTCTCTCAGGATATCTATTGCTAATGAGCTAACAATAGAGAATAATGATCGATTATGCCTGCAGGAATTAGAAGCATTGGATAAAAAGTGCCTGCACGTTCAATAATGCATTGAACTATACCAAAAACGTATTTTAAGAGCTTTTAATCTCTTTGAGATCACCTAAGGAATTCTACCCAACTAAAATGTTCCATTCTTAAAGCCTAGTTGTTTAAGGATATCATATTCTTGATCCCTAGTTAGGTTAGGACTAATCAAACATCCACCAAATCCTCCCACATAATTATCCCACATAATTATCCTCGAGTGATACACCTCGAGTGATACATCCACCAAATGTTCCATTCTTAGCACGAATATACCTCGAGTGATACATCCACCAAATCCTCCCACATAATTATCCTGCTATGTCCATAATACCTCTGAGCAGATATATATTCATTGGGTTTCGATTTGAAAGTATCAGTAAGGTAGAAAAGAATTTCTTTAAGAGAAAAGGATAATGTTGGTCCGGGGATTCCCATATGTGCATATTTGTCTGATTGACAGAAAATATTACATAGTGCGCATTACCAGACATGTTAAAAGAATGCGCGCGATAAACCACATAATGCATTTATGCGCATCTCAGTAGTATGGCAAGGGAAAGTCAATGTATTTAGTCTTTTCTGGAACACTTCGACCAAAGCCTTCAGTCAGTAATACGCATACAACACAATGAAGTCAAAAACTAAAATTTTATTGATGTGTAATCATGATTACATATGATGGAGATCTATCACATCTAGATTTTTTTTTCTAAAAACATCATGAAATTACATATAAAAATCTATTACATCTTGATTTTTATATGATGGGGATCTATCACAGAGCGATCCCATATTTGCGTATCGTCTGCTCCCGATATAGATGAACTAAGGTGCAGAAGAAGTAGGCTCCTTAGTATAAATAATATTATATGAAAAAGAAATCCATTATATGGACGAGGATGTTATACATGATTAGGCCTGTTTAAATTAGCACAACCCTATTTCTGTCAGACTCGATGGAGGACATGGCGAGTTGAATGGAAGTTGTTCCGTTATTGCCATCCAGCGCCACCGCTTGAAGCCCCGGTTGGGATTCTAATCCTAACCCTGTAATCAGCACAGGGGCCATATTAAGAGAGTGACTCCAGCGAGCTGGGTTTGAAGACAATGAAAAGTCTTCTAGGTAATTCGTTTATTTAACATGAATGACAAAGCCTATAAAATCCTTTTATGCTTCATCAAACATAGAGCTCAGCGGCAACGATTTCCAGATGAGCCCCTACCCATCATTGAGAAGCGTCTCCTCTTGCATCTTCTCGGCGGACAGCAAAGCCGATAGAGCCATACTACTACGGTCATCTTTGTAGACTTGCATATAATAGTGGCCATGCTCAAGATTCACAGCAAGAAAGAGATAAGTATGGGAATGTTGGTAAAGTTTTACTCCTAGTTATAGGAGAAGACGTGCCAAGTATGACATAGCTCTCAAAAATTGTTCCAAAAAAGATGCCCGCATCTCCGAAAAAATCTCCGGCGTCTCCTCAAAGACCGTATAAAAAACAAAAAAGTAAGCAAAAGATACGTGCATGTCATCCACGTCAGCAAATCCGTTAGGATTCTGTCCAGAGTGCGCACACAAAATAACTCAACAACTTTTATTCTTCTAATTCAAAGTAATTTTGAATTCACCTGAATGAATTCAAAAAATTTGAAGGGGGTCTTGTAGAAACATAAAAAGTGCACCTTAGATAGATGGTGCCATTTTCTACAAATAAACCCAACAGTAGAAGAATGGCGCACTTTCTACTTGTTCCAGAAGAAAGATGCATATTTACTTATTTTGGCACACTTTCTACTAATTTTAGAGGATGGTGCACTATTCAGAGAGTAGAAAAATGGAGCACTTTCTTAATGTTATGAATGATGGCACAAAAATGATCTACTCTCTCTCAACATTTAATGCACCAGACTGACAGCTGACAAAGGCAGAAACCAAAGAGTTAGAGTTCATTATTACAGTAGAGGTACGACACGCTGACCTAGGTTGTCATTTAGCTACCCAGCCTTAGTGCCATTTTTGTTCAAAAGTGCGCTATAGTGTCATTTCTTTCAAAAGTGTGCCTCAGTGCCATTTCTTTCAAAAGTGTGCCACAATGCCTTTTTTTTTAAATGTGCCCCAGTGTCATTCTCCTCAAAAGTGCGCCGCAGTGCCATTCTCCTCAAAAGTGTGCCTCAATGCCATTTTTTTCAAAAGTGTGCCTAAGTTCCATTTTTCTTCAACTGTGCGTCGTAGTGCCATTTCCTACAAAAGTGCGCCACAATGCCATTTTCCTTCAACAGTGCACCGGAGTGCCAATTTCTTCAAAAGTGTACATTATTAAAAATGTGCCAATCTCCAGACGACTTCAAAAGTGTGCATACTATCCTAACTGACAGTGAACAGTTACAAATGTGTGTTTTATATGCCGTACTTCTCATAAAAGGTGTACAAATAAATGTCCCCCACGACCTATGCTTTCCTCTTATAGGAAGCTACGTGTCAAGCAGGCAGCAAGTTGTGCACCCATTCATACAGAATATGGGGTATTAATCCACCTAAAGTGCGCACATAATGGTAAAACAGTATTGACTGTCCATAGTGCACGTATAATCTCGTAACATCTCCTAAACTCTATAAATACAGGCAACAACTACATACACACGAACATAGACATATGGAGAGAGGGGTCTAGAATTCTCAAGTCTTTGAAATTTAAGAGCAGAGCGAGAAAAACAGAAGCTTCTCGTGCCATTGTGCCAGAGCTTTCTTGTTGTTCAACTCTCTAAGTTGTTCATAGAATTCCTTATATTTCTTCATCATCGAGTGGTCCAAGGGGGCTAGATTTCTCAAGTCTTTAAAATTCAAGAGGAGAGTGAGAGAAATAGAAGCTTCTCGTGCCATTGTACCAGAGTTTTCTTATTGTTCAACTCTCCCTGTTGTTCGCAATAATCTTCAAGTCTTTGAAATTCAAGAACAGAGCGAGAGAAACATAAGCTTCTCATGCCATTGTGCCAGAGCTTTCTTGTTGTTCAACTCTCCAAGTTGTTCGTAGCATTCTATACATTTTTTCATCGTCGAGTGGTCCAAGGAGTAAAGTGATCGTTTGCAGATCAGATCTCTACAGCTATACTTTTCTAGAATCAATTATACTTAGATTTTTATCTAGGATCTTCTTTTGTACCTTTTAACTATTTGTAACACAAAATTTTTGTATTAAAAAACTTTTCCTCGCAAACAATATTGAGTCCAACATTGGGTTAGGCCCATTAGACTCATTTTCTTTAGTTAATTAAGGAGATTAGATTAATTTTTATTAGATTATATGTTTTCTAATATAGTCCTCCCTAATTAAATCTTATAACTAATTAGTGGGGGGTAACTTGGGCATTACATATTGCTTAGAGAGGGGGGGAAAGGGGGCTGGCCATTAGAGGGGGTTCTTTCTCTCTCTCTCTTCTCTCACTAATTCATTCATTCTTGATCCCCAATTATGGTCTTCCTAAATTGACTCATTCCTCCACCAAATTTATCCTAATTTACTTGTATTCCCTTCCAATTACATCATCTAAGGATCATTAGAGCTTGGATTGTAAGAAGTACTTAAAGAAGGAGAAATTGACAAGGAGCTTGTGTCCTAATTGTGTCTTATTGAGCATTTCAATGGGAATCTATGTCCTAATAGATAAATTATAATTTCTCCTATAATTTAGAATGTAATTCATGCATTTAAACATTAAGAAACCTTCTTTGGCTTAGGACTACCCATAGAAACAAGAACTAGGTTCATAGGACCTTTATTGTAATTTCTAAATGGAGATTTGTGTTTATTTTAGGAGAATTTTGAGATTGATGTATCAAGTATGTGTCATAAAACCAATTAGATCTAATTAATCTTAGATTGATATAGTAGGACTAGATGCGTGTTCATAATTGGATACGAGTTGGCCGTATCATGATATGGTGTGATACTTTGCGATAAGGGATTCATTTTGGGTGATTTATGCATGTGAGTGTGATTTCTCTTCAAATTCCTTTGTAGCAAGTTACTTTAGTTATTTAGGATATAATTGAGGAGTATAATTAGTATTTTTAATGTATTAGGGGTTTTGGCACTTCATTAGGACGAGTGTGATGGGTATCCTAGTTGTACACCCTAAGTGTTTGAATAAATACACTTGGTGCAAGTGTATCACATATATACCTATAGTTATATGTTATATAATTGTTATAAATAAGTATACATATATAATTACTTGTGTGTGTGTGATGGTGAGTATTGTATGTGAGGTAGGGGGAATCAGATGGTGGAAGGGAGTAGTGCTCGGGTTAGGGGGTGATTTGAACGGCTATTGGGTTGTACTTTGCTCCAATATTTACTGGATATATTTTTTAGATAATTTATTAGAGGACTGGTGTCCTACCTACTACGGGCCACAGGATGGCGAGCTAGTTGAGATAGTATCCGTAGAGTCTATTGAAATAGTACCAGCAGTCGATGAGACTTAGCTAGTTCATTTATGATATTGTATATGTCAGTTTGACACTTTTGGCAGGTATTATATTTGAGATCATTGAGTTATGATTAGACTACTGGACTTGTGATGTATTATGACTTTATATTTCTTTTTCTATTCTATATCGTGCCATATCTTCTTCTAGTATTATTTTGTGATAGAGTATTGATTACCATTATCATATTATCACATTGTCCTCCATTTGGGAGTTAAAATATCTTGATAGGTACATTATATATATATATATATATATATATATATATATATATATATATATATATATATATATATATATATATATATATATATATTGTGTGAGATGTTTAGATAGTATTGTTGATCTAGACAGCGTTCTACCATCGATGCTGTGGTCGAGGTAGTAGTATTCTGATTTGGATTATTACTACAAGCCTGCTATAGGATATAGGATTAGGGATATAGGATGAAAGGAAACTCAATCCCAACTAGGAACATTTCCAATCTATTAAATTTATTACTTTTATCCTTCGGAATAATGGCTTTCTTTGAAATATTATTGTCCCTTCTTGATGCTATCGTATCTTGTGCAATATTGATTCCTTCAATTTGAATCTATCTTCAGGATGGTGCCGAAGACAATATCCCAGCGCTTTGGAGAAGTTTCAGCGAGGTCGGTTACTTCTACACCTCCTCCAGCTCAGAGGGTTGCCTCACCGGTCCAAGTGGGGGCTTCAGCAGCAGCTTTTGGGAGTGCTCCACCTCTAGTTCAGAGGAAGATGCCTACAGTTTCTGAGGAGCTTCCACTACCCCAGCACCAGTCGATGCCGCACCGATATTTATGCTATTTTGGGAGATGATGGAGTCCTACATGGCCCAGGCAGAGGCTCAATACCGCTAGTCGGATTTTATGAGGTAGGGGATAGAAAATACCCATAAGCAAGAACTCACAGCAGTAGAGAGGGTTGCTCTAGTCTATCCGCAGGTGGTACCATTTCATTCTGTCCTACAACAGCCGAGGTCGGGTACCATTATTAATTTCAAGAGGATGGGGCCCAAGAACTTCAAGGGCATAGATGGGATCTTATATGCTGATGATTGGATTAAGTACATAGAGAGGAACCTATGATTGCAACAGATTCTAGAGAGTCTACAGGTGGAGGCAGCGAACAGCCAAATGTTTGATATTGCCTTGATATAGTTATGTACAGACCCAAGGATCGTGGCGCCAGGATTGACTTGAGGAGCTTTTAAAGAGCTTTTCAAGAAGAATTTTTTTTCTGGACGTGGCTATGAGTGCCCTAGAGAGCCAGTTCTTAGACCTCGTTTATGGGAGCATGACAATAGACGAGTATGCCGCTGAATTTTGTCAGTTGGGCAAATTTATGGATGGACAAAATCCTCTAGAAAAGGCGAGGAAGTTCTAAAAGAGTTTGATCAGGGAGGTCAAATCTCGCACAAGGGGACACGCACCGCTACATTCGAGGAGATCTTGATAGATGCATAAGGGGCTGAGGATGACTTGGAGCTCAAGTCCAAGAGGATGAGGGACAAATCAGGTGGAGCTAGCAGTAGTACGGGTCCAGCCTAGCGACCCCCACTACCAGTAGCGGAGGAACTTCCAGCCGCAGAGACAGAAGTTTTATGCACTATTTTAAGCACCAGTGCAACAGACACACCCGGTCCTGAGACTGGCACAACATGCCCCGTAGTGTACTCATAGTGGAAAGATTGGGCATATACGGGAGGTTTGCATGAAGAAGCTTGGTGTGTACCTCTATTATGGAGAGCCAGCCCACCAGTTGAGGGCATGTCTAATGGCTCCTATACGAGCTTCTTATGGTGCAGCACCGGCATAGAGAGCACTAGTGAGGCCACCTACAGGACAATAGAGGGTACCTCCTTTATGGAAAGCTTTCGAAGTGTAAGTTCTTGCTTGACAAGGTTGAATTACTTGGTCATGTGATTACATGTGACAAGATCTTATTGGACCCGAAGAACATCGTGGCAGTGGATCGTGGGCTACTCCAAGTTCAGTGGCATAGATCAGGAGTTTTCTGGGACTAGCACGTTATTACCAAAGATTTGTACAGGACTTCTCCAGGATTGTGGAGCCAATGACTAGGCTGACTAGGGAGGATATGCAGTTTGTCTGGACAGAGGAGTGTCAGGTTATTTTTAAGGAGCTTAAGAAGAGGTTAACGATAACTCCAGTATTGACGTTGCCATCGGGATTATGTGGATTCACTATTTATAGTTATGCTTCATGGAAGAGTTTAGGTTGTATCTTGTAGCATAATAGAAAGGTGGTTGCCTATTTTTCTAGGTAATTACGTCCTCCTGAGAAGAATTACCCTACCCACGATTTGGAGTTGGCAACGGGCATTTTTGCTCTAAAGCTGTAAAGATACTATATGTACGGAGAGCGTGTGGAGATCTTCACAGACCAAAAGAGTTTTAAGTATGTGTTTACACAGAAAGAACTAAACATGAGACAACGACGGTGGTTGAAGTTGATGAAGGACTTCGACATATCATTATAGTACCATCTAGGAAAGGCTAATGTACTCGCTGATGCCTTGAGCAGGTATCCAATATCTAGGTACTTTACTACGGACAGACATTTATTGGCCGATCTTTAGAGATTGGGTATTGAGGTGCTGGTACATAGTATCGAGATGTAGATGTGGGGATTGCAAATATAGTCTGAGATAATGGACATGATCCGAGTTACGCAGTATGACGATGAGTCTCGGAGGAGTATCAGAGCACATGCTCGGATGTGATTATCAAAGGACTTCACTATTGCTGAGGATGGATTACTATAGCATGATACACGATTATATGTGCCAAGTGTGACGTTACGCGAGGAGGTTCTTCAAAAGGCGCATCGATCGTATTACTCTATACATCCATGTGCCAATAAGATATATTGAGATCTGAGGGAGCATGTATGGTGGTATATTATGAAGTGGGAGGCTGCGCGCTTTGTATCCATATATTTAGTGTGCCAACAGGTAAAGACAGAGAGGTAGAGGCCAGGTGGTTTACTTCATCCTTTATCTATTCCAGAGTGGAAGTGGGAGCATGTGAATATGTATTTTGTTTCTGGGCTTTCGCGTTCTCTAGGAGGTAAAGACGCGATTTAGGTCATCGTAGACAGGTTAAACAAATTGACCCACTTCTTGCCATTTAAAGTGGGTACATCTACGGAGAAGATAGCGGAGATATATGTGCGACAAATTATCAGATTGTATGGAGTTTCTATGAGCCTTATCTCAGATCATGATAGTCGCTTCATATCCCACTTCTGGAGGAGTTTGCAGGCTAGCTTGGACACCCAGCTCAAGTTTAGTATTGCATATCACCCCCAGAAAGATTGGCAATCAGAGAGGACTATTAAGACTCTCGAGGATATGCTACGCACTTGTGTTTTGGATTTCAGAGGCTCTTGGGAGGACCATCTAGTAGAGTTTTCTTACAATAACAGTTACCAGGGCAGCATTGAGATATCCCCATTCGAGGCTTTTATATGGATGAAAATATCGCACTCCTCTATCTTAGGATGATGTTAGTGAGAGAGCCTTGTTGGGACCAGAGATGATTGTGGATGCAGTTGAGAAGGTAAAAATTATTAAAGATAGACTTCGGGTGGCGTTGGATAAATAGAGGCATTGGCATGATAACTACCAGAGACATTTGGAGTTTGAGATATATATTTTGTTTTTATTGCTTGTGATTACTTTATTTTAGGTTGAGTGTTAAGGCTGTGGTTTGTTCTAGGTTGGTGATCTGGTATTTTTGCGGATTTTTTGACACAGGACATGATTCACTTTGGTGGAGACGGGAAGCTTAGTCTATATTACATCGGGCCCTTCGGTGTTCTTGCTAGGGTTAGTACACTGACCTAAAGTCTAGACTTGTCGCGTGCACTAAAGGGAGTGCATGATGTGTTACATGTGTCATAGTTGAGATGATATGTGGCAGATCCCAGTCACGTATTGGATCACTCAGAGATCGAGGTGGGTCCGACTCTCAACTACCCAGAGTAGCCTGTGAAGATTCTGGATCGTAGGGAGAAGGTGATATGGAACTAGACGATTCCCTTGGTATGCGTCGCGTGGAGACATCACTCTTCGGGAGAGGAAAGCCAAGATACGCGAGCGATAACCTTATCTCTTTGAGCCATGAGGTATTTTTCTTCTTGCTTGTTGTGATTGCTTGTTATAGTATTAGTTCTTTCCTAAAGTTTTGAAGACAATTTATTTCTAAGGAGGGTAGACTTATCACTACCATATTTCTAGATGAGGGTATTTTTGTCAATTAGCATATTTTTTATTTAGTGATTAAATATTTATATATTATGCTACTAATTATTTATATGGTGTTGTATTATTTATTTATTAGTTAGTAGACTAGCCTATTATTTGGACTTGTCATTAGTGAACCTAATTAGATTGTCATGATATATTGAGCCCAACATTGGGTTAGGCCCATTAAACTCATTCCCTTTAGTTAATTAAGGAGATTAGATTAATTTTCATTAGATTAGGAGTTTTCTAATATAGCCCTCCCTAATTAAACCTCATAACTAATTAGTGGAGGGTAACTTAGATATTACATATTGCTTGGAGAGGGGGAAAAGGGGGCCGACCATTAGAGGGGGTTCTTTCTTTCTCTTCTCTAATTGATTCATTCATTCTAGATTCCCAATTGTGTTCTTCACCAAATTGACTCATCCCTCCATCAAATTCACCCTATTTCACTCTCATTCCATTCCAATTACATTATCTAAGGAGCATTAGAGCTTGGATTACAATAAGCACTTAAAATGAGGAATTGACAAAGAGCTTATGTCCTAATTGTGTCTTATTGAGCCTTTCAATTGACATTCATTTTGCAATAGGTAAATTCTGATTTCCCCTATAATTTAGACTCTAATTCATGCATTTAACCATTAAAAAATCTTTCTTGGCTTAGGGCTACCAATAGGAACAAGAACTAGGTTCATAGGACCTTTATTGTGATTTCTACATGAAGATTTATGCTCATTTTGGGAGAATTCTGAGATTGATGCATCAAGTGTGTGTCATAAGACCAATTAGATTGAATTAGACTTAGATTGATATAGTGGTACTAAATGTATGTCCACAATTGGATATGAGTAGGCCGTATCATGATAAGGTATGATACTTTGTGATGCAGGGTTAATTTTAGGTGATTTGTGCATGTGTGTGTAATTTCTCATCAAATTTCTTTATAACAAGTTAATTTAGTTTTTTAGGATATAATTGAGGAGTATAATTAGTATTTGTAATGTATTGGGGGTTTTGGCACTTTATTAGAATGAGCCTCATGGGTATCCTAGTTATGTAGCCTAAGGGTTTGAATTGATGCACTTGGTGCAAGTGTATCACATATATACCTATAGTTATATGTAATATAATTGTTATATATAATTATACATATATAATTACTAGTGTGTGCGTGATGGTGAGTGTTTTATGTGATGTAGGGGGAATCGGGTTATGCAAGGGGATGGTTCTCAGCCTTTGGGGTGTATGTGTGTGTGTGTGTGGGTGGGTGGGTGATGTATGTGGAGAGGAGTATGGTTAGGATGTGTGAACAAATTAGGGGGTTAAAGCATGGTTCTCAGTCTTTGGGGGGTGTGTGTGTGTGTGTGTGTGTGTGTCTATTACCTGTTGGTATCAGATTTGTGAGGGTAATGTGTGAGAGGGAGGTAGGATTAGCAGGTAGCAGCAACAGCTATTGAGCATAACATACAGTCGGGTATGTGGGTATCAATTTGAAGTGTGCATTACCATAGAGAGCAGCAACATCTTCTTGTAACAGCACAGTTGCTTGTTATTGCTATTTGTTGTTATTTTTGCTTGTGTGGAGTACAGTCCATATTGGATGCAAAAAGTTAAGGGATGAAGCATCAGACAACAAATGAGGCACACAGAGTTATTGTAGGGCTGCAGTGAAGCCTGCAGCATGTGTGAATAAGTGTGCTAGGTAACATGCACTCGAGCATGTCTGGTATGAGCATTAGATCATGAACTAATTGGCAATGTGTAGCAAGTTGAATACGTTCACACAGGGTTGATGTTAGAAGGTTTGAAGTATCATTTGTCACAATTAAGTGATTCAAAGTTAGGGGAGGTTATGCTCTGTGCACAATAGCACATGCACAGTTGGTTGAATGGTATCGAGCTAATGAGTAGCAGTTTTGAGAGTTATCACTGTGTGTCAGTTATGAGTATTTAGCATAAGGGTGTGAGGGGTATCAGGTATTGGACTTAACCCACTTGTAGGAACTTAGCACGGTTAGTAAGGGGGTGAAGGTGATGACAGTGGTATTAATGTCTGTGGAGTGCCACGGTGTGCTATGTGCAGTGATATAAGCACCCTGATTTTCTAGAATTTAATTTTTAAATTTATTAATATTGGTATTCTGAATTTTTTTTGATTAAAGGAATTTTTATTTATTTTTAGCTAATTATAATATATAATATTCATGAATTTATAATTATGTGTAATTAATTAATTATTAATATTGTACAAAAAATATATTTTTAGATGTACAACTATTATTTGTGTATTGTATAATTTTCTAGAATTTATTGAGGTCTAAAACTATTTTTAATGGCCACACACACACACACACACACACACACACACACACACACACACATATATATATATATACAAGAAATAAAATAAAAATCCATTAAACCTAAACCTAAACCCATTAATCCAAACCCTACCCTACCCATTAACCCAATAAACCCTCCCCCTTTTCTACGTACAGGAGAAACTCCCCTCATATATATATATATATACAAACCGATAAATCCTAACCCTAACCAATCACCGCCGTCCGCCGTCGGTGACCGCCCGCCGGGGGAGACCGCCCGTCACCGTGCCGCCGTTTCCTGCCGCCTCCGGCCGACCCTCGACCACCGCCGTAGCACCGCCCGCACGCGGCAGCGGCAACAACAACCGTAGCAGCAACAACACTTGCGACCCCTCCTTCGCGTGCACCCTCCACCCTCCACCCTCCTCGCTCGTCCGATTTGTGTCCCGTCTTTGCTGGTATGTTCACAACCTAACCCTCTAGGATTTCCTTCAAGTGTAATAAATTTAGGCACCCCAGTTAGATCGAAAAATCGACCAAAAGTTTGCCCAAAAACTGTTCGAAAATAGTTCATAATTTTGATGCAAAGCCCCATGTTCATGTTCAATTTGCCACAAACTCATTAATTATTTTCAAAATATAATTGAAAGGACTTCTTCACAATATAACCAAAATTTTTACTATTATTTTAGTTTTTATTAGTTTGCTTTAATGGTTAAATTATTCGTGTTCCAAAACGACCAAAAACTTATTTTTAGAACACCAAAAATCTCGCAATACGGGGTGGGTACCGCCAAATGAAGCGACTATGTCGTGTGTGAGTTGCATCGAAAGGCAATCATTAATGCGGATGTGTGGGCTTTCACGGAACTTGATTTGGATGTACGTGCACACCGAAATCAACGCATATCCGCCAAAAAATACCGTATCGGCCTGTTCTGACACTCATCCTAATTTTGTGTGTGCTTGTCGTTTCGCAATGAAACTTGCGCCATCAGATTGGCAGTGTTACGCTGGACCTGTGACCCATGTTGGGTTCGATTCTAAGAACGTTGACAAAACGTTATTTGTGGGCCCCACAGTTCCACATAACGGGTAATTTCGTGATCAGCTCATCAGAATCCACTTCTGGATGTTCCATTGGGTACGTATCATTGTTCTGGACTCGTAGACACCGAGTGGGACGAATTTGGAGAACTTTTTCTTTGGCACATTTTTTGGTGCAAAGTAGGCCATATGTGGATTCCGCTTTGGTCCAAAACTGTCAATTTTGTCCCTGTGTCCAAATTGGACTTATGGGTAGTTAATCCAAGCTATTTCTAGTATTATGAGAATATTGGTGATATTTGTTTCAGCATCCGGAGGTGTACGTACAGATTCCACTTTCCTAGGAGCAGTTGACGAAGTTCAAAATTCAGACAAGTGTACCTTGCCATAATGTATCACAGTTTTTTGCATTTATTATCTTATTTAGTTATTATAGTTATTTGATATGTGTAATGAGTGTGTTTATCCCAGGACCGTGAGACGTTGCTTAGTGTCCAAACAAGATGCGGGTGTCGACGCCGTACGCGGGGTCGAGTAACGTCACCTAGAGAGTTGATTCCACGATCCTATTTTTATGTGCTTGCTTTACCAAGTACACCATATCCTAGGACACTTGACACTATTTCATGTGACAGAATCTTTCTTGAGTTATTCATGGTGATTCTGTCTAGGCTTACAGGATTCGTGACATGAGACTTGCATATTATATGGATATTATTATGACTCGTTGCACTAGCTAGAGGTCATGATCTTGCGTGTTATGGACATGAGACATTGTGGACATGAGATGTGAGGTTAAATTGGGTGGGGAGAGACACACCGTACTACAGGCTGATTATTGATATATATACTATACTACTGGAGGTGCTATGGCACATATACCGGAGTCGTGATACCACTAGAGGTGCCTTGGACTCTATCTTAGATCTTTGGCACCTATACTGAGTCTTGATACTACTTGCTGCTATGGGCTCCCCGACATAGAGCCTGTAGTAGTTTCAGCCTGAGTACGAGTGATGCTCTGACGTGTAAATCACTTAAATGGTTACATTAGTTACCCTTGAGTGTGTGGCATTATACTATTTTACTTTTGGCATGTTATTTCTTGTACCTTGTTATGTACCTCTGAGGACCTTGTCCCTGCCAGTTTTTGTAGCATAGACGGTTACGGAGCCTTTGGAGTTGCTGATGGAGTTGCTTGTCTTGCAGGCATTGGTACTAGGTACTTATATTATTTCTAGCAGAGTTATAGTTATTAATTCATATTATTTATTTATCTGCTGATGTAGCCTTGTTTGATAGACTCATATTTCTTTCTCGAGTCTATTCGAGTTTGTGTGTTACTGAGCGGCCGACTTTAGCACATGTAGCTCATTCTTGTGTATTCTATTCATTGTGGATTGAGGCATAGATATTTATTTACTTGATTATTTAGACAGTGACCATTATAATACAGCTTATACGTATTCGAGTCGGACTAGAGTTTGTTCGAATCCGTAGCTGGCATGTTACGTATTCCTAGTCCTACGTATTTTGGGACTAGAGCGTGACATATTTTTTGGGTGGCCATGCAGGTCCTGATTAAATTGTTTCGTTTACTTTCCGGTACCGAGCGAGCCTGTAATCAGGATTAGCTGTATTAGTATCTCAATCCACAACTGATTTAAAAATTCCTTATCATTTGATTATCACCTTTGGACTTCATAATTGTACTCATTTATTCCCCTTCACATCCTTATTATTGTTTATCATCTCTCCATATTTTAGAGAGATGGACGTTCGTGCGCGGTGTTTCCTCCAAAAGCAGATCCTGATCAAGGCGAAAGAAGATATGCTGGATATAAAGTTTTGAGAAGATGGTTACCCTTAGTAGGGTAGATAGATATGTTATTCCTATATGCTAGAGCTAGTATAGATTTTTAGCATGAGAATTAAATATAGTATTGAGTTTAAGGATTAGTAGTATTACCCCCTCGACTGCATCCCTATCCTTCCAATCAAATTTTTATCTTGTGCTGCATATATGGCCTCGTACTTTTGCAATAATGATTATTCTAATTATAACAATGAGTAGATCCTTTCTCTTTCCCTAGATGTGCCTTAATTACAAAATTAATCCTTTAGTTGGTACCACTCCTTGTGTTAATATCCATATCACCACAAATATTAGTTCTTTTCTACTATAATCCCCTTGATCTAGTCACCATGACTCGATTCTCCAAATACCTGCCTAATCGTGCCTTATTCAACCATGTAGACTTATAAAAATTCTTCTTATCGTGGCCTAAATTTTGGTCTCTTCGTCATCAATACCAATCAATGATCGAAGCCTCTCTACCACCTTGCCTTAGTTAGATCTGACTCAGTCATTTCTTCTGCCTTGCAGAAGCTTGACCTATACAAGAGCTGTAATGGATGGGTAGTAATTTCTCTTATAAAGTTGTTGATCTATAGCACCCTGATAATTTCTAGGTTCCTTTAGAAAATTCTTGATTACGGCCAGTAAATCCTAGAATTCTTGTAACCTTATTTAGAAAATAGGCCCTTCTAGAAATCTTGTTAGCATGACCATGACCTTAGTTTTGGGATACCAACTTAATTTTTATAACTTGGGTAGATTGTAGCCCCTGGTTTTAGTGTAGGGTAATTTCTAGAAATTCAGGGTAAATTTGAATTTATTTTGGTATTAATTAGGTTAATATAAAATGGATCAAATTACCTATTTAATTTTTGTATCCTTGATACCCTTTGTTGTGGCTCAGATATTTGGAGAACAACACTATCCTTTCCTTTTCAACAACTTCCATCATTATGACCTAGACTAGTCACTCTATACCTATGACATGACTATCACTCATAAACTAGCCTTCCCTTATTTTGTTTTAGTCGTACGATATTAGCGACGCAATTGTACACAAATAATATATAGACATCCTTTTTCTATTGCGGTCGATTTTAATACTCAATACCGACTCAATTCTTCAGGCAACCTTGATATTCATGAGCCTAACTGGAACCTACTCACTGATGACACAACTGTTACTTCCAAATATACACACCTATGCTCCATATAGACCCTCCAACATTTGTGGCATATCTCCTTCTAAACCCTATATCCAACTCCGTTGCAATTGAATTAAATTATACATAGGCAACCTAAATATCCCAACCACTGATATACCCGTATCCCATTCATGCCAACCTACGTCTATGATACTTGTGTTGCATTAAATTGAACCCCTTGTACTCTTTACACAATAATAAATACCTTGATGAGTTATATCACCTTTTGATGCTTATTGCTGAACCATTCATTAGCATGAATAATATGCAATGAACAACTTTTTGGTACCATCTCATCCTAGTTGTATTTGGCTATGATATTCTTATTGTCTTATAGACTCATGACCTAATTAGAAGCAAGGACAACTGGTAAAATTTTCTTATTAGAGTTATTGACTCAGTAACGCAATGGTAGTACATAGATTTCCTTTAATAGGCTGTGACAACGGTCACAAAATCCTTACCATCTCGAATCCCTCCTTGAAGTTAGACTTTCTAAAAAAATTCTTAGAAATAAGATCGTGACTAAGTTTCTACGGCCAACTTCATTCTTATAAGTTGGGGACAGCTTGATTAAGCGTACCCTTATTCTTAGAATACGACGCCAAACTAGGACTCCATTTGGTAACTGCGTCCCCATCTTTAGTACAACATTCTTAACTAAAATCCTTTCTACTATATTTTTTTAAATTTTGAGGACAAAATTTTAATAAGTTGGGTAGATTATAAACACCCTGATTTTCTAGAATTTAATTTCTAAATTTATTAATATTGGTATTCTAAAATTTTTATGATTAAGGGAATTTTTTATTTATTTTTAGCAAATTATAATATATAATATTCATGAATTTATAATTATGTGTAATTAATTAATATTAATATTATACAGAAAATATATTTTTGGGAGTACAACTATTATTAATGTATTATATAATTTTTCTGAAATTTATTGAGGTCTAAAACTATTTTTAATGGCCATATATATATAAAAGAAGTAAATAAAAGAAATAAAACCCAAACCCATTAAACCTAAACCTAAACTCATTAACCCAAACCCTACCCTACCCATTAACCCATTAAACCCCCTCTTTTCCACGTACAGGAGAAACCCCCCTAACTATATATATATACACACATATATACAAAACCATAAACCCTAACCCTAACCCTAACCCTAACCCTAACCCAACACCGCAGCCCCGCCACCGGCAATCACCCGTCGTCGCACCGCCGTAGCCCACCACCTCCGGCCGACCCCCGACCACCGCCTCAGCGTCGCCCGCACGCGGCAGCGGCAGCAGTAGTCGGCAGCAGCCGCAGCAGCAACAGCAGTTGCGGCCTCTCCTTCGCGCGCAGCCTCTGCCCTCCTCACTCATCCGATTTGTGTCCCATCTTTGCTGGTATGTTCACAATCTAACCCTTTAGGATCCCCATCAAGTGGAATAAATTTAGGCACCCCGGCTAGATAAAAAAATTGACCAAAAGTTGGCCGAAAAACTGTTCAAAAACAGTTTAGAATTTTGATCCAAACCCCCATGTTCATATCCAATTTGCCACCAACTCATTAATTATTTTCCAAATGTAATTGAACGAACTTCTTTATAATATAACCAAGATTTTTACTGTTCTTTTAGTTTTTATTAGTTTGCTTTAATGGTTAAATTATTCGTTTTCCAAAATGACCAAAAACTTATTTTTAGAACACCCAAAATTTTGTGAAACGGGGTGCGTCTCGCCAAATGAAGCGATTTTGGCATGTGCGTTGCATCGAAGGGCGCGTATCATCAACACGGACTTGTGGGCTTTCATGGAACTTGATTTGGATGTTCGTGCGCACCGGAATCAACGCGTATCCTCCAAAAAATACCTTATCGGCCTGTTCTGACACTCATCCTAATTTTATGTGTGCTTATCGTTCCGCAACGAGACTTGCTCCATCGGATTCACAGCATTACGCTGGCCCTTGACACAAGTTTGGTTCGATTCTGAGAACGTTGACGAAACGTTATTTTGTGGGCCCCACGGTTCCACATAACGGACGATTTTGTGATCGGCTCATCGAAATCCAGTTCTGGACATTCCGTTGGGTACGTATCGTTGTTCTGGACTCGTAGACACTGAGTGGGACGAATTTGGAGAAATTTTTCTTTGGCATATTTTATCGTGCAAAGTGGGCCACATGTGGATTCTGCTTTGGTCCAAAACTATCAATTTTGTCCCTATGTCCAAATTGGACTTATGGGTAGTCAATCCTAGCTATTTCTAGTATTCTGAGAATATTGGTGATGTATGTTTCAACATTCGAAGGTGTACGTACAGATTCTACTTTCCTAGGAGCAGTTGATGAAGTTCAGAATCCAGGCAAGTGTACCTTGGCATGATGTATCATATTTTTTTGTTTTTATTATCTTATTTAGTTATTATAGTTATTTGATATGTGTAATGAGTGTATTTACCCCAGGACTGTGAGATATTGCTTAACATCCAAACAAGATTCGAGTGTCGACGTCGTACGTGGGGTCGAGTAACGTCACCTAGAGAGTTGATTCTACGATCCTATTTTTATGTGCTTGCTTTATCAAGTACGCCATACCCTAGGACACTTGACACTATTTCATATGACAGAATCTTTCTTGAGTTATTCATGGTGATTCGGTCTAGGCTTATAGGATTCGTGACATGAGATTTGTAAATTATATGGATATTATTATGACTCGTTGCACTAGCTAGAGGTCATGATCTTGCGAGTTATGGACATGAGACATTATGGACATGAGTGTTTGATAATAAACGAAATAAATAAAACTAGGTTTATATGAAACCCTTTCTTTGGTTTACAAATAAGAAGTACAATTAATCCTATACGAGGATGTTAAGTACAAAAATTTAATCTGGGTAAATATTGCTATAGGAGTCTGATCTGCGGTCGATCACTTTGTCCCTTGGACCACACGATGACGAAAAAGTATTGTAGAAGAAGGAGAAGCTTCAAAAATCGTAAGAGGGATTGGATGCTCGATGCCAAAGTCGTCAATCACTCCCCTCTGTCTGTGCTCTAGGATCTTCTCTCTCAAAAAAATTAAATCCGATCTCCCCCCACCTTGACCTCTGTCAATAGAGGTCTCTATTTATAGAGTCTAATTGCCGTAACCGTCCAGTCGGCGTAGAAGCCGAACAGTGGAGAGTGGGGCACTCTTTACGCGGTGGTTATGATAACTGCTACCCACGTCTAAATGATCTCTCGACTCTGCGTGTGATGCATGTCCCATTATGAGGTAACGCGTATAACTGCTGTGAAGATCACGGCATACAATCCACGTGGGTAACTGTCCCTCGTGTAGAGATGATTGGCGTAGAAGACGAGTAGCTGTCAAGTTGGCGTAGAAGCCAAATAGCTGTCATACTGGCGTAGAAGCCAGGTAGGCATAGAAGCGAGGTAAGCATAGAAGCCCAGTTGGCATAGAAGCCCAATAGCTGTCAAGTTGGCATAGAAGCCAAATTCTGCGTGAATAGGTTGCTAGCGTAAAAGATAGCCGATTATCCTTCCTTGACTGAGGTCTTGAGCATATTCTGGACTAAATAGCATTATCACGCACCAATGCAAATATAGCCTGAGTTGGCGTATTCCGAGGAGATAGCATACGTCATGCTCTTGTAGTTAAAAATAGCCAGGTCGGCGTATTTCAAGGAGATAGCGTACAACGTACTCCTACAACTGAAAATAGTCTGATGGCGTAATATGCAGAGGTGCTGATGTGGACGTATTAGCCCTAATTATGGCTCATCCAGTCTTTGAAAGTAGACCAAATCTTGTGCATTAAATGCAGAGATCTGCCCCCATCACACGCATTAACTGTAGAGACGTGCCTCAAGCTCTGTATGAAGAGCAACTTTTGACATGGCGGTTCGTTTTGTCTCCTGCTGAGCGTAAAAGTCGCGTCTGCCTGTGTAAAACTAGGCAGCATATTTCCTTGAATGCGTAAAAGCAATTTATATCAAGGAAATGTCACTAAACGACGGTCTGGGTCTCTGTGCCGAATTATCATTACAGCCGTCGTCTGGATAATCGTATAGTACTCTTTGTCAGGAGTCAGGTTCACTGCATGATCTGATAGGTTCGTTCGAGGAATACGAAGAGTTCCTCGTATAACTTCCTACTGCATTAAAAGCGAGCAGGTTTTACGCCAAAGGGGCGATATAATAACCTTTTTACGCTGAAGCATTCTGGAAATACTGCATTATATGGGTTGTTTTGGAGATATATTTTACGCTGTACTAGCGATGAAGCTCTGCTGTACACTGATGGCTCTGAAGTCATGTCTTATGCCACCCAGTGCTGGAGCTCTATTTTACGCGGGCTTCCTGCATATTGAGGGTTTTACGCATATTATTCTCCAGCATATTTTTCATGCTTCTACAAGACCCCCTTCAAAGTTTTCAAATTCCTCATAATTTGAAACACTTTGAATGAAGCATAAAACGGTCAAGTTTGACTCGTTCCGCGAGGCTGATTTCTTGGCAGATTTTTAGGAGTTTGTTGGGATTCAGTGTGTTCTCCTTTGCCTATATAAAGGCTGATGAGTTAACTTGTTATTCCCACAATTCCTTCACCTCAAAAACAGAGATGGTTGCTGAGCTTCGTCGGGTTGATATGAGGAAGAAGAAGATCATGTTCTTCCAGTATGTAAGGAGACAAAAAAGGAGGCATCTTCAAGCAAATATCCTCTGCAATGATGGATCATGGAAGGATATCATAGCTTCCTTTGCTCGGGATAATTAGCAATTTCATATGGCGATTCGTTCAGGAGAGAGGAATGGTCTCATTTGGCCACACAGCTTGCAAGCTATATTTTCTCCCATCATGGAGCTGGACGATGGTAGGCAGTCTGGACCTGTCTTCCAGTATTGAGTTGGGTCTGAACCCTTAACTCAATTCTAGGGCATGCCTGCCATGGCGTATGGAGGATGGGCTCTTGAATAATTTATACAGGCCCAATTTTGTATCCTCCGGCCATTGATCATTTTCTTGTTCATCGACTGTGGAAGTCGATGAACTGCTGTAGAAGACTGAAAAAGATCTCCACCAATACGAGAACCTGGCAGAACAGATTCTTGGCATGATCCTAAATGAAAATAAGAAACCCTTTATAGAAAAAGGATTTCTATCATATGTAATCATGAAGATGAAAAATCCTTTGTAGACCGGATTTCCATCATATGTAATCATGATTAATAAAATTGTCTTCTTTTACGCATTTGATGATTTGCCATATTTGCTGTGATGAAGTCTGAATATGTGCAACTTCAGCATGTCTGAATAATTTTATGCCGACACTGATAAAAAGAGTATCTGGTCTCGTCCCGTCTTTTACGCGTAACTGAAAATGCGTAGAAATCTTCTTAGCATTTAAGTTGAATGTCTAAACTGTCATGTTGTTTTGAACGAGGAGTCACGTAGAATTCTGAACTATCACTTCTCTGATGCGAAGAATTTGTTGTTCAGACCGTCACCTTCAAGAATATTTTATCAAAAATCCCTTAAAAATGGCGAGAAATGTCCGTCAAACAGGCCAAACTTGAACTTGTGTAGAAGACTGAACTTCGGATGAGCTTCCAATCGACCCAAGAAAAAGAGTCATCTTCAACGTTGAACTCTGTATATTTTGGGCACTTGGAATATTTTGTAGCCAAAAAAGGAGAATCTTCTGCGTAAACCCTTATAATTGGCCGTTTGTAGTTTTCGAGCATAAAATCATAGATTTGTAGCTTCTGAGCGTAAAAAAGCTTCTGAGCATAAAATCACAGATTTGTAGCCTCTGAGCGTAAAAGCTACCGAGCATAAAAGCATTCGAGCGTAAAACCATAGTCTTATAGTCTTTGAGTGTGAAATCATAGATTTGTAGTCTCTGAACGAAAAAACTTCTGAGCATAAAATCATAGATTTGTAACTTCTGATCGTAAAGTCGTAGGTTTGTAGCCTCTTGAGCGTAAAAAGCTACCGAGCATAAAAGTATCCGGGCGTAAAACCATGGACTTATAGCCTGTGACCGTAAAATCATAGATTTGTGGTCTCTTGAGCGTAAAAACTCCTAAGCATAAAATCATAGATCTGCTCTGCACGTAAATTCTGGATCCACTGACCGTCCGTCTTCTTCTTTTAAATGATTGTTTGTAGTATTAAACGAAAGAACGAAATGTATATAATAGGAGGTTTGCACGAAACCCGCCTTCTTTGGTTTACAAACAAACTTGTACAATTTGATCCTATACGAGGATGTAGGAGTGCAATTTATTTAATCTGGGTAGATGATTGCTATAGGTGTCTGATCTGCAGTCGATCACTTTAGCCCTTGGACTACACGATGGTGAAGAAGTGCCGTGGAAGACGGATAGCAGCTTCGTAGGTGGCAAAAGAGGATGTATGCACAAGGCCAATGTCGTCGATCGCTACTCTTCGCCTGAGCTCTGGATGCTTCTCTCTCTCTCTCTCAAAGACTCTCCGATCTCTCCTCAATCTCCAATGTTTTGACCCGTGGTTCGATCTTCTTTCAAAGCTTCAACCTTGCTCGATTTTTAAAGTCTCGACCTTGTTCGATTTTTTTGACCTATTCCTCTGTTGATAGAGGTCTCTATTTATAGAGTTTTGGTGATAGTGACTACTCAATCGGTGTGGAAACTGAGTAGTGGAAAGTACAGCACCCTTTTACACAACGATTAAAATAACCAAAGCCTGCGTATAGATGATCTTTTGAATGAACGTGTGACGCGGGTCCAACTAAGGGACAAAATGCATATAATCACTACGATGATCATGGCATAGAAGCTACGTAGATAGGTATCCATCGTGTAGAAGAGGTTGACATAGAAGCCAAATGTCTGTCACCATGGCGTAGAAGCCAAGTAGGCATAGAAGCCTGATTGCATAGAAGCCGAATAAGCATAGAAGGCCGAATGAACATAGAAGCCGAACGAGCATAGAAGCTGAGGAAGCGTAGAAGCCGAACGGGCACAGAAGCTGAATGGGCGTAGAAGCCGCTGCGTAACGTGCCAGAGTGGTCGTAGAGGCCGAGCAGTCACAAAAGCTGAATGGGCGTAGAAGCTGAGGTGATGTGGACGTCTTTAGCCGAAATCGTGGCTCTTGGAGATTGTTTGTGGTATTAAACGAAAGGAATGAAATTGTATTTCAATGACGGGGTTTATGCAAAACCCGCGCCCTTCTGTTTACAAACAAACTTGTACAATGTAATCCTATGCGAGGATGTGGGAGTACAATTTATTTAATCTGGGTATAAATTACTATAGGTGTCTGATCTGCGGTCGATCACTTTAGCCCTTGGATCACACGATGTTGAAGAAGTGCCGTGGAAGACAGGTAGCAGCTTCGAAGGTTGCAGAAGAGGTTGGACGCACGAGGCCAAGGTCGTCGATCCCTGCTCTTTGCCTGCTCTCCGGGCTCTCTCTCTCCCTCTCTCTCTCTCTCTTTCTCTCTCTCTCTCTCCTTGGATGGTAATTCTCTCCTGGATGATAATTCTTTTTTCGCTCTTTTTTCCCTATTGATAGGGGTCTCTATTTATAGAGTTTTGGTGACAGTGACCACTCCATCGGTGTAAAAACCGAGGAGTGGGAAGTACAACACCCTTTTACACAACGGTTAAAGTAACCAATGCCTGCGTATGGATGATCTTTTGAATCAGCGTATGACACGGGTCCAACTAAGGGAACACAACGCGTACTATTGCTACGAAGATCACGGCGTAAGAGCCACGCAGGTAGGTATCCCGTGTGTAGAAACGGTTGGCGTAGAAGCCAAATGACTGTTACCCTGGCATAGAGGCCAGATAGGCATAGAAGCCGAAATAGGTGTAGAAGCCGGATAGGCGTAGAAGCCGGATAGGCGTTGAAGCCGGGTAGGCGTAGGAGCCGGAGAGGCGTTGAAGCCGGAGAGGCGTTGAAAGCCGGATAGGCGTTGAAGCCGGAGAGGCGTTGAAGCCGGAGAGGCGTTGAAAGCCGGATAGGCGTTGAAGCCGGAGAGGCGTTGAAGCCGGAGGGGCGTTGAGAGCCGAAGAGGTGCTGAAGCCGGAGAGGCGTTTGAGAGCCGAAGAGGCATTGAGAGCCGAAGAGGCGTTGAGAGCCGAAGGGGCGCAGGTCTTGAATGGGCGTAGAAGCCGCTGCGTACCGTGCCCGAGTGCTGACGTGGACGTCTTAGCCGGAATCACGGCTTTCGAAGATGTAATCAAATCTTCTACAGAGATTTGCTATCATCTTGTGCATTAAATGCGAAGACGTGTTTCGAAGGTCTGCAGCCCTTCTGTGCATTCATTTGCAGAGACGTGCCTTGACTGAACCTGTCACCGCTCCATGCAATTAGACGTAGAGACGTGCCTCGAGCCCCATACGATGTGCAACTTTTGACGTAGCATGAGGTTTGTCTACTGCGAAGCGTAAACCGGCTTATGCCTGCCTATGTAAAACAATGCATCGTATCCCTCTGTGCGCAAAAGAGCGGTTTATGCTGAGGGGACGTTAGTAAACGATGGTTCGGTGGTATCTTAACCCAATCTTCTTCATTAAATGCAGGGATCTGCCATCATACTGTGGTGTGCATCCCGAGGGGTCTGTACCTGTTTCCAGCCGTCGTCTGGGTCACCGTGCAGCACTTTTTTGTCAGGAGTCAGAGGCCAGGTTCACTGCGTGACTTGACAGGTTCATTTCGGGGAAGACGAAGCGCTCCTCGTACGCTATTTTAACGCTGCTTTGAGAGCGGCTGAGTTTTTACGCCCTGGAGGTGATGGGGGGGGTCCCGTCTACGCCGAAGCAGTTTTGGACGCGCTGCACCCTTGAGCTCTTACGCCTGATGGCACTGAAGGCCTTTGTTTGCGCTGCTCTGTATCAATACGCCGCGTAGCTTTTGCCAACGTATTTTTCATGCTTCTACAAGACCCCCTTCAAAGCTTTTAAATTCTTTGGAATTTGAAATGCTTTGAATGAAGCATGAATGGCCCCTCGTGACTCGAAATGTTTCTGAATGGAGCGTTGAAACGGTCGGTACGGCCTTTATGGCAGATTTATTGGGGAAGGTCGCGGAGTGCGAAATCCTCAGCCTGTAGCGTCTGGGCATAAAACACCGTTGAGCGCAAAGTCGTAGACTTGTGGTTCCTGAGCATGAAGTCGTAGGTTTGTCGCCTCTCGAGCGTAAAAGCTACCGAGCACAAAGGCATCCGGGCGAGAAAAACCATAGACTTATAGCTGCTTGAACGTAAAGCCGTAGAATCGTTGCTGTTGAGTGAAGAAAGCTCCTTTAGCGTAGGACTTGTGGATCTGTAGCTCCTGAAAAGAGAATTTCTTCGAGCATGAAGTTCTGCGGATCTGTTGCTTCTGAGCGTAAACTGAGCGCCACCGAGAGTGAGATCATCGATTTGGTATCTGCTGAGCGTAAAGCCGTAGGTTTGTCGCCTCTCGAGCGTAAAATCTACCGAGCACAAAGGCATCCGGGCGAGAAAAACCATAGACTTGTAGCTTGCGAGCGTAAAATCGTAGATCTGTTGCTGTCGAGCGTAGAAAGCTCCTTTAGCGTAGAACTGCTGAACTGTCTTGCGCGAAGAATTTTTCGAATTCGCTGACTGTCCGTCTTTCGAGGGTAGTGGTTTGACGTAGCACCCAATCATATCCGAGACTTGGTTAGGGCGAGAGTGGTATCAGAGGTAGTATGGACGTGATAAACTCTCGGTAAACTTCAGCAGGGTACGTCTATCTAGAGGTCATACGGACATGATAGAACGTGCTTTGGCCAAGTTTTTGTAGGTAAAGTACTATCAGAGGTTTACTAGAGTTTATAGCTCAGAGGTAATATGGACATGGCTGTTTTGTGGGCCTATTACTTATTGCGCACCTAGGTGCAAATAAATAGGTTTGAGGACAAGCCCTGCTAGAGGTAATATGGATGTAGCAGATTTTGTGGACCTAACACCACTGGCATACTTAGATTTAGTACGGGTGTTAGTTGAAGTGACGATCGATATCAGAGGTGATAATCGATGGTCAGAATCTTGGAAAGCCTGTTCAGAGGTGATATGGAAATGGCAGATTCTCCAAGGAAATACAGTTCAGAGGTGATATGGACATGACTGATTTGTGGGCCTATTGCTTTTTGCGCACCTAGGTGCAAGTAATAGGTTTGAGACAAGCCCTGCTAGAGAGAATATGGACGTAGCAGTTTTTGTGGACTCAACACCACTGTCGTACTTAGAGTTAAGTACGGGTGTTGAGTTGAGATGACAACCGATATCAGAGGTAATATAAACATGATAATCGATGGTCGGACCAGGATGGTTTGTTCAGAGGTAATATGAACATAACAAACTCAGCTGGGGATTACAGCTCAGAGGTAATATGAACATGGCTGATTTTATGGACCCATCACTTTTTGCGCACCTAAGTGCAAGCAATAGGTTTGAGACAAGCCCTGCTAGAGGTAATATGGACGTAGCAGTTTTTGTGGACTCAACCCCACTGGCGTACTTAGAGTTAAGTACGGGTGTTGAGTTGAGATGACAACCGATATCAGAGTTAATATGAACATGATAATCGATGGTCGGACCAGGATGGTTTGTTCAGAGGTAATATGAACATAACAAACTCAGCTGGGGATTACAGCTCAGAGGTAATATGAACATGGCTGATTTTGTGGACCCATTACTTTTTGCGCACTAAGTGCAAGCAATAGGTTTGAGACAAGCCCAGCTAGAGGTAATATGGACGTAGCAGTTTTTGTGGACTCAACACCACTGGCGTACTTAGAGTTAAGTACGGGTGTTGAGTTCAGATGATAACCGATATCAGAGGTAATATGAACATGATAATCGATGGTCGGACCAGGATGGTTTGTTCAGAGGTAATATGAACATAACAAACTCAGCTGGGGATTACAGCTCAGAGGTAATATGAACATGGCTAATTTTGTGGACCCATCACTTTTTGCGCACCTAAGTGCAAGCAATAGGTTTGAGACAAGCCCTGCTAGAGGTAATATGGACGTAGCAGTTTTTGTGGACTCAACACCACTAGCGTACTTAGAGTTAAGTACGTGTGTTGAGTTGAGATGACAACCGATATCATAGGTAATATGAACATAATAATCGATGGTTGGACCAAGATGGTTTGTTCAGAGGTAATATGAACATAACAAACTCAGCTGGGGATTACAGCTCAGAGGTAATATGAACATGGCTGATTTTGTGGACCCATCACTTTTTACGCACCTAAGTGCAAGCAATAGGTTTGAGACAAGCCCTGCTAGAGGTAATATGGACGTAGCAGTTTTTGTGGACTCAACACCACTGGCGTACTTAGAGTTAAGTACGGGTGTTGAGTTGAGATGACAACCGATATCAGAGGTAATATGAACATGATAATCGATGGTCGGACCAGGATGGTTTGTTCAGAGGTAATATGAACATAACAAACTCAGCTGGGGATTACAGCTCAGAGGTAATATGAACATGGCTGATTCTGTGGACCCATCACTTTTTGTGCACCTAAGTGCAAGCAATAGGTTTGAGACAAGCCCTGCTAGAGGTAATATGGACGTAGCAGTTTTTGTGGACTCAACACCACTGGCGTACTTAGAGTTAAGTACGGGTGTTAAGTTGAGATGACAACCGATATCAGAGGTAATATGAACATGATAATCGATGGTCGGACCAGGATGGTTTGTTCAGAGGTAATATGAACATAACAAACTCAGCTGGGGATTACAGCTCAGAGGTAATATGAACATGGCTGATTCTGTGGACCTATCACTTTTTGTGCACCTAAGTGCAAGCAATAGGTTTGAGACAAGCCCAGCTAGAGGTAATATGGACGTAGCAGTTTTTGTGGACTCAACACCACTGGCGTACTTAGAGTTAAGTACGGGTGTTGAGTTGAGATGATAACCGATATCAGAGGTAATATGAACATGATAATCGATGGTCGGACCAGGATGGTTTGTTCAGAGGTAATATGAACATAACAAACTCAGCTGGGGATTACAGCTCAGAGGTAATATGAACATGGCTAATTTTGTGGACCCATCACTTTTTGCGCACCTAAGTGCAAGCAATAGGTTTGAGACAAGCCCTGCTAGAGGTAATATGGACGTAGCAGTTTTTGTGGACTCAACACCACTGGCGTACTTAGAGTTAAGTACGGGTGTTGAGTTGAGATGACAACCGATATCATAGGTAATATGAACATGATAATCGATGGTCGGACCAAGATGGTTTGTTCAGAGGTAATATGAACATAACAAACTCAGCTGGGGATTACAGCTCAGAGGTAATATGAACATGGCTGATTTTGTGGACCCATCACTTTTTGCGCACCTAAGTGCAAGCAATAGGTTTGAGACAAGCCCTGCTAGAGGTAATATGGATGTAGCAGTTTTTGTGGACTCAACACCACTGGCGTACTTAGAGTTAAGTACGGGTGTTGAGTTGAGATGACAACCGATATCAGAGGTAATATGAACATGATAATCGATGGTCGAACCAGGATGGTTTGTTCTGAGGTAATATGAACATAACAAACTCAGCTGGGGATTACAGCTCAGAGGTAATATGAACATGGCTGATTCTGTGGACCCATCACTTTTTGTGCACCTAAGTGCAAGCAATAGGTTTGAGACAAGCCCTGCTAGAGGTAATATGGACGTAGCAGTTTTTGTGGACTCAACACCACTAGCATACTTAGAGTTAAGTACGGGTGTTAAGTTGAGATGACAACCGATATCAGAGGTAATATGAACATGATAATCGATGGTCGGACCAGGATGGTTTGTTCAGAGGTAATATGAACATAACAAACTCAGCTGGGGATTACAGCTCAGAGGTAATATGAACATGGCTGATTCTGTGGACCTATCACTTTTTGTGCACCTAAGTGCAAGCAATAGGTTTGAGACAAGCCCTGCTAGATGTAATATGGACGTAGCAGTTTTTGTGGACTCAACACCACTGGCGTACTTAGAGTTAAGTACGGGTGTTGAGTTGAGATGACAACCGATATCAGAGGTAATATGAACATGATAATCGATGGTCGACCAGGATGGTTTGTTCAGAGGTAATATGAACATAACAAACTCAGCTGGGGGTTACAGCTCAGAGGTAATTTGAACATGGCTGATTTTGTGGACCCATCACTTTTTGCGCACCTAAGTGCAAGCAATAGGTTTGAGGACAAGCCCTGCTAGAGGTAATATGGACGTAGCAGTTTTTGTGGACTTAACACCACTGGCGTACTTAGAGTTAAGTACGGGTGTTGAGTTAAGATGACAACCGATATCAGAGGTAATATGAACATGATAATCGATAGTCAGACCATCGTTTACAGATGCAGAGTGATGACCTTGGCATCGATCAACTCCTGGATTCTCTTTTTTAGTACATAGCATGTCTTTGTAGGATGATGAATGTACCGATGAAAAAGACAATAATTTGGATTATCAATTTTGCCAGCCCTCTCAGGGTATCTGATATTGGGAAGCTGAAGTTTGTTTTCCTTTATCAACGTATTGAAGATTCCACTGATGTCATCTTTATTGAAGGAGAAAGTCCCTTTTGGCCTTCGGGCTCCTGATGCTTGAGTTCTATGGTCTTCTGGGAAGATCATCATCGTTGCATCATCTTCAGATTCTGAGAGAATTCTACCCCCAGCTTTGGATGTTGCTCGGTTTTGTCGAGGGAGACTACCCCCAGACTTGTCGTTGTACTTGCGGAGATCACAGCGTTCTTCTGGTTCTCCGTAGGGGTCAGATGTTGTCTTGCGCATGGAGCGTGATTTATACTTCCGTCTTGGAGCCGAGGCACCATCGGCAGTTCTGTCTGTACCGCACGGAGCGGGAGGCAGATTTCTACGCGTAAAGCGCAGTGAAGGCTTCTGGGTTAGCGCTGAGGCTTCGCCCGAAGTTTTGTCTTTACCGCGCGTAGCGGGAGACTGTTTCCTACGCGTAAAGCGCAGTGGATTCTTCGGGGTTAGCGCTAAGGCTTCGCCCGAAGTTTTGTCTGTACCGCGCGTAGTGGGAGACTGAATTTTATGTGCGGGGCACGGAGGGAGCGTCGCTACAACCTCGTTGGCCGAAGAGATCGGAGAGATCGGAGAGTCCGGAAAGATCGGAGAGATCGGAGAGTCCGGAGAGATCGAAGAGTCCACAGGAATAGTAGAGGATGTCTTGGGCATCCACACATTGCGCAGCTTCCTGTTGTCCTGGACGGAGAGAGGGCGAGAGCTACCCCCGGCTCGAAGCATGTCTTCGTAGGCTGACTGGTCGAAATGAACGACCAGCGTCTTCTTCACGGTTCCCACGGATACCGTATCGTGTTGAGCAATTACTTTCTCGTCAGAAGAGAAAGATGTCCCCAGCAGAGTCGCCATCTTGTTTGTGGTATTAAACGAAAGGAATAAAATTGTATTTCAATGACGGGGTTTATGCGAAACCCGCGCCCTTCTGTTTACAAACAAACTTGTACAATATAATCCTATGCGAGGATGTAGGAGTATAATTTATTTAATCTGGGTATAAATTGCTATAGATGTCTGATCTGCGGTCGATCACTTTAGCCCTTGGACCACACGATGTTGAAGAAGTGCCGTGGAAGACAGGTAGCAGCTTCGAAGGTTGCAGAAGAGGTTGGACGCACGAGGCCAAGGTCGTCGATCCCTGCTCTTTGCCTGCTCTCCGGGCTCTCTCTCTCCCTCTCTCTCTCTCTCTTTCTCTCTCTCTCTCTCCTTGGACGGTAATTCTCTCCTGGATGATAATTCTTTTTTTGCTCTTTTTTCCCCATTGATAGGGGTCTCTATTTATAGAGTTTTGGTGACAGTGACCACTCCGTCGGTGTAAAAACCGAGGAGTGGGAAGTACAACACCCTTTTACACAACGGTTAAAGTAACCAATGCTTGCGTATGGATGATCTTTTGAATGAGCGTATGACGCGGGTCCAACTAAGGGAACACAACGTGTACTATTGCTACGAAGATCACGGCATAAGAGCCACGCAGGTAGGTATCCCGTGTGTAGAAACGGTTGGCGTAGAAGCCAAATGACTGTTACCCTGGCATAGAGGCCAGATAGGCATAGAAGCCGAAATAGGCGTAGAAGCCGGATAGGAGTAGAAGCCGGATAGGCGTTGAAGCCGGGTAGGCGTAGGAGCCGGAGAGGCGTTGAAGCCGGAGAGGCGTTGAAAGCCGGATAGGCGTTGAAGCCGAAGAGGCGTTGAAGCCGGAGAGGCGTTGAAAGCCGGATAGGCGTTGAAGCCGGAGAGGCGTTGAAGCCGGAGGGGCGTTAAGAGCCGAAGAGGTGCTGAAGCCGGAGAGGCGTTTGAGAGCCGAAGAGGCGCTGAGAGCCGAAGAGGCGTTGAGAGCCGAAGGGGCGCAGGTCTTGAATGGGCGTAGAAGCCGCTGCGTACCGTGCCCGAGTGCTGACGTGGACGTCTTAGCCGGAATCACGGCTTTCGAAGATGTAATCAAATCTTCTACAGAGATTTGTCATCATCTTGTGCATTAAATACGAAGACGTGTTTCGAAGGTCTGCAGCCCTTCTGTGCATCCGTTTGCAGAGACGTACCTTGACTGAACCTGTCACCGCTCTGTGCAATTAGACGTAGAGACGTGCCTCGAGCCCCGTACGATGTGCAGCTTTTGACGTGGCATGCGGTTTGTCTACTGCGGAGCATAAACCGGCTTATGCCTGCCTGTGTAAAACAATGCAGCGTATCCCTCTGTGCGCAAAAGAGCGGTTTATGCTGAGGGGACGTTAGTAAACGACGGTTCGGTGGTATCTTAACCCAATCTTCTGCATTAAATGCAGGGATCCGCCATCATACTGTGGTGTGCGTCCCGAGGGGTCTGTGCCTGTTTCCAGCCATCGTCTGGGTCGCCGTGCAGCACTTTTTTGTCAGGAGTCAGAGGCCAGGTTCACTGCGTGACTTGACAGGTTCATTTCAGGGAAGACGAAGCGTTCCTCGTACGCTATTTTAACGCTGCATTGAGAGCAGCTGAGTTTTTATGCCCTGGAGGCGATGGGGGGGTCCCGTCTACGCCGAAGCAGTTTTGGATGCGCTGCACCCTTGAGCTCTTACGCCTGATGGCACTGAAGGCCTTTGTTTGCGCTGCTCTGTATCAATACGCCGCGTAGCTTTTGCCAGCGTATTTTTCATGCTTCTACAGAGATATAATCAAATCTCTCGCATTAAATACAGAGATCCGCCATCATTATTAATTACAGAGACGTGTTCCGAGGGCCTGCCACCGTTCTGAGCATTAGGTGCAGAGATGTGCCTCGAGCCCTGTTTAAAGGGTAGCTTTTGACGTGGCAGTCTGTTTGTCTTCCTCGGAGCGTAAATAGTTTGCGTTTGCCTGTGTAAAACAAGGCAGCGTATCCCCTTGTATGCGTAAAAGCAGTCTCCGCTGAGGGGATGTCAGTAAACGACGGTTCGGTGATATTTAATCAAATCCTCTGCATAAAATACTGAGATTCGCCATCATACTGTGGGGCGCATCCTGAGTGGTCTGCCATCTTTCCAGCCGTCGTCAGGGTAGCCGTGCAACACTTTTTGTCAGGAGTCAGATGTCAGGTTCACTACGTGACTTGACAGGTTCATTTCGGGGAAGATGAAGCGTTCCTCGTACGCTTTAACGCTGCTTTGAAAGTGGATGAGTTTTACTCCATGGAGGCGATGAAGCACCCCTTCTACGCTGAAGCGGCCTGGACATACTGCATTTACGCGGACGGTCCTATCATATTTTATGCCGTGCTCAGTGGAAAAGCTCCGTTGCACTCTTGATGGCCTTGAGGTCCCCTGCTAACGCTGCCTTGCATCACCATGTTGCGTAGAGCTATCCAGCGTATTTTTTTTCATGCTTCTACAAGACTCCCTTCAAAGCTTTCAAATTTCTTCGGAATTTGAAATGCTTTGAATGAAGCATGAACCGCTCCTCGTAACTCAAAATGTTTCTGAATGGAGCGTTGAAACGGTCGATGGATTTATTGGGGACCGGTGTGACCTCTCTCGTCTATAAAAGGCCGAGGAGTTTAAACTGTTCTCCCCGCATTCCTTTCGCCACACAAGGATGATCGCCAAAGTCCGTCGGGTCGATCTGAGGAAGAAGAAGACCAGCTGACTCTTGATCTAGAGCAGGTTCTTGGATCGTGTTTGATGGTGGCAAGTCCACCCCCACACGTATATGTGCTTGTGGGACTGATGTTTGAGCCAGAGCAGCCGCCTGTTGAGTTAGCATCATCTGGTGCATGTTCTCCATCATGGATTGCATTTGTTTCAGAGACGTCTCCCGTATAGTGATGCGCTGCTCCTCGCTTCCTGACGGTGAAGCTTCCTCATGTTCATCTCCAATGGCGTATACTCCCATTTTCCTGGACATCATCGAAGGATGTGTATAGGTCACTGCAGAAGTGGACTCTATACTCTCAGTATTCGATTCGGGAGAATGGCGACCCCCAGTGTCGGAATCAGAGGAGTACGAAGTCAGTTGTTGTGACCTCGAACGAGTGTTCTGGAACACCCTATCTTCAGTATCTCTGAGGAGCATGTTGGATCTCCATCGGCTTGGAGTTCTACAGGACGGACGTCTTGAGCCTGAGCTTCCTCCAGGTATATGCGAAGCCATATTCACAGATGCATGCGTGGGCTCTTCTTCTAGGAAAGATGGAGAGTAGCTCAGTTGGTCAAAAATTGGCCATTTTGCTTTAGAACAGCAGCAATTAATTACAATCCTGTGACCATCACAACAGTGCTCGCTAGGAGGCATAATAGCCATGCCGGAAGATTCCCTCTCCTTGCGTTTCTGGATTAGATATTTGAGCAGGTCAGGAGAATTTGCAGAAGAAGAAGAAAAAGACTGCTCGTTCTTTCGGTTCGCCATGGTAGGTATGCGGACGATGGGGACCATAGTCTTCCTTGTGCCACCCGTATACAAAAGATTGGCCATCTGGGTGGCGGATAATCTCCGAGGAGCGTGTCTTTCCTTCAATCAAGCCTTCTGTACGCTTAGGGACTTCGCCTCTCATAATTTAGAGCTTTGCTTTGGTTGGCATAAGGCTGAGGATGTCCTCAGGCGGCCATCAGCTTCTCGCGTAATTTGGAGGGCGGGTAGATTGTTCCCTTGCTGGCGTGAATGCCGAGAAGTTAACGAGCTCGCCGCTTGCTTTCCCTTGCGGAGATCACAGGTGTCATCTGGTTCCCCGTAGAGGTCAGATGTTGTCTTACGCGCAGAGCGTGCTTTGTACTTCCAATTTGGCGCAGAGGCATCATCAGAAGTTTTGTCTATTCCGCCACGGATGGGAGACTGGTTTCTACGCGTAGAGCACCGTGGAAACCTCTGGGTTAGCGCTGAGGCTTTGCCCGAAGTTTTGTCTGTACCGCGCGTAGCGGGAAACTGGTTTCTATGCGTAGAGCGCAGTGGATACTTCTAGGTTAGTGCTGAGGCTTTGCCCAAAATTTTGTCTGTATCGCGCGTAGCGGGAGACTGGTTTCTACGCGTAGAGCGTAGTGGATACTTCTGGGTTAGCGCTGAGGCTTTGTCCAAAGTTTTGTCTGTACCGTGCGTAGCGGGAGACTGATTTTTACGTGCAGGATATGGAGGGAGCAATGCTACAACCTCATTGGTCGGAGAGATCGGAGAGTCCACAGGAATGGTAGAGGATGTCTTTGGCATCCAGACCTTGCGCAGCTTCCTGTTGACTAGTGTCTTCTTCACGGATCCCACGGATACCGTATCGTGTTGAGCAATCGCTTCCTCATCAGAAGAGAAAGATGTCCCCAGCAGAGTCGCTATCTTGTTTGTGGTATTAAACGAAAGAACAAAATGTATATAATACGAGGTTTGCACGAAACCCGCCTTCTTTGGTTTACAAACAAACTTGTACAATTTGATCCTATACGAGCATGTAGGAGTATAATTTATTTAATCTGGGTAGATGATTGCTATAGGTGTCTGATCTGCAGTCGATCACTTTAGCCCTTGGACTACACGATGGTGAAGAAGTGTCGTGGAAGACGGAAAGCAGCTTCATAGGTGGCAAAAGAGGATGGATGCACGAGGCCAATGTCGTCGATCGCTACTCTTCGCCTGAGCTCTAGATGCTTCTCTCTCTCTCTCTCTCTCTCTCTCAAAGACTCTCTGATCTCTCCTCAATCTCCAATGTTTCGACCCGTGGTTCGATCTTCTTTCAAAGCTTCGACCTTGTTCGATTTTTAAAGTCTCGACCTTGTTCGATTTTTTTTGACCTGTTCCTCTATTGATAGAGGTCTCTATTTATAGAGTTTTGGTGATAGTGACCACTCAATCGGTATGGAAATCGAGTAGTCGAAAGTACAGCACCCTTTTACACAATGGTTAAAATAACCAAAGCCTACGTATAGATGATCTTTTGAATGAGCATGTGACGCGGGTCCAACTATGGTACAAAATGCGTATAATCGCTACGAAGATCACGGCGTAGAAGCCACGTAGGTAGGTATCAATCGTGTAAAAGAGGTTGGCATAGAAGCCAAATGTCTGTCACCATGGCGTAGAAGCCAAGTAGGCATAGAAGCCGAGTAGGCGTAGAAGCCTGATGGCATAGAAGCCGAATAAGCACAGAAGGCAGAATGGGCATAGAAGCCGAACGAGCATAGAAGCTGAGGAGGCGTAGAAGCCGAGCGGGCACAGAAGCTGAATGGGCGTAGAAGCCGCAGCGTAACGTGCCAGAGTGGTCGTAGAGGCCGAGCAGTCACAAAAGCTGAATGGGCATAGAAGTCGAGGTGATGTGGACGTCTTTAGCCGAAATCATGGCTCTTGGAGATATAATCAAATCTCTCGCATTAAATGCAGAGATCCACCATCATCATTAATTGCAGAGACGTATTCCGAGGGCCTGCCACCGTTCTGAGCATTAGGTGCAGAGACGTGCCTCGAGCCCTGTTCAAAGGGCAGCTTTTGACGTGGCAGTCTGTTTATCTTCCTCGGAGCGTAAATAGTTTGCGTTTGCCTATGTAAAACAAGGCAGCGTATCCCCTTGTATGCGTAAAAGCAGTCTCCGCTGAGGGGATGTCAGTAAACTACGGTTCGGTGATATTTAATCAAATCCTCTGTATTAAATGCAGAGATCCGCCATCATATTGTGGGGCGCGTCTCGAGTGGTCTGCCATCTTTCCAGCCGTCGTCTGGGTAGCCGTACAGCACTTTTTGTTAGGAGTCAGATGTCAGGTTCACTGCGTGACTTGAGAGGTTCATTTCGGGGAAGACGAAGCGTTCCTACTTACGCTTTAACGCTGCTTTGAAAGCGGATGAGTTTTATGCCATGGAGGCGATGAAGCATCCCGTCTACGCTGAAGCGGCCTGGATATACTGCATTTACACGGACGGTCCCATCATATTTTATGCCATGCTTAGTGGAAAAGCTCCGTTGCACTCTTGATGGCCTTGAGGTCCCCTGCTTACGCTGCCCTGCATCACCATGTTGCGTAGAGCTATCCAGCGTATTTTTTTCATGCATCTACAATGATAGGCTGACGTGATCCCAAATCATAATCGAATATTAAATATTGGATTTGGTTAAGAATTTGAAGAGTTATCTGAACTCTATAAATACCCCAAGGCCTTCAGAGAAGAAAATCTTCATCTGTCTTTTGCAAAAATCCTTTGTTCCTTTGAGAGCTCTTCTTCGTCTCTTCCTTTGTGAACTCTGAGTTTTAGCCATGGCACCGAAACCAACTTCCACCTCTAAGGGAAAGAAAGCTGCATCTTCTTCTCGCTCCTCTGCTCAAGCATTAGCAACTCCCATTGGGATGAGTGAACCCCGATCTGAACAAAGTGCCCCACTATAAAGCTGTGCACCAGGCGTCATAGGTAAAGTTTATGGAACAAAAAATAAAGAAAATCCTTCGCACACGTTGTACGTGAATGCGCTAGGTCATCTTCTATGCTGAGAGCCTCTTCGAGGAAGATGATGCACAGAGATGTTTTATTATTTACGCCCACATTCCTAATGTGTCAGCGTAAAAACTTCATATTTTCGCAGTCTGACGTAAAAGCTTTGACTGTCGAAATTTGGCGTATACTATAAACTTTGAGTGTTACGCTCTGGATGAAAATTTCGGTGTAACAACTCAAATTTTGGCAGTCTGGTTTAAAAACACAGACTGTTAGATTTTTGTGTATACTGTCAACCTTGAATTTTATGCCTCGAAAATAGGTTCCAGCGTAAAAACTCAAGTTTTTACAGTCTTGGCGTAAAAGCACAGACTGTTGATCTTTGGCTTAAGCTGCAAGATTGTAATGTGTAGTGTAGAAACTAACTTGTTCTTCTTGTATTTTGTAGTGGACTTGTAGATCCCTCTGTTGGCTGAGGTGATGGGTTCTGCTACTGGGATGCTGAACTCCAATTATCTGGAGGATTTGTCCCATGTGACATTCCCTATTTTCGGAACCCAATATCCTGAAGGAAGGGGAATTCTGATATCATCTCAAGGAGAACGAATGCTGTTGAGTATGATCAGCGGGGAGCCCCTAACATATATAGATGGGGACCAATATATAAAACCAGCTTTCCTATTTGGGGATATGATTGATAAACAATCCCAGACGAAGCCCAAGAAGGAAAACTAAATTTTTACTACTGAGGGCATGGTCATGTACCTGCCCAGGATGCCGAGAGATTACCCTATCTTGGCATTCTTCTATGCCACGCATCCCAGGAAGATGTCATGGACCCTGACCCCTAATCTTCACGGGCAGCCGGGGAAGATATTTTATCAGAAAGGATCAGACTAAGGATTATTTATGAGCCGTCCTTTAGGTCCAGTTATGCCTT
Source organism: Iris macrosiphon (assembly GCA_036927795.1). NCBI lineage: Eukaryota > Viridiplantae > Streptophyta > Magnoliopsida > Asparagales > Iridaceae > Iris > Iris macrosiphon. The sequence goes on from JAYESA010000003.1 coordinate 56,791,704, forward strand.
TTAGGGGATTATTGCCGGACAGCGTCCCGAGTGAAGATACTTCACTGCTCCAGCCAGTCCAATTATCGACTTTTTGCAATGACTTCATAGGGCATGGAGGGGTATACCCCAAGGTTAATCCTCGGGCCAGCGGGTGGCTTACCCCTGGAAATCTTTGATGGGCTCGTTTAACTTCCTGGGCCCTGAAGCATTTTCAGACGGAGCTGGAGAGCATTAGTCTGTTCGCGGCTGTGAATGCTACCAGTGTTAGGTTACCTCTCAACCCCAACCTATTTTTGGCTTTGATAGAGCGGTATATCTCACTCACTGGGACTTTCGCCACTCGGCTATGGGAGTTGGGATTGGCACTTCATAAGATGGTAGAGATTTCAAGGCTGCCAATGGGGGATACTCCTTATAAAGAGTATGTTACCACAAATAGGGAGCTGAGGGATACAAACCCTCGGGTAGTGGTAGTGTACCAGGAACTAATTGTTATGCCCCAGTCCCAAAATACGTAGGACTAGGACACGTGAGCATGCCAGCCGTATGAATATGGCACTCCAATATATGGAAACCATATCACACATACATTGTATATGAATAACAAAATCCACAAGCGGTATAAATCTAACACAAGTCACATGGTATAATCTAGATCTTATCCTAAAATCAATATAATTAAATAACCAGTAGCTATGAAACTAGATCTCTATGAAAAGTATCTAAAGGTGACAGACGGATGAAACAAATCCACTACCGAGCTAGAATATGGAATAGATAAGATAAATACAAAATAAGAATATCAACTACCAATCATGGGCTCTACGAGAAGACCTCATCGCAAATGCGTAGCATGTCCGGATCTGTGCACCTACGAATACTCATGAACAATACACCTAGAAAGGGACCAGGTCCTCAGAGGGACATAACAAGATACATAAAAGCATGCCAAGAAGTAAATATTGTAAAACTCCAGGGTGACCTAACCATCTAAGTGAAATACAACTTGAGGACAACTGTGAGTATATGGGAAGGTGTAGGCTAGACATATGCTGACGTAATTCACCAATCGTGGCAACCGGCTAGTATATGCCACACATGCCCCTATAACACGGGCGCAAGAATACAGTAACGTCCAACGTTCTATAGAGTGTGGTATCTGCAATATCTTCAAGTAACGTCCAACACTCTACAGAACGTGGTATCAGTAATATATATATATACGTCCGTATCACTCCGTCGAGTGTGGTGCCAGTGTAAAGGAGTGGGGTGTCCCATATGCCTACTAGTCGTCCTCCACGCCCAATGATCTAAGCATGTTGTATCCATAACACGTGTCAGCTACTATGCCTCGACGTCGTAACTCTGGCTCATAGTCTATCGTTGGAGCAAGGGTCCATCCTTACAACAAAATAAAGACAGGGATGAGACCATCGTACCACGCTAGTCTATGCTCCACCTACTAATAACTACTAAGTCTTCTAACATGCATCACTATTAGCAGTTATACCCTATCCGTCGCACGCCTATACGTACAGGTGGCCAACCACATACGCAGGACCGTGCCCTACATGAGACTCACAACACGTGTAAGAAATGTGTCAAGGCCTAAGAGTCATACCAATAACTCCACGACTTCAGGTGGGTCTACTAGACACTTGGTCAGACACAAGTCCTAACGTCAACGCATTCATTGACTGTACCCGAGTCTCTCTCAGACGTGCACCATTATAATAATAACATGCAGTTAAATAATGCAGAATTTAAACAGTATAACAAAGGCAAGGTATACTTGTCTGGCGATAAGGCTGCGTAGCACCAATAACCTATTCCGGAAGTCGCGTAGAATCAATCCAATAGCTCTTCGGGGTCAGCTTGCACAGGTACAAAAACCGGGGGTGACTGCTGCGGGTCGTCTGGCAAGGGTGACGAGTCCACGATGACGATGATGGCGACGGTAATGATGATATGATGATTAGGTTATGGTTAAGGTGATTCTTTGGCCAATGGTGGTGTTTATGTTGAGGATGGAGGTTCATAATGATAATAATGATCATAATAGTAATAATTATGGAATAATGATAAAATTTAATAATATTGGTGACTTGGATGACGACTGGAACGATGGTGAGGATGACTAGGACGATGATGGTGATGACGAGGATGAGGTATTAAGGATGGGGTAATGTTGATGATGATGACGGGTGTTGGTGATGATACGATGATGATAATGACGACGATGGCGATGATAGTTAGGGTGATAATGATAACGACGATGACGACTAAAATGTTGATGATGGTGATGACGACAACGAGGATGATGGTGACTAGGTTGATGATGACGAAGATGACGAGGGTGATGATGACATTGTTGGCGACGATATTGACGAGGATAATAGTGGTGTTGATGTTTGTAATGGTGGTGGTGTTTGAGTGCTGCCGGAGTCCGGCCAGTGGGGGGTCCGGCCAGGGGAGTCCGACAAGGAGGTTGATTTGAGACGGGAGGGTGGCAGTGAAGTGCTGGTGGTGTGGCAGCTCATGGTGGTTACTCCGGGGAAGATAAAGAGGAGGTAGGGAAGAGAGACGATCCAGGATGGAGGGGAGGTTCAGGAGATAAAGTCGGAGATGTAGGGCTGCAGCTCGTCGTAGAGGAGTCGACGAGATGGCAATGGTGGTGGTGGTGTTGGTTCGTCCAGCGGGGGAGGTGGCCAGGAAGGCCGGAGGGGATGATGGTGGTGTATAGAGGCGGGGGGGAAGTCAGGCTCCGGTGAGTCGGGCTCGGCTAGGCATGTACAGGGAGAAAGAAGGAGATGAGGAGGAGCAGATGGTGATGGGGGATGCCGTCGGGAAGACGGTGGTGACGGCCGGCATTGGTAATGACTCTGCGGGGAGATAGCCAGGGTGGTTCGGCTCCGGTCGGGGCCAGTACAGCGGCTCGGGGATGCCGGGGATAAGGCCGGAGAAGGAGGAGTCGACAAGGGAGTGGGGCTCGGGTGTGGCGAGGTGCAGTGTAGCGGGGCACGACGGAGGGAAGGAGGTGGCAGTACTGGGTGGAGATCAGCGGGGTCTCCAGCGTGTCTCCTGTGAAACTCCGGCCGGGGGAGGCCGAAGGAGGGGGATGAACAGGGAATATAAGGAGGGGTCGGCTGAATTATAAATTTAGGTTTAGGTGTTTTGGAAATTAGAGAAAAGGGGATATATATACATATAGAATTTTGGGTTTGGGTTTGATCTAGGATTTAGGGCTTGGTCAACACTTCTTGGTATGGGCCTTGGGCTCACTTGGGGATGTTGGAAGGGCTAAAATTTGTATTATTTAAATGCAAGGGTAGATTTAATATACGGGGCGAGGTGCACGCATTGCACATCCCGAAAAATTACAGAAAAATCCACGTGAAGGGAAAATTGGGTTTCTTCACGTATTGTCCAAGGGTGGGGGCACCTCGATACATTTTTGCATAAAAGTGCCCAAAAATCGAGAAAATTGTACCAAGACAGAAATTAGATTTAATTAGTTAAAATTACTGTGTACGATGTTCCGGAATTAATTAGGAGTACCTGGGAATAGAATTAGGTCAGACACAAGTGTTTGGGGCATAGAAGATAAAGTGTAGAATATTAATAAAATTCGGGTGGTACAAAATGGTCAAGATTATGTCTCCAATTTTGATTGGGACGCACAAGGGTACAAAGTCGGGATTTATTTAGAATTAAGAAATAACGTCTGCGACGTTTATTGTGCGATTAAAATGTCGCACCAGAAAGCATGATTATAATTTATACAATGGTCAGGAAGGTAGGTGGGCACGTCTAGGAAAATGTTGTGAACTTTGCAGATAGGCAATGGCTAGTGTAGTGCTCCAATTAACAAAGCAACGGTAGGGTGCGCTACGTGATAAAATAATGTACAGTTAAATCAAATGTCATGTTCTAAATTCTAATTGGGTTCAAACTAGCCCTAATTCTACTATATAAGCCAAGTAAACCTAATTTCGGGTGAGGGGGTTTACTCTAATGTACCATTATCTTGCCTGCACCACCTTCTACAATGAGCCTTCTGATTTGGCTCATACCAACAAATGGGCGTCCTATCTTTTCTTTCATCATGCCAGAGATGCTAAGCCAAACAAAGTTGTGGATAACAGGGATAAGCCTTTGAACCTTCTGAGCATGCTTAATGCTCAAATAGTTGATAATCTTATTGAAGATGCTGGGGCTTCAGATCAAGTTCTTGATGAGGAGATAGGGAGTTATCCTGCGGGCACTAAAGCCTACAGTTATATGAGGTATTGCCGCAAGCCTCTGTCAAGGAAAGCTCAACTGGCTGACTTTCTCTGTGTATGGCTATGCCGATTGGTAGTACCTGGCATCGCATTTACGGATCGTATTCATCGTAAAACCTTATGGCCTGCAGTGCGTTTGGTGTTTGGGGCAAGACTGGGCCTGCTCCCTGCCACGGTATGCCGGATACAAGCTGGCCTGAGGGCCATTACTGATGGGTTGCTTACAGATGAAACACAACGTGAAAGCTTTCTCAGGGTAGAGTTGCCATTCCTATATCTGATGGGATGGTTAATTCTTCATAACCCCAGGGTGATGTCTTCCGGCTCTACCAGTGGTTCGAGAAATAATTTCTTGTTGAATTATAAAAATTCTTCTTGGAATGTGACCACCATCGTAGACTGTCGGCGAGCATAAAATTTTGCTCATAGCTGGAAGCTCTTCTGTATCGTCCCCAATGTACATATCAATCAACAGGGGACGAAACTTCAGGATTCAGGTCACGGGAAGACCGTTCTTTCTTCCGAAGCTTTTTATTGGTTGGCCTGCATTAGACCTTCCTATTTACTGTACAGAAGTGAGGACCATTGCTTCTTGGAGCCGTATCTGCCTTGCCGATTCGTAAGGCAATTTGGGTACGACCAGTTACATGTGGGGAATGCTATCACCAGCTTCAAGTTCAGAGGGGGGCTTATCGACGGAGCGAGAGGATGGCGGTACTTCATAATGGGTTGTACTGGAGCAACCTTTACTGTGTCCGCGACTTCTCTCTCCATGGAGTTGGGTATCCTTCATTCATACGCACAATTTTATATGGCCATCAATACCTTCCATCGCAATTTTGATATACGTAGGAGTTTTAAGATGCCCTCTCATAAGTCCATTGGAAGAGAGGAGGTCCCATCAGTTTCCTCTGATGAAGGTGAAGACCCTGTCGGTCCAGATGAGTTTTTGTTGACAATACCGAGAGGCGTAATACCTCCGCCTGCAGAGCCTCTTATTATCCCTAGTAAGCGAAGGGTTTCTACTCTAAAAGAGACTTCCCCTCACAAGAAAAAGAAGACTGTTAGTGGTCCTGTCAGGACTTCCAGCCAAGAGGCTCCTAGGAGTGAGTCTGTCGTTTCCCCTATTGGGGATAATTTTTTGACTAGAGGTCCTTCGCCTATTAGAGAGGGAACCTCCACAGTTCCGGCTGGCAGTGCCGGATATTCTTTGCTCGAGACTGCTGTCGCTGCTACCGCTTTAAGTAGTGCTACGAGATCACCTTCGAGGCCGAGCAAAATAAGATTACATATACCTTTATCCAGACCAGTAACAGGAGTAACCCCTACCGCGTCTGTAAGTATATCCAGCGTGATTCCACACGATGAGCCTCGAGTGGATCTTGGTGAAGACCTGGAAGAATACCTGCTAGTGTCAGTTGGCGCACCCCCTTCTCCAAGTATGACAGCTCGCTTAGCATCATTAAGAAATGATTTAGCTGTACTGGCTGCGGACGCGACATATATACCGTCGGCCATGGGTAAATGTCATCTTTACGCCTCTTTTAGAAAAATTAACATCAGGTTGATATTAACTTTCTTTTGTCTTCTTTTCAGGGGAAGACATCTACGAGGAGGGTAGCGTCGACGCAACCTTTGGCTTTATTGTAGATCCTGCTGATGAAACGGTGCTGCTCGACTTTGAAGAGGCAACATTTTTGGGTGCTGGCTCGCCCAATACAGTCCCGATATCTTCAGAGGAGGATGAGCCTGTCATCACGACTATACCTCCTTTATTGAGTACGCTAGCCACTTCGACCGTTGTTGGTGCCTCTACTTTTGTCGCGCCATCTGCTGAAGCGACGACTGTGACGACACCCTCTGCAGTCGTTCCTGGAAGGGGATTCATCGATATTGCAACTACTTCCAGCATCCATTCGGATTTCGCCATGCTAGTTGAGCAGTATACTAGCGTTTTCTACATCATATTGAAAATGCTAATATCAATGGTGCTGGAGAAGAATCTAGGCTTCGAGGCCCTGAAGATGTCCTCCCAGCTTGCGATAGCGCTGATCAAAAATTTTAACGACGCTGGGAGAGCTGATACGCTGGAGCAAATAGTTAATGGTTTAGAATAACCTATTAACAATTATTTACAATTGCCTCGAGACAATGTCGATGATATGATTCAAGCTGAGTACGACTCCTTGACTGTGAGGCTTGTTGGGGAGATGGAAACTCTGAGCAAATCCATCGAGGCACAACAGCAAGAGATGGATGAAGAGCATGCCGTATTGGGGTATGTCATTCCCCAGCTGGCTAAGTTTAGGGCCGAATATGAGGAGAATGAAGCGAGGGTCCGCAAATTGGAAGATGAACTCGCTCAGGCAAAGGAGAGGGCTCTCGCTTTATCGGCAGCTCGAGATGTGTTGAAGGACCGAATGGAAGTGGCTCAGCAGAACCTGGCACATGCGGGTGCCATCCACGCAGGTTTTGTACATGCTCGGTCTGAACTATCTGCCTTGAACAATGAGGAGGCAAGGTTGGAGCGGGCTTGAGCTAACGTCTTGAACTCCAGGAATGAGAGGATGGCCGCTCTAGTGCAGCAGATCCATAATTTGACTGCTCCTCCCCAATGATGTACTTTTTGCTTTTATATGTAACTTGCTCTTTCTGGAGATAATAAAGAGACTTTATCTGACTTTGGTGGACCTATCATTTTTTGAATATAAATGATAGGTTAGGATGAAAGTGATATCAGAGGTAATATGGACGTGATATACTTTTGGTAAGCTTCAACTGGACATATCTATTCAGAGGTTATATGGACATAATAGAATATGATCCAAGTAGATTTGTATACAAAACACAATCAGAGATAATATGGACGTGATAGGTTTTGAAGTTTGAAATTAGTTAAATATATCTATTCAGAGGTTATATGGACATGATAGAATATGATCCAACTAGTTCTTTGGACGTAGTGTTGTCAAAATAAGATCTTCACCATATTCCGTTGAGCAAAGAAGATTAAGCATAGTAGCTCTTCAGGAATTTGTCGTTGATAGGAGCCATTAACAAGTCTCCATTAGGCTTGGCTAAACTGTAAGCGCCGTTTGAGAATGTCGTCTCGATCACATAAGGGCCTTCCCATTTGGGCTAAAATTTACCCTTACTCTTGTGAGTAATGATCATTGGCCTTTTCACAGCTAGAACTAGCTCACCAACTTTGAACACTCTTTCCTTCAATTTTTGATTAAAAGCTTTGAAAATACGTGCCTGGTAGAATGTAATATGTTGTTGAGCTAGAAGGCTTTCTCGTCTAATCCTTCCAGTTCTTGAAGCCTTAATCGGTCGTTCTTTTCCTGAGTCAACTCATTAGCCATTGCTATTCTGAGTGACGGAATTTGGATTTCAATGGGGAGAACTGCCTCACTCCCAAAAACTAATGCGAATGGGGTACACCCCGTCAGTGCTCGTACCGTTGTACGGTATGCCCAGAGGCACTCTCCCAGCTTCTCATTCCAATCTCTTTTGTTCGAAGAGACAAACTTTTTCAAGAGTTTGATAATGGTTTTGTTGAATGCTTCCGCCAAACCATTAGCAGCAGGATTGTATGTCGTAGAGGCCATATTTTATATCCGATTTTTATCACAAAATCGGTGAAACGCTTGGTTGATGAATTAAGGCCCATTGTCATGAATTATCCTTCGGGGTATCCTAAAGCGATAAATGACACGATGCTTGATGAAGTTGATCACGTTGGATGTCTTTACTTCAGCAAGAGGGATTGTCTCTGCCCATTTGGAGAAATAATCCGTAATGGCCAATATGAACCGATGACCACTGGAAGAAGACGTGTGAATAGGACCAATGATATCCATACCCCATGCTTCAAAAGGCCAAGATGCAACTGTAGGATGTAAGTGTTCAGAAGGTTGGGTATAAAATCAGCATGAACATGACAGGCCTTGCATTGTCTTGTATATTTTACTGCATCTGTGATCATAGTAGGCCAGTAATAGCCCATCCTCCTGATACGATCCTATAACTTAGGACCAGGTTGATGTGCTCCACATATACCGTCATGAGCTTCTCGGATAACCCGCTTTGCATCATCATCGGAGAGACATCGTAATAGTACTCCATCGTATATTCGGCAATATAGACATTGTGAAGGCGCATCAAAGGCGGTCGTATATTACTGATCACCGCCCATATGGACCACCAAATAGAAGCATAATGATCATCTTTTGATGGATACTGCTTCTTTAGGATCCTCTGGTAAGATTTCGTATGACACAAAGTCTATAAAGAGACTTCTCCAGTCTCTTTTGGAAGGATCCGTGTTTACAGTGTAGCTGCGTTCTATGTGAAAGTTATTTTTCACACAGAACAGATCTCTGTTGAGAAGAATGACTAAATTTTGTCTCCTTATAGGAATAGCTAGATCTGCAGCTAGACTGGCTAGGGCATCAGCTTCCAAATTCTGAGATCGAGGCATATGCTCTAGGAAGAACCCTTTAAAAGACATGGCTATCTCGATCGTTGCTTGGTGATACGGAATGAGGTATGGATTACGGAATTCATATATTCCTCTGACTTGATTGACGATCAACAGAGAATCACCGAAAGCTTCCAAATATTCGACGTCCAATTCTTTAGCGACTTGGAGTCCGATGAGTAGGGCATTATACTCTGCCATATTATTAGGCTCGCTAAGAGAATATGCTCGATAGATGACGAGTTTATCAGGAGTGACCAGGAAAATTCCTACTCCTGAAACCACGTTTCCCCTGGGGCCAGTTCTGGAGGCACCATCGAAGAATAGCTACCATGTATCACTTTCCATTACGGAATTACATTCTGCAACTTCGTCGAGAATGTCCTTGTATAATCTGGAGGTTTCTGGAATCGGATGAGCAGCTAGGAAATCAGCCAAGGCTTGGCCTTTGATGGACTTTTGAGGGACGTACACCATATCATATGGTGTTAATAACATCGCCCAAGTCGTGAGTCGAAAATTATGACCACTTGGCTTACTCATCAATACCCGAAGAGAATTGATTCTGGAGATGATGTGAATAGTTTGGCCTGTGACGTAATGTCGTATCTTCTGAATGGCGAACATTAGGGCCAAGCATTCTTTTTCTACTGGATTGTACCGGTGTTCAGCTCCGACCATCATCCTGCTTAAATAGTAGATAGCCTGTTCATGACCTTCATCGTTCTTCTGTGTAAGGAGAGCTCCCACAAAATGATCCATTGCTCGAACATACAACAAAAATGGTCTTTCTATGACGGGAGGCACTAGAACTGGAGGATTAGTAAGGTAGCGTTTGATATCATTGAACGCTTGCTGACAGGCTTCGTCCCAAATGAAGGATACACCTTTCTTCATATGGCAAGAAAAAGGTTGACATCTCCCAGAGAGGTTGGATATGAATCTTCGGATATAAGCCAGATGACCTTGAAATCCCCTAAGTTCTCTCAGATTATGGGGAGGTCGCATCTCTAAGATGGCCTTCACTTTATCAGGGTCTACTTGAATGCCTTTAGCGGTAATGATAAATCCCAGAAATTTGTTACTGGATACACCAAGAAAGGACTTTGTAGGATTTATTTTGAGTTGATGTTGGCGCATCAATTCGAATATTATCTTCAAGTCTTGGATGTGATTACCCTTGAGGCAGCTTTTGACAGCAATATCATCTACATAATATTCTACTATTTTGCGTAAATGCTCATAGAATATGTTACTCATAGCTCGTTGGTACGTAGCCCCGGCATTCTTCAGTCCAAAGGGCATGACCGTATAGTAATATACCCATAATGGTGTCCGGAAGGCAGTATGCTTCTCGTCTTCAGGATGCATCTTGATTTGGTTGTATCCTAAAAATTCGTCCATGAAAGACATGCGTTTAAATCCGCACGTATTATCGATCATGATGTCTGTAATGGGATGAGAAAACTCATCCTTGGGGCAGGCTGCATTCAGATCTCGGTAATCAATCCAAACACGTACTTTCCCACTTTTCTTTATGACTGGGACAACATTGGCGACCCAGTCAGGATGTTATTCTTCCCGGATGAAGCCACAGGCTATCAGCTTCCTGATTTTAGCTTCGATGGCATCCATCATATCCGGACGAAACCGGCATTAATGTTGCTTCACAGGCTTTGAATTGGGCGATATATTGAGTTTATGAGTAGCCACCTTAGGATCAAGTCCTGGCATATCCTCATAATTATATGCAAAGATGTCGATATATTCTTTTATCAGCTGGATTATTTCTTCCCTTTCTTCTTCGGAAAGATTATTACTGATAAATATCGGTTTTGGTAAAAGTTTATCTCCAACATCGATTTGGATAACTTTATCTTCAGTGGGCGGTTCTCTCTGCTCGAACTGGAGTTCCCACTATGTATCCATTTGCTGAGCCTAAGAGTCATTCTCAAATGGTTCAGATTCATGTTCGTCTGCTTCGAAGGAATCTGTCAATACCGTATATACTGATACTGCTCGTTAGAAATCATCATATGAGCCAGAGGACGACGAGCCATCTTGAGAAGAGGACAAGATATCCTCACCTGACTCAGAAGTTGTGAGGGAAATGGTATACCCTAACCCAAAACGAGTTCTTTGACAATAGGGATCACTATGCAACGGCATTCACCTGCCTTTCCCGTAGTTGAGACCTGTAGTACCTCAAATCCCGATCCGACCGGGATATGCACTACGTAATTGGGCTTGTGGCTAGTCTGTCTGAGTCGTAGCTTAGAACTTCGGCATCTTCTTGCCACGGACAAAATACGATGATCCTTTCCAACTCATGAAAAGGCCTCTATTGAAACGAGTCTAATAGTTTTCGTGTTTGGTTGCTTAGTTTTCTTGATTGCCGCTTTGGGATTTTGATTTGGTGTTGCTTTCGATTTATTGGTTTTCGCTGCTAGTTTTATCGTTTGGAGCTTTGATTCTTGGGGAGTTCGGCAAGGATGGATAGGCAAGAATTCTAATTGGTGCTCGTGCTGTGCAGGTCCGCGTAACTGACGTTTGATCGTCGCTAGGCGGGATTCGTGTTTCAGCTACCTTTTCCTTAACCAGTGAGTGGTTTGGACCCTTCTTTCCTACTTCTTCACGCCCACATCTCTAATGTTTCAAATGTTCACTCGATGATGCCTGGTTGGACGCCTAGGAAATCCTTGCCACAATGCATGCCAGCCACTAAGAAAGGAACATGAGATTTGTAGACTAATTTTACTATATGCTTGCACCTTATAATTTGAGTTGTTTATAAAGGGAATTGGTTGTTGGTGGCGGCCTAGTGCCTCGGACGGAGTTTGGACCTATGGGATACCAAAATCGGAACACCGCATTGAGAAAATATGAACTGTTGCATGAGATATATATTGCTGCTTTACTTCTTTGTTTATTTCGATGCATTGTATGATAATATGAATTGTTCATGCATTTGCATGGTCTGGGATAACTTGTGCACAAGGTTTGGCATTTCCTCGAAACAGCTTTTTGGGGCACTGGAACCGTATCAATCCGGAGGGAAATATTTGATTCGTGCTCGTCACGATGCATTGTGGGACCTCCAGCAGGGCTTGCTATCCGGGCTAATAGGGCGTGCCGCTAATGCTTGAAATATGTCCCTAAGGTGTCGATCACACCGATGACCGCATAGAATAGAACACATGCTAATTTATTGTCTTGTGCAGATGGTAAGTATACTTGTGTTTCGGTGCAGGGAAGGCGTGCATCGGTTGAGTAAGCAATTAATGCACTGGTTGGATTCAATGTTATTTTTCATTCTTATGAAAACATGCAACTGATATAAATTGAATTCACTTGCTTCTTTATAGAAGTCATCTTAATGCATGCTCGCCCCTAATAAGCTAGTGTCGATTTAGTCGAGTGGGTTCATCCCGCTCACCAGTACAAGTTGAGTACTGACCCACGTTGTGGGCAACTATTTCAGGCACTCAGACGGTGCAACGGTAGTGGATAGACGAGGAGGCGTTAGGAGCACCTCTATTTTGAAGTATAGTTGGAGTCAGATCATTTTGGAGGCTTGGACTTTCAACCTATACAAGGGCGTAATGTATGAATGACGTGGACTATCTGATGGAGCGCGCCCTGCCTTTTGAGTTATCTTTTTGTAATACAAATCAAGCAGCCGAGAGGCGCATCAATGTAAACTCTATGTAAATTACTTTGAATTATCAATGAAAAAGCATGTTTCTTCCTGCACTTGTGTTCAAATCTCTATGAATGTGTTTTCTAAATTGTGTTTCAAAATAGGTTCCTTTAACTGCAAGTTCTTGCCTTGTGCGAGCATAACTCCAGGCTCGCACGGCATCACGCCCCAAAGCGAGGACGAATCGGTTCCGTAAAGGATCCAGCGAGGATGATCGACCCATATGGGATCGGGGCATGACATATTGGTATCAGAGCCTAGGCTTTACTTCCATGGGATTTCAAAAGATTATATAGGAGTTTGATGCGCCTCTCAATTGAGTAGCGTTCGGCGTCCGCTGCATGAGATGAGTCGCCTATAAAATGAGCCTATAGATACAAAATCTATCATTTTTGGAGTGTTAACAAGCTACTCTATTTTGTAGCCATGGCAAAGAAGAACACTGCAACTGCCAGCAGTGCTCAACCCATTCAGAGCGATCCAGCAAGCTCTGGAGAATTCGGGGGAGCGGGTTCAACCGGTATGGCGGAACGGCTTATGCACCTTATGGAGGCACAGCAACAACAAGCTGTTACCCAACAAGCTAACATACAAGCGCAGTTTTCTTCTCAACAGAAGCAAATGGATACAATGATGCAACTGATTGCATCCCTGGTACCAAGCAACGGGGCAGCCAAAGGGACACCTGTCATGCCGCCGGCCGTGGCGGTAGAAGATGAGTCAGAAGAGACGCAGCCTCCAGCAAGGAACTCCTGCCGTGCAGCCGAGTTCACTAAAATACATCCGCCAACGTTCAACGGACGAGCCGAACCGGACGTGCCGAACCGGACGTGGTGATGGGGTGGATTGCTAAGCTGGAAGGACTCTTCAACCTGGTTGGCATCAAGGGATCCAAGCGAGTGGCCTGTGCATCGGTTCATCTGAAACTGCGTGCGCATGATTGGTGGGAGGCCACGAAGCAAGAGATTTATGATGCCAATCCCAACTGTAAAATTACTTGGAATATGTTCAAATTTGCCTTCATTGAATAATATATTTCCTGGGCCGTGCGTCAACAGAAGGAAGACGAGTTCAATAATCTGGTGCAAGGAAGTTTGTCTGTTGACGATTACGACTCAGTTTTTGCTAAACTGGCTAAGTTTGTAGGGCACTTCTTGCCTAATCAGCAGGCGTGGTGCTATCAGTTTCAGAAGGGTTTGAATGATGATTTGTGTAGGGACGTCATCAACCAAAAATGTCAAACATACAGGGAATGTTACGAAGCGGCTCTGAACAGCGAGCGGATCTTTGGGCGCCCTCTACCAAAGGCCGAGGTGCAAACCCCCCGTACCAACAATAATAAACGTCCTCATAACATGGAAGGGTCTGGAGCATACAAGCGGTCGCATACGTCTGATAATAGGGGCCAATCCCAATCACTGAACTGCAGCCGTTGCGGTAAATCAGGGCATAAAGTGAATGAATGTCGGGTACAAGGATATTTCAAATGTGGTCGTCTGGGCCACAAACAGTATAACTTCTAAGAGGGCAAGCCGAATCAGGGCAACAAAATCAAAACAAGGGGCCTCCAGCAAGTGATGCCAATGCTGTACCAGTAAATCCACAACGCCAGGGTGCTCAAGGCCGAGTCTATGCACTGACTCAGGATGAGGCATCCGTCTCTGAAACTGTCGTGACAGGTACTTTACTTTTCAGAGATTTACCCGGTAGAGTCTTATTCGATTCAGGTGCTACGCATAGTTTCATATCTGCTGATTTTACTGTTGAGCATAAATTAGCTTCTACTCCTTTAAATATGAACCTTTGCGTAAGTACCCCTTCGGGAGTCGATATGCCCGTCCATGCGATCTGTAGGGATGGTTACATTTGCATCGGAGGAAGGAAGCTTTCCTTAGATGTCATTATACTAGACATCAAGGATTATGATATTATTCTCGGTATGGACTGGTTAGGTGCTTGCCATGCAACAATCGAGTGCGCGGAGAAGCGAGTCGTATTCCGTCTACCCGGCGAGGCAGACTTCTACTATTCGTGCAGCGCTGCACCGAAGACGGAAATGGTGATATCAGCAATTTTGGCTAGGCGTATGTTGCATTCGGGCTGTGAAGGGTACTTAGCTTCTGTTCGAGACACCCGACGGGAATGTGCAGATGCAGCTCAGGCTGAAGTCATTGCAGATTTCCTCGACGTGTTCCCAGACGAGCTGCCTGGAATGCCTCCTGATCGTGAGATCGAATTCAGCATTGACACTTTTCCGGATTCGCGACCGATATCAATGGCACCTTATCGCATGGCCCCAGCAGAGCTTAAGGAACTTAAAGTTCAGTTGCAAGATCTGTTGGACCGAGGATACATTCGTCCAAGCGTTTCTCCGTGGGGCGCTCCGGTGCTGTTCGTAAAAAAGAAGGATGGATCCATGCGGCTGTGTATTGACTACCGAGAGCTGAATAAGGCGACCGTGCGGAATCAGTACCCATTGCCAAGAATAGATGACTTGTTTGATCAGCTGCAAGGTGCAACAGTTTTCTCTAAAGTTGATCTCAGGTCAGGGTATTACCAGTTGAAAATCAATTCAGAGGATATTCAAAAATCTGCTTTCAGAACCCGTTACGGACACTAAGAGTTCCTCGTGATGTCGTTCGGTTTGACGAACGCCCCTGCAGCTTTCATGGATCTGATGAACCGCGTGTTTCGGCCGTTTGTGGATAAGTTTGTAGTCGTGTTCATAGACGACATACTAATTTATTCCAAGAATGAGACGGAGCACAAGGAACACCTGAAGATCGTGCTGCAGACATTACGAGAACATCAGTTGTTCGCTAAGCTCGGCAAGTGTGAGTTCTGGTTGAACATCGTGGTGTTCCTTGGTCATGTCGTCTCGGCCGAAGGCATCTCCGTAGACCCGAAGAAAATAGAGGCGGTGGTGGACTGGAAACAACCTACGTCAGCCAGCGAAGTTCGAAGCTTTCTAGGCCTAGCGGGATACTACCGTAGGTTCGTGAAGGATTTTTCTAAACTGGCCTCGCCGATGACTCGCCTTACTCAGAAAGGGATTGCATACGAATGGGGTAATGACTGCGAAGCCAGCTTTCGGAAACTTAAGCGGCGTCTTGTTTCAGCTTCGATTCTTGCACTTCCAGATGGGATAGAAGAGTTTCAGATATACAGCGATGCTTCAGGACTCAGCTTAGGGTGTGTGCTCATGCAGAGGGACAAGGTAATATCGTACGCCTCCAGGCAACTTAAGCCGCACGAGAAAAACTACCCGACGCATGATCTGGAATTGGCGGCAATTGTGTTTGTATTAAAGTTATGGAGGTATTATCTTTATGGTGTTGCTTGCAAAATCTTTACGAATCACAAGAGCCTCAAGTACCTTTTCACCCAGCGGGAATTGAACCTCCGGCAGCGGCGTTGGCTAGAACTTATTAAGGACTACGACCTAACGATCGCGTATACACCGGGCAAGGGAAACGTCGTTGTTGATGCTCTGAGTCGAAAGCACGTGGGCTTGTTATCTATAGACAACCGTTTACTTCGAGATCTTGAGGCGATGGGCCTCGAGTTTCGAGTTCGGCATCAAGGAGTGCAGCTGGCACCACTCCATCTTGAACTGGGTTTACGTGGTAGAATCAAATCAGCTCAGGAGGGCGATCAGTTCTTAGCGAAGGTACGCGGATTGATCTCGGCGAGGAAGACGTCTGACTTTGTGGCAGGCGAAGATGGGGCCTTACAGATGAAAGGAAGGCTATGTGTTCCTAGCGACCCAAAACTCCGAAGGGAAATTATGGCGAAAGCACACTACGCGAAGTATTCTTTACATCCGGGGAGCGCTAAGATGAACAAGGACTTGTGCGGGACCTTCTGGTGGCACGGTATGAAGCGGGATGTGGCGACCTTTGTGTCCCAGTGCATGGCCTGTCAACAGGTTAAAGCTGAACATCAGAGGCCCGGCGGGGAGCTTCAGAACCTCGCTATTCCCGAGTGAAAATGGGACAACATCACTATGGATTTTATTATGGGATTTCTGAAGACGCCACGGGGGCATGATGCGATTTGGGTCATAGTTGATCGTTTGACCAAATCAGCCAACTTTCTTCCCATAAAAGTTACTTGGAGCGTCGATCGGTTAGCATAATTTTACATAGATGAGATTGTCCTATTACATGGAGTACCTGCCTCAATCGTCTCTGACCGTGACGGACATTTCTTATCTCGTTTCTGGACTAGTCTACAGGCTGCTTTGGGAACCAAGCTATAGTTCAGTACCGCATATCACCCGCTGACTGACGGACAGACAGAGAGGACAAATCAGATACTTGAAGATATGTTACGGCTGTGTGCTATTGATTTAAAGACTAGTTGGAACACGCATCTTCCATTGGCAGAGTTTGCGTACAACAACAGCTACCAATCAAGAATCCAGATGGCACCGTACGAAGCACTATATGGGCGAAAGTGTCGATCTCTAATCTGTTGGGACGAAGTCGGCGAGCGGCAGGTACTCGGGCCAGAGCTGGTAGAGCAGGCAGTTGAGAAAGTTCGCTTGATTCGGGAAAGACTCCGCACAGCACAGAGCCGATAAAAAAGTTATGCTGATGCTCATAGAAGGCCTTTGGAATTCTTGGTCGGGGACCATGTCTTCTTGAAAGTGACGCCGATGCGAGATGTGATACGTTTCGGCGTGAAGGGCAAACTGAGTCCCTGGTTTGTCGGCCCCTTTGAGATACTGGAACGAGTGGCAGCTGTGGCGTACCGAATTGCACTGCCTCCCACCTTGGCAGAAGTGCATGACGTATTCCACGTTTCTCAACTCCGGAAGTATGTGCATGACCCTAGTCATGTGGTTAGCTTCGAACAATTGGAATTGCGCACGGATTTGTCATACTCAGAGGAGCCGGCGCAGATTCTGGATTGTAAGGAAAAAGTACTTCGCAACCGTACGATGTCCTTGGTTCGCGTACTGTGGCAGAACCATTCTGTTGGGGAATCAACTTGGGAAATGGAAACGGAGATAAAGGAGAAGTATCCTTCATTGTTCATTCAGTCGGAGGTAGGGCCTTGTTCTTAAGTTTCGGGTCAGCCTTGTTCTTAAGTTTTGGGTCAAAACTTTTTCTTAGTGGTATATTATGTAGTGCCTCAAATCCCGATCCAACCGGGATGTGCACTACGTAATTGGGCTTGTGGCTAGTCTGTCTAAGTCGTAGCTTAGATCTTCGGCATCTTCTTCCCACGGACGAAATACGATGATCCTTTCCAACTTATGGAAAGGCCTCTATTGAAACGAGTCCAATAGTTTTCGTGTTTGGTTGCTTGGTTTTCTTGATTGTCGCTTTGGGATTTTGATTTGGTATTACTTTCGATTTGCTTGATTTTTGCTGCTGGTTTTATCGTTTGGAGCTTTGATTCTTGGGGAGTTCGGCAAGGAAGGATAGGCAAGAATTCTAATTGGTGCTCGTGCTGTACAGGTCCGCGTAACTGACGTTTGATCGTCGCTAGGCGAAATTAGTGTTTCAGCTACCTTTTCCTTAACCAGTGAGTGGTTTGGACCCTTCTTTCCTACTTCTTCACGCCCACATCTCTAATGTTTCAAACGTTCACTCGATGATGCCCGGTTGGACGCCTAGGAAATCCTTGCCACAATGCATGCCAGCCACTAAGAAAGGAACATGGGATTTGTAGACTAATTTTACTATATGCTTGCACCTTATAATTTGAGTTGTTTATAAAGGGAATTGGCTGTTGGTGGTGGCCTAGTGCCTCGGACAGAGTTTGGACCTATGGGATACCAAAATCGGAACACCGCATTGAGAAAATATGAACTGTTGCATGAGATATATATTGCTGCTTTACTTCTTTGTTTATTTCGATACATTGTATGATAATATGAATTGTTCATGCATTTGCATGGTCTGGGACAACTTGTGCACAAGGTTTGGCATTTCCTCGAAACGGCTTTCTGGGGCACTGGAACTGTATTGATCCGGAGGGAAATATTTGATTCGTGCTCGTCACGATGCATTGCGGGACCTCCAGCAGGGCTTGCTACCCGGGCTGATACGGCGCGCCGCTAATGCTTGAAATATGTCCCTAAGGTGTCGATCACACCGATGACCACATAGAATAGAACATATGCTAATTTATTGTCTTGTGCAGATGGTAAGTATACTTGTGTTTCGTTGCAGGGAAGGCGTGCATCGGTTGAGTAAGCAATCGATGCACTGGTTGGATTCAATGTTATTTTTCATTCCTATCAAAACATGCAACTGATATGAATTGAATTCACTTGCTTCTTTATAGAAGTCATCTTAATGCATGCTCGCCCCTAATAAGCTAGTGTCGATTTAGTCGAGTGGGTTTATCCCGCTACCAGTACAAGTTTAGTACTGACCCACATTGTTGGCAACTATTTCAGGTACTCAGACGGTGCAACGCTAGTAGATAGACGAGGAGGCATTAGGAGCACCTCTATTTTGAAGTATAGTTGGAGTCAGATCATTTTGGAGGCTTGGACTATCAACCTATACAAGGGCGTAATGTATGAACGACGTGGACTATCTGATGGAGCGCGCCCTGCCTTATGAGTTATCTTTTTGTAATGCAAATCAAGCAGCTGAGAGACGCATCAATGTAAACTCTATGTAAATTACTCTGAATTATCAATGAAAAAGCATGTTTCTTCCTGCACTTGTGTTCAAATCTCTGTGAATGTGTTTTCTAAATTGTGTTTCAAAATGGGTTCCTTTAACTGCAAGTTCTTGCCTTGTGCGAGCACAACTCCAGGCTCGCACGGCATCACGCCCCAAAGTGAGGACGAATCGGTTCCGTAAAGGATCCAGCGAGGACGATCGCCCCTTACAGGATCGGGGCGTGATAAGACCTGGCTCTGACTTCAGATCATAACCCATACTTTACATTATCTTCAAAGCTTGCGGGCTATATCTGTGAACTTGCATTTTTCCAACATCGGACTTGTGAGAGTCTTCTTGTACAATCGGTCTGCTGCGTATGCGACCGAAGACTATTGGATGCTAATTGCTGCAAGTAGACGGGACAATAAAGATAGAATCTTCATGTGGCCCAAATGTCGTGATGATATTAGATGTTGATGCTACTTCCCACACATACGGATGATAGGAGTCTATAGCTTCAAAGAATCTTTGTGCTATAGGTTCTATATTGTTATGGGAAGAGGATTCCTGATTTAGAATTTGAGCGTCAATATACTAGAAAAGAGGATCTTTATTATCGTCAGAAACCATATTCTCGGTTATATTTACATCAGTTGGTTGCTTGTTCGCCCTTTCACCTTGATTGACAGGGGTTGTTCGGCAGAGGGTTCTTCTGGCTCCCGTTGGGATTCCTCCTCTGTCTTGCCTGACACCTCCTTCATGTAGTCTTTGGTGTACAACATGGCATTGGAATAGTAGGACTCAACTCTTTTGAACGGGTTAAGGTCAGCAAACTCCGCCTTTACTGTTCCTTGGGCATCTATATATTTGAAGCATTGATGTAGGGTTGAAGAAACAATGTTGTGATCATGGATCCATGGTCTGCCCAGCAGAATATTATAGGACACCTCTGAATCAATGACATAGCATGTAGCCACTGATCTAATGTCCCCGATCTGGATCCTCAGATGAATCTTCCCCAACGGCTTACTTTTCCTGGCGTTGAAGCCCACGATTGTAGTGGTGGTGTAAGCCCGTTTGCTGGTAGGAATCCTCTGTGGTCTGAGAAGACTATGAAGGATGATGCTGATCGATGATTCTGGATCTATGTGAATTCGGTCTACCTCCATAGAACCGACATATCCGATGTAATAGTGGGGTCTGTCATGCCTGTTATGTTTTAACAGCATGTCATCTTGAGTGAAAGTGATATTAGGGACAACTTCCATCACACTATGGAATTGAGGACATGCCACAGGTTCTTTATCGGGGGATTTGAGCTGAGTCAAGCATGCATCCGCCTGCATTAACACTTCACTCAAGTCTTGACGAGTGTTATTAGATAGCCTTAGGAGCTCAAAACTGGACAATCTGGCTGGTGTATTAGCCAACTGGGCCAGAATGTCGAAGTTATATGGCTTCTCCAAACCTTTGTTTTGAATATTCTTTAAAGGTTTATCAAAGCGTACTTCTTTTTGCTTGCCCTTTTCCACCGAAGTTGGTCTAGAAGGACCGGCCTCTGGTATGACAGGTTCAGGTTCTGAAGGCTTGGCAGCTAAAATATCTGTCATTGCTTCTTCCTGATTTCCTCAATAGTCCTTAAGGTAGGCTTTCCCTGACCGGGTTCCAGTAGCCAAAGCCTCTTCTTCTGATGTCGAGGATATTGCAACCATATGGCATAGTTTATGCCTCGAGTTCTGTTTAGACCTAGCCTTAGCAACTTGAGTCTTTTCCTCGATCTCTGATACCAGATCAGGATGAACCCACATAATCTTGCCACGCTGGGTAGTTAGTGGTACCAGGTCATGGTTTTGACCCCTGGCCGGAGGGAGATTAATAATGTTCATCATAGTCCGGGAAATAGGTATAACCCTATCCGGAACTTCTTGAGGTGGTAGATTGCCGAATTGGAGAGAGATCATGTTGGCGGTGACCGTCTTCTCACTATTACGCAAAGTAATGGCCTTAGTGTCAATCAACTTCTGGATTTTCCTTTTTAGTATATAATACACCTTTGTGGGGTGATGTATGTACCTATGGAAAATATAGTACTTCGGGTAATTGGTACTGCCGACTTCATTAGGCTGCTTTACCTCGGGGAGGGTGAGCTTGCCGCTTTTGACTAGACACTCGAATATGCTTGGAATATCGTCATCGTCAAAAGAATATGTTTCGATAGGCCTGGAAGTCCCAGGTTTCGTCTGTGTGGTTGCCAAAGTATTTTGCCTGGATGTATTGATCGTCAAAGCTTCTTTTCCTTTAGAACCACGGGGATGGTCGCGGTTGGAGGATGACCTTTTCCCTCTATCAGAGGTAGAGATCATGATTCCATTATCACGCGCCTTCTGACTGTTGTCTTCAGCGGCTACCGCTGAGATGATAAACGAGGGCCAATCATGGAACTGATATGGTCCTGTGAACACCGAGATCACTGGAAGAAGATTCTTCCTGCAAATGTCTACCAATGTCGAGTCTGGAACTCCGGAAGGCATTTGCAAAGTGGCTTGACGAAAACGTTCGATGAAAGTGCGAACGTTCTCTTTCTCTTTCTGCTTTACTTCGATGAGAGAGGACATAGACATGTCCATCCCTCCTTCATAGAATCGCGCGAAGAACAAAGTCTTGAAATCTTCAAAGGAAGTATTGCAGTTGTCCGCAAGACTACGGTACCACTGATAAGCCACTCCCGAGAGACATCCTTTGAACACTCGAGTGAGAAGGGCATCATTCCCTTGCAATAACACTGTCATCATGCTGAAGTAGTTCATGTACTGGCTCGGTGATGTCTTTCCCTCAAACAAAGCTATAGCTTGTAGTTTGTATTTAGGAGGGAAAGGGATCTCATCCCAGATAGCTGGGTAAGGCTGGTTGATTCCCAATTTCTTGAGCTGATATTTATGCTTCAAGGCATCAAATTGGGCTTTCAATTCCCGTACTGCCTGCATCGGATATTCCGCTGGTAATGGGACCACAGAGTGGTGAGAGATTGGTTGTATTTTAACTCCAATAGGAGGCAATACATTCTCCGAGTTAGGAAGTGGAGGAGCTGCTGACTCTTGATTTAGAGCAGGCTCCTGGTTCAAATTGGATGGTGGTAAGTCCACCCCCACACGTATTTGAGTTGGAGGGACCGATGCTTGAGCTATAGCAGCTGTGTGTTGAGTGAGCATCATCTGGTGCATATTCTCTATCATGGACTGCATCTCTTTCAGAGATGTCTCCAATACAGCGATACGTTGCTCAGTACTTCCTGATGGGGAAGCCTCTTCGCGTTCATCTCCAATGGCATAGACACCATCTCTCTGGATTTAATTGAAGGGTTAGTATAGGTCTCTGTAGAGATTGACTCTATACTTTCATCATCCGATTTGGGAAACTGGCGACCCCCAGTGTCAGAATCAAAAGAATACGAAGCCAGTTGTCGTGACCTCGAACGGGTGTTTTGGAACACCCCAGCTTCAATATTCTCAAGAAGCCTATCGAATATCCTTTTGCTTGGAGTTCTAGAGGGATGACGTCTTGAATTTGATCTTCCTCTAGGAACGTGTGAAGCCATATTCACTGATGCAAATGTAGGCTCTTCTTCCTGTAAAGACAAAGAGTAGTTCAACCGGACGAAAACTGACCGTTTTGCCTTAGAACAACAATAATTAACTATAACTTTGTGACTATTACAACATTGCTCCCTAGGGAGTGTAATAGACACGTTGGAAGATCCCCTATCTTTGTGCTTCTGGATCAAGAATTTGCGCAAGTCAGGAGGATTAACAGCAGAAGAAGAAGAAGAAGGCTTATTCTGCCTTTTTACATTATTTAGAATGCGGATATTGGGAACCATAACTCTCTCCCTGCCATACGTATACATCAGTTCAGCCATGTGAGTATCACATGATCCATGAGGAGCATATATATCCACAAACTGGACTTTCTTTACGCCAAGAAGTTTATCCTGGCGTAATATGGAACTCTGCTCAGGTTGGCATAAAATTGAGGAAGTCCTCAATCGGCCATCATCTTCTCGCATAATCTGGAGGGCGGATAGATTCTTCTCTTGATGGCATAAAAGCCGAGAGGTCAGGAAATCTGCTATTTGTTTTTCCTTGCGGAGATTGCAGGGACCCTCTGCCCCCTTATAGGTAGGAGAGGTATTTTTATGTGCGGGGCGCTTTTGGAATTTCTGACTAGGTGCTGAGGCCTTGCCAGTAATTATGTCAGCCACGTCAGCGACGGGAGATAAAGTTTTACGCGCACGGCGCGTTTGAAATATCTGACTTGGCGCTGAGGCCTTGCCAGAAATTACGTCAGCCACGTTAGCGACGGGAGACAAGTTTTATGCGTAGAGTGTGTAGGTTGGGATGCCACAACCTTGTTGATCGGAGAGAGAGAGCCTGCAAGGAGAGTAGAGGATGTCCGGGGCATCTATACTTTACGCAACTTCCTGCTGTCCTGAACAGATGGGAATGAAAGCTACCCCCTGCACGAAGCATGTATTCGTAAGTAGATTGGTCGAATTGGACGACAAAAGTCTTCTTCGTTGATCCGACGGATACAGCATCGTGTTGAGAAATGGCTTTCTCATCGGAAGAGAAAGTAGTCCCCATCAGAGTCGCCATCTTGTGTTTGATAATAAACGAAAGAAATAAAACTAGGTTTATACGAAACCCTTTCTTTGGTTTATAAACAAGAAGTACAATTAATCCATTACGAGGATGTTAAGTACAAAAAATTAATCTGGGTAAGTATTGTTATAGGAGTCTGATCTACGGTCGATCACTTTGTCCCTTTGACCACACGATGATGAAGAAGTGCTATAGAAGAAGGAGAAGCTTCAAAAATCGTAAGAGGGATTGGATGCTCGATGCCAAAGTCGTCAATCACTCCCCTTTGTCTGTGCTCTAGGATCTCTCTAAAAAAAATTAAATTCGATCTTCCCCCCCTGACCTCTGTCAATAGAAGTCTCTATTTATAGAGTCCAATTGCCGTAACCGTCCAGTCGGCGTAGAAGCCAAATAGTGGAGAGTGGGGCGCTCTTTACGCGGCAGTTATAATAACTGCTACCCACGTCTAAATGATCTCTCGACTCTGCGTGTGACGTATGCCCCATTATGAGGTAACGCGTATAACTGTTGCGAAGATCACAGCATGCAATCCACGTGGGTAACTGCCCCTCGCGTAGAGATGATTGGCGTAGAAGACGAATAGCTGTCAGGTTGGCATAGAAGTCAAATAGTTGTCATACTGGAGTAGAAGCCAGGTAGGCGTAGAAGCCCAGTAGGCATAGAAGCCCAATAGCTGTCAAGTTGGCGTAGAAGCCAAATTCTGCGTGAATAGGTTGCTAGCGTAAAAGATAGCCAATTATCCTTCCTTGACTGAGGTCTTGAGCATATTTTGGACTAAATAGCCTTATCACGCACCAATGCAAATATAACCTGAGTTGGCATATTCCGAGGAGATAGCATACGGCATGCTCATGTAGTTGAAAATAGCCAGGTCGGCATATTTCAAGGAGATAGCGTACAGCGTACTCCTATAACTGAAAAAAGCCTGATGGCGTAATATGCAGAGCTGCTGATGTGGACGTATTAGCCCTAATTATGGCTCACCCAGTCTTTGAAAGTAGAACCAAATCTCGTGCATTAAATGTAGAGATCTGCCCCCATCACGTGCATTAACTGCAGAGATGTGCCTCGAGCTCTGTACGAAGAGCAGCTTTTGACGTGGCGGTTTATTTCGTCTCCTGCTTAGCGTAAAAGCTCACGTATGCCAGTGTAAAACTAGGCAGTATATTTCCTTGAATGTGTAAAAGCAATTTATATCAAGGAAATGTCACTAAACGATGGTCTGGGTCTCTGTTCGAATCATCATTACAGCCGTCGCTTGGATAATCGTGCAGTACTCTTTGTCAGGAGTCAGGTTCACTGCATAATCTGAAAGGTTCGTTCGAGGAATACAAAGAGTTCCTCGTACAACTTCCCACTGCATTAAAAGCGAGCAGGTTTTACGCCAAAGGGGCCATGTAACAACCTTTTTACGTTGAAGCAGTCTAGAAATACTGTATTACGCGGGTTATTCTGGAGCTATATTTTACGATGTACTAGCGATAAAGCTCTGCTGTATGCCGATGGCTCTGAAGTCATGTCTTACGCCACCCAGTACTGGAGCTCTATTTTACGCGGGCTTTCTGCATATTGAGGGTTTTACGCGTATTATTCCCCAGCCTATTTTTTATGCTTCTACAATGAGACATGAGGTTACATTAGGTGGAAAAAGATACACCATACTATAGGCTGATTATTGATATATATACTATACTACTGGAGGTATTGTGGCACATATACCGGAGTCTTAATACCACTAGAGGTGCCTTGGACTCTGTCTCAGATCTTTGGCACCTATAATGAGTCTTGATACTACTTGCTGTAATAGACTCCCCGATATAGAGCCTGTAGTGATTTCAGCCTGAGTACGAGTGATGCTCTCACGTGCATATCACTTAGATGGTTACAATAGTTACCCTTGAGTGTGTGGCATTATACTATTTTACTTTTGGCATGCTGTTTCTTGTACCTTGTTATGTCCCTCTGAGGACCTGGTCCTCTGCCAGTTTTTGCAGCATAGACTGTTACGGAGCATTTGGAGTTGCTGATAGAGTTGTTTATCTTGCAGGCATTGGTACCAGGTACTTATATTATTTCTACCAGAGTTATGGTTATTTATTCATATTATTTATTATCTGCTGATGTAGCCTAGTTTTATAGACTAATATTTCTTTCTCGAGTCTATTCGAGTTTGGTGTTACTGGACAGCCGACTTTAGCACATGTAGCTCATTCTTGTATATTCTGTTCGTTGTGGATTGAGGCATAGATATTTATATTTACTTTATTATTTAGATAGTAATTATTATAATACAGCTTATACGTATTCGAGTCCGACCAGAGTTTGGTCGAATGCATAGCTGGCATGTTACGTATTCCTAGTCCTACGTATTTTGGGACTAGGGCGTGACAAGTGAGGTAACTGGTATCATATAGGTGTATCTGTTAGTAATATAGGTGTTTTATAGCGGAGCTAAGTAGTATTAAGTTATAGCTTAGGTTGACATAATAACCTAAGCACTAGGATATAGGTTTTAGCTAAGGTATTAATATTAGTAAAGTTAGAAGTTCACCTAGTATACTAAGATTCACAGGATACTATATTAACTAGGTTATATAAAAAACTAGTGATATTAGCTAGTTTAGCTAATACTTTTCAGTTATGGACCTAGGAGCCTAACCAGAACCTTGTATCATATGGTAATTACTAGTTATCAACCTAAAAGCTAGGTATGGACCTAAAACCAAGGTATTGGCCTAGTTTGACCTAGTTTGACTTGTACGACCTAGTATGGCCTAAAAATCATACTTTAATTCATTTTAGCTTATTTATCTTCATTACACCCAATTGACATGATATTCATATATAGGATTTGTGATATTAGCTCGAACACTGAGTCGTACCTATTGCCAAGTACCAGAGACAAGTATATTCTCTGATAGTTTTCTTATTTGATAGTCTATATGTTTCATGTATTTAGTATTGAGATATTTGATTCCTGACACGATGGATATATGGATTAGTATACGTGGATCTTTGTCATAAGATGTTATTGTTCTATTTACTCATTAATCATCATATCGTACTTCATAATTACTCAGTGATTACAGTGATATCTTAGTGATTATATAAATCTTAATCATAGTGCATGATATTATAGATCGTACATTGTGATATACGTGTTATAACGTGTCATGATTTAGTTTCGTGTACTAGTTGGGGGTTGAGAAAGTATTAGTGGATATATGATCATACCTTATAGCTCGTATTTTAGTGTAGCCCATGATATCTAGCAGATCATGCAACTCATTTGTGGTCACGCTAGATTCCTTTTTATATATAGCCCATGTTAGGCCTAAGCCGATCACATTATCTGACTAATATTTTATGACATTTTTTATTATGTTTTCTTTATTCCAGTTTATTACATTGATGTTCCTCACTATATTGTTCTTAATTTGTTTCCATTATTTACCATGATACTCTTTCTTGTGATATTTATTAGTTTAGTTACTTTCATCATATATTTTTATTGTAATTGTTGTTTCATAGTTTCTATCAATTATTGGAACTGCTATTGGGTTGTACTTCGCTCCAATACTGACTGAATATTTTTTTTAGATCATTCATTAGTGGACTGGTTTTCTACGCACTATGGACCACAGGATGTCGAGCCAGTTGAGATAGCACCCGTAGAGCCTATTGAGATTGTACCAATAATCGATAAGACTTAACTAGTTCATTTATGATATTATATATGTTAGTTAGATACGTTTTGCATGTATTATATTTGAGATCATTGAGTTATAATTAGACTATTGGACTTATGATGTATTATGACTTTATATTTCTCTCCTTCTATTCCATATCGTGTCATATCTTCCCCTAGTATTATTTTGTAATAGAGTATTGATTACCATTATCATATTATCCTTCATTTGGGAGTTGAGATATCTTGACAGGTACATTATATATATATATATATATATTGTGTGTGAGATATTTAGATACTATTATTGACCTAGACAATGTTCTACCGCCGATGTTGCGGCATAGGCTGGACGTACCCACGTACTCGTGCCCCTACACCGGGTGCGGGTCGTGACAGATGGGCATCCAAGAAATTGGCCAATGCTTGGCCTTTGACCATCTTTTATGGGATAAAAACTATGTCGTATGGTGACAACAATATGGCCCACGTAGCCAAGCGGGAATTAAGCGCCCCTGGCTTGGTCATGACGACCCTGAGGGGGTTGACTCACGAGATTACATTAATGGCATGCCCTGCCACATAATACTGGATCTTCTGGATAGCAAAGACTAGAGCAAGGCACTCATTCTCAACATTGTTATATCTATACTCCATGTCGACCAAAATTCTGCTAAGACTCCCATTAGATGGCCAGCTCATGACCTGCATCACTCTTCTGGGCTAGTAAAGCACCGAGAGGGTAATACATTGCTCGTACATAAAGCAAGAAGGGTCTCCCCACTACTAGGGCCACCTGGACTAGGGAATTTGTGAGTAGATCTTGATGTCGTCGAATGCTTCTTGCATTCTTCAGTCCAGACAAAGGAGACTCTGTTCTTAATAAGCTGGGTGAAGGGTTGGCAACATCCATAAAAGTTAGTTATGAACCTCCTGATGTATGCTAATCTTCCTTATAGACCCCGGAGCTCTCGAAGGTTCTTCTGAGGATGCATGTCGAAGATAGCCTTGGTCTTCTCAATGTCTATGTGAATATCCTTCGAGGTGATGATAAAGGCTAAGCATTTATCGTTGGAGACTCCCAAGAAAGATTTAACGGCATTCATGTTTAGTTGGTGCACTCGCATCAGGTCAAATACCTTCTTCAAGTCTTGGAGATGGTCATCTTGGAAACGAGTTTTGATAGCGTTGTCATCAACATAACACTCAACTATCTTGTGCAGATCTTCACGAAAGATGGTGCTCATAGCCCGCTGGTATGTAGCACCTGCATTCTTCGGACCAAAATTTATGACTGTGTAACAAAACACCCATATTGGTGTGCAGAACGACGTGTGCTTCTCGTCATCCAAAAATATTTTGATCTGATTGTAGCCCAAGACCCCGTCCAAGAAGGACATACGCTCGAAGCCACAAGTGTTATTGATCATCACATCTGTGATCGGGAGAGGAAACTCATCTTTTGGTTATGCCATATTTAGATCACGGAAGTCTATGCAGATTCGGATCTTGCCATTATTCTTGATGACTGGCACAATATTGGGTATCCATTCTAGATGCTAATCTTCACGGATAAAGCCACTAGATATTTGTTTGTTAACTTTAGCTTTAATGGCGTTGATGATGTCCGGGCGAAAGTGTCGTTGTTGTTGCTTTACTGACTTAGCATTCGATAAGATGTTAAGCTTATATACTGCGATCTTAGGGTCCAATCTTGGCATGTCTTCGTAGCTCCAAGTAATGACATCAATGTACTGCCTTATGATCTACCGCAGAGATTCACGATCCTCATCGGACAGACTATTGCTAATGAGGATGGGTTTGGGAAAGGATTCATTTTCCAAATTGACTTGTACGACTTTGTCTTTGGTGGAAGGTTCTCGTTGTTCAAAGTGTAGCTCCCACTGTGAGTCTAGGCGTTGGGATATTGGATCAACCTCAAAGAGTTCAGGTGGCTGGTCTCCATCTTCCTCTGGGTGAGCGGACACCATGTTGATAGATAATGTTCATTTGAGCATATCTCTGATACTTGTATCATAGTCCCATGCGGAGGATTCTGAAGAGTGAGAATATAATTTTTCTTCTTATGACCCTTCGGGAGTCGTTGATGGTGTGACATACCCTAGACCATGGCAGGTTCGCTGGTAGTAGGCCTTAAACTTTAGGCGGTCAGTTTGATCTTCGTAGGCTAACAACCAGAGGTTCTGGTGCCTTCTTGTAAAGTTTTACTATAAGAAGAGAAGTAGTGTCAGAGGCTCTCCCCTTGAGAAGGACCCTCAAGGGTTCGTCTGGTGTGATGCCAACTTCTGCTTCATCATAGGCGTAGTTGCCACATTCACCTTGGTGGACTTGTTTGTATAAGATTGAGTCAGAGTAATATGCTTTAACTCCTTTGAACAGGTCCACATCCGCAAACTTCGTCTTGACGATGCCGTGCTCGTCGGCATACTTTAGGCATTAATGTATAGTAGAGGGCACGATCATGTATTCATGTATCCATAAATGCCCCAACAGAACGTTATAGGATACATCTAAGTCTATGAAGTAGCATGTCACCTCTGTTCGTAAGCCACCGATCTGACATTTCAGGCGAATCTTTTCCAAAGGGTAGATTCTTCCAACATTAAAGCCGTTGATGGTAGTATTAGTTGTTCTAAACCGATGCATTAGGATTCCCAAGGTCTGTAGTAGACTTTGTAGGATGGTGTGGAGAGATGAACCAGGGTCGATGTGCATTCGGTTCCTCTTGATGGCACCAATATAACCTGTATAATATAGAGGGCGATCGTGCCTATTATTTTTTAGCAACATGTCTTGTTGCGAGAACGTGATTTTGGGTATTGCCTCTATCATATTGTTCAGTAGGGACATGCAGTGGGGTCTTCGGACGGAGGCTTGACCTAGGCTAAATAAGTATCGGCATTCTGCAATGCCTCACTTAGATCTTCTTGGGTATCTTTGGAGAGATAGAGGAACCCAAAGAGTGATAATTTAGCTAGATTATGGACAAGTTGTGCCAATATGTGGAAGTTGTAGGGCTTCTCCAGCTCCAGAGTTATATCCTTTCTCAACGACTTGTCGAAGCGAGTTTCCTTCTGCTTTTGTTTGTCCATTGTGGGAGGATGAGACGGACCTGGATTGGATGCTACAGTTAGAGGAAGGACGTCTTCGGGAGAATCATAGTCACGCTAGTAGGCGAGGCCAAACCTAGTTTCTCCCCCTATGGCTTCTTCCGTAGAGGAAGTAACCATGTGGTAGCCTCTGGATTTCTTTCCTTTGGACTTGACAGTAGAAGGCGTTGCTTGTTGCATGAAGTCCGGAGCAAGGTCTGGGTAAAACCATAAGACCTCGCCTCATGATGTGCTAAAAGGTATCAACCTAACCGCTTGGTCGTGAGCTAGGGGAAGGTTGACAACCTCCATTGTGCCCTCGGTATCGGGACAATACCATCTTGGGCTTCCCTCAGAGGAAAGTCATCAAACTGGAGAGATATCATATTAGCAGCAACAATCTTGTCCTAAAAGTCTAAGGTGAGAGATTTGAATTTAAGTAGACGTTGGATGTATCATTTAAACACATAGCAATCCCGTGTTGGATGGTTCATGAACCGATAATAGTGGAAGTACTTGGGATTAACGACCTAGTCTGCCTTATCAGGGCATTTGATGTCAGAAAGCCGAAGCTTATTGCCCCTTATCAGTGCGTCAAATATTGCCATAACATCATCATCATCGAAAGAGTAAGTCTCATTCGGCCTTGGAGCTTCGGCATTTTTTGATCCGTTACGGAGGGCATTTTCGACACGTTCATAGTAAGGGCCTTCTTCCCTTTGCCGTCATGGCCACTATTGTTGTTGTTGCTATTATTGTTGTTGTTGTTATTATTGTTGTAAGGGCTCTTTCCCCTGTTATCAGTGACGGAGATCTGTATTCCTAGCAATCGAGTATCCATTATATTTTTCTCAATAGCAATAACAATTATGATAAATGCGGTCCAATCTTTGAATTGAGTAGCACACGTCCAGATTCTTACTACTGAAAGTAGATTTCTCGGGCACATGTCCATTATGGTAGAATCAAGATTGCTGGGGGTATTTTTAGAGGTGTTTGCATGTATCATTCTATGTATTCCCGTACAGGCCCTCTTTCCATCAGAGAGGATATTGTCATGTCATTCCCTCTGTCCTAGAATCGGGTAAGGAAGAGTGACTTTAGATCCTCAAATGATGAGATGAAAGCATCTGGGAGACTCTAAAACCAGTCAAAGACCACCCTACACAATGCCCCGACAAAAATCTTGCTGAGAAGAGCGTAGTTGTATGGTAAATGCCCTGTCGTTGACTCGAAATAACTCTTGTATTGACGAGGAGATGTCTTCTTGTCAAATGGAGTCATAGCGAAGGGCTTGTACTTGGGCGGTTAAGGCACATCTTTTTACTTGAAAAGATATGGTTGTCGTATCCTAAGCTCGTATAGTGTGTCATTGAGTCCAGGCAGACTCGAAGTTCTTATACCTTTCGCATTACTTCCTGGGCCTCATCTACTGTAGAAGGAAGAGACGATCCTAGTTGAGTATGATTGCCATCAGGGGGGGGAGCAATTGAATTCGAGTCCCCATTGGTACCAAGATTTTGGCTTGCTTGCACCGAGGTTCTTGGTGGTTGTGGAACCAGGCTTGCCCTGAGCCTTAGCATGATCTGAGTCAGAGATTGCATCGAGGCACTCATGGTCTGCATCATAGCCTCGAGGGTCTCAAGGCGTTGTCGACCACTAGTGCCTTTATTATCCTCCCCAGCCATATATATTATCTTTACATAGGGAGAGACAAATGGGACGATGGATCTGTCATTTTCTACCTTGGACTCTTGCATTGAGTAGTCCTTGAAGGACCGTAAGGCAACTCTAGAGGGGGATAAATTGAGTGTAGCGAAATAATTTACCCAATTTAAAAATTATCAGAATGAAGGCAATTGCTAACTAACAATGTATATAAAGACAGTGAAGTAAAGCAGTAAAGTAGAGATAAAGAAAGCAAACATAAACACCAAGATGTATATTGGTTTCCCTCTGAGAGGACTAGTCTAGTCCCGAGAACTCAAGCTCAGAGTTTTATCCACTATAATCACCATTATTGAATCACAAGCTTTGATCCGAAGGCTTGCCGACTTCTTTACACCACGAGATTTGATCCAAAGTCTCACAACTTCACATACCACGAGTTTTGATCCGAAGGCTGGCAACTTCACATAATAGAGGTGCTTGATGAACCAAGCTCTTTACAACTCCGTAGACTTCTAGACCGAGAAGGCACTTAGCACTAGAAGGCTGGGAGTTGATCTTGAAGATAAGAAAGTTTAGGCTCTGAGAGTTTTCTCATTATAGGATTGAAAGATTGAGAATGGATGTAAAAATCCAACTCTATTTATAGGTTATTACCAAACTGAGTTCGGCCAAAATTTGGTAGGGAATACTTGAATCTTCTAACGTTGAAGGCCAAGAAATCAGGGATATAACAACTAGATATTTTTATACTAAATGGGTAACCGAGTTTGGTCCGAGTTATCACGATCTGCACCCGGTAAAGGGGCACGAGTAGTGAACAACGCCCATCCTACGCCGCAACATCAGCAGTAGGACGTTGTTTGGGTAAACTATCTATCAGCAATCAAAGTATAATAATGCCACTAATAAAATATGTATACTCAATCACAGATCTATAAGATGGAACAATCGCACGAATATAATAAAAGAGCAGAAGAGTCAAAATTCAACTCACAAGACAAAATAATATCCAATGAGTTATCAAAGAAATACTAATAACTGAGCTGGAGACAAATCTAGTACAAAAGAAACTATCTACTGAGCTATGAGTCCTGGGTCATCTGTCTCAATCGAGATGAGACCCTCCTGAGCCAAAGTCTCTGGCTCTAAGCCAACTACGTCATGAGGCCTGTAGTGAGTAGGGTACCACTCCTCAATGTCATCTGGGAAAAATATATCCAGTCAGAAAAGAAGCAAAGTACATCTCTAACAGCAGTTCCAATAAATGATATAAATATTATAACAGTAAATAGATGTGAATATATAAGATACAATATACATGTACAGGAGATATGCAATATAGGAATACTGGAAATAAATACAAGAAATAAGCAACATAAAAATGAACAAGAAATACTACTACTAAGTGAGTGAGTACGAACTTCAATATGTGCTCGACTTGTGAACTTGGACAAAGATTATGGCCTGGTTAATCATACGTGCGGTGTATGATTAAAATTATTCAAAAAATAAGACATGCACAATGAGGGTATGATCACATATCTACACTAACACTCTCTGCCCCCGACTAGCATAGTGGATCAACCATGGTACATTATGATACAGGATTCCACAAGAAGGGCACTAATCTTCTCATGAATCAATGTCAGTATTTGTACAAGAAGAACAAGGAAACAAGGATTGTACAAGATACACCACAATTACCAAGGAATAAAATCTCATGATGAGATTCGGATATACCGATTTGTGTAATCATCATATCAAGAAATCAAGGATATCTACACTAAATACAAGAGACATAGAGGATATCATAAATGAGAAACTATCAGAGAATGTACTTGCCTGAAATCTGTGAACAGAATCAAAGATGTCCGGTACGGTACCTCGGAGACCTAAATATGGAATATTATATCAATACAAGGGTTTGGAATAAAAATAAGTTAAACTAGTCAACTTCTAGGTCATAAAGCCATTTCTAAGTCAAAATAGTCAAACTAGGTCAACTCTAGGTCAAACTTGGTCAAACTAGCTATTTCTAGGTTGTATAAGTCTATCTCTAGGATATTGGGTCCATACACTATGTAACTAGGACATACTAGCTATACTAGGATACTAGAAAACCAACAAAATATCGTATCATAAGATACGTAATTTATTAGATATGAAAAATATATATACAAGACAATAATATATAATACTCCTAGCTAAACTAATGCTAAGTGGATACCTTGGCTTTAAACCAAAAGCAGTATCTCACCACCTACACACCCATCTTGATATTCAAACCGAATACCTTGAGTATAAACCAATACCGTGACATTACCTTGGTATCACAATGTAATTCAACATCTAACATATAACTAACTACCCATACACCTCACTATACATTAATATTCATTTAATCTTATAACAATACTATACTAACTAACATTCTATTATACCTCATGATAATTAATACCCGTACCCAAGATACCTTACTCTCATTACCTTGATGTAACTTCAAGGTAATATAGAAATAATACTAACCAATGCTAACTAGTGCTTAAATATGTATATAACTTATATATAGATATAAACTTTACGAACAATATATACATAACTAACTATCAATATAAACTAACTTAGCTTATTAACTAGCTCAACCCTTAAGCACTGCTTCTGCTTATCGTTGCTGCTGTTGCTGCTTTTCATTCTACTGCTGCTGCTTGTGCTTACTACTGCTGCTGCTTTTCAGTGCTTCTGCTTACTGCTTTTGTTGCTTTTTTGGGTGCTTCTCTCACTGCTTTTGGTGATACCTTCCCCCCTTTAGCTCACACACACACACACACACACACACACACACACACATATATATATATATATATATATATATATATATATATATATATATATATATATATATATAACACTATATATATACATATAACCATAATACCATAATATCACTATACATATATACACATATAACCATACTAGAAATGCACATGAACTCCTACTCTCCTATGATTACCCACTCATCACAAATAATTATAGAACATACACATAATTATATATATATATATATATATATATATATATATATATATACATACATATATATATATATATATATATATATCATATAACAAATAAAATTATAATATTATAATAGCTATAACCAATGTAAAATGAATTGAAATACAATAAAACAAACACGTGGAGTGCACAACACCCGTATCACACTAGATCTTTGATATGCTTGCAATACGGCTCTACCACACAACCAAACATACCCTGAAGGACATGAGCAAGATTAAAATCATAATTATGAACAACACGAAGAGCTAGCTACTCAACTACGTACCCGTGTCATAATATGACATGCTCAAATTCCCGTGTCGGAAGAAAACCCCCAAAATAATCCATATCTCCAAATTCTTGGGATACGGCATACACGTATCCAATTGTGGACACATCACTAGTCACACACAACCAAACACATATTTATTTGGTCCAATTGACCTATTGACAAACACATGATGTGCCAATCTCGAAATTTCCCTAAAATTGACACAAAATATCACATAACTTTCTTCATAGGCCTCTTATGAACCTAATTCTAATTCTTATGGGTAGCCTTAGTATATGGAAGGATTTCTAATGATTAAATTACAGATTTATAGTCTAATTAGAGGGGAAAAACTGAATTGTACCTATTGGAAGATAGATTCCCAATGAAATTCCTAAATTGAGTGTTAAAAACCTTCAACTTGTAGATCCTTACTCCTCATTGTAGATCCTTGCTTCCTCCGTGTAGATCCTTGCTTCCTCCTTGTTTTAATGGCCTCCAATGATGAATAAGAAAGGAATTGGATAGAAATTTGGGTAAAAATTGGTGTAGGAATAAAAGAATTTGGAACAGGAAAATTCTAGATCTAGATATAAATTAAAAAATAAAGAGAGAGAGTCTCTCCCCACTCTAGCTATGGTCGGCCACTAACCCATCCTCCAAGCTACTAAAAATATCCACAATAACCCTTGGGACTTTTCATGAAGAAATTAATTAAGTAGGGAAGGTTCTAGTCCAATTGGTTGAACTAATTAATCATCCTCATAATGATTGGGCTTACTATTGGGCTCGATTCTAACTAGAATTAAATGTTGGTCCATGGATCTAATCTATACTAGTTAGGTCCACTAACACAAGTCCAAAATAAAATTTAGCATCTAACAATAAACAAATAATACAAAAAATTAATATTCAATATGCACAATATTTAATTAGTTATGAAGTGACCAAAATATCCTTTCATAGAAACTATGGTAGTGACAAATCTAGCCCCCTAAAATAATTGTGTCCTCAAAATTAAAAGACGAACTACCCCCAGAAAATAAAACAAAATAGAATCAGTAAAGAATATACCTCAAGGTACAAACAAATATGGGTAACGCGCTCGCATTTTATCCTCCCTCTCCCAGGTAGACTCACCCGGAGAGTGATGTCTCAATGCGACGTATACCAAGGGAATGGTCTGGTTCCTCAGCACCTTCTCTCATCTTAACTGGCTGCTCTGGATAGCTAAGAGTATGGCCCACCTCTATCTCTGAGTGATCCAACATGTGACTAGGATAAGCCATGTACCATCTCAACTACGACATATGAAACACGTTGTGCACTCCCTCCAATGCAGGTGGCGAATCTAGTCTGTACGCAACTGTACCGACCCTCTCGAGAATACTGAAAGGTCCGATGAATCACGGACTAAGCTTTCCGTCTTCACCGAAATAAATCGTGCCTCATGTCGGAGAAACCATCAAAAACACCAAACTACCAACCTAGAACAAAATACAACCTTAAGAACTTAATATATTACAAACAACCAATATCAAGCACAAAACAAAAAAAAATCTAACTATACCTCAAACTCCAAAGGTCTTCGGTGGCTATCGGCCCAATGTCGCTGTCTGTCCTGTGCCACTTCAAGTCTGTCTCTGATCAACTTAATATTCTTCGTTGCATCCACAATCATCTCTAGCCCTAGCAAAACTCTCTCTCCAACATCATCCCATGACAAGAGAGTACGACATCTCCGACCGTACAGAGCCTCAAATGGTGATATCTCTATACTAGTCTGGTAGCTGTTATTATAAGCAAACTCTACCAAATGGAGATGGTCCTCCCAAGATCCCCCGAAATCTAGTACACAGGTGCGCAGTATATCCTTTAGAGTCTGAATAGTCCTCTTTGACTGCCAATCCGTATGGGGATGATATGTGGTAGTGAACTTGAGCTGAGTGTCCAAACTCGCCTGCAAACTCCTCCAGAAATGAGAAGTAAAACGACTATCCCGATCCAAGACTATGCTGACGAGAACCCCATGTATCCTGACGATCTGCCTCACATACATCTCTGTCAGCTTCTCCGTAGACAAACCCACCTTAAAAGGCAAAAAGTGGACCGACTTGGTCAACCTGTCAACGATGACCCAAATTGCGTCTTTCCCTCCTGGAGATCATGGAATTCCGGGCACAAAATCTATAGTAATATGCTGCAACTTCCACTCTGGAATGGGTAATAGCTGATGTAAAACACCTGGCTTCTGCCTCTCGGCTTTCACCTGCTGGCACACTAAGCATCTGGATATAAACTGTGCCACCTCCCTCTTCATGCCATACCACCACACGCTCTCTCGTATATCCCGATACATCTTGCTGGCACCTGGATGCATGAAATACTGAGAGATATGCACTTCCTGTAATACCTCCTCATGCGGCTTCCCACTAGGCACACATAATCTATCACCATACCGCAAAGAACCATCCTCAGCAATAGTAAAATCATCCTCCAATCCTGCTCTCACTTGAGCTCTGATGCTCCTCAGAGATAAATTCTTATATTGGGCTGTCTTGATCCTGTCAATCAACTATGAGTGTATCTGCAACACACACATCTGTATGGCAAAATTAGGGACTATCACCTCAATGTCTAATCTATCCAAGTCCTTCAACAAATATCGATCATGCGTTAACAACATAGCTACCGGATACATGCTCAAGGCATTGGCAACTACATTGGCTTTCCCATGATGATACTGCAAAGATATATGAAAATCCTTTATTAGTTCTAGCCACCGACGCTGCCTCATATTCAACTCCTTCTGAGTGAAAATATACTTCAAGCTCTTATGGTCTATGAAGATGTCCACACGCTCTTCGTACATATTTTCACAACTTCAAGGCAAAGATGACTGCTGCCAAATCTAAATTGTGGGTAGGATAATTTTTCTCATGAGAACGCAATTGCCTAGATGCATAGGCAATCACTTTTTCATTCTGCTAAACAACACAACCCAGACCTTTCCCCTATGCATCACTATAAGTAGTAAAACCTCCAGACCCTGATGGCAACGTCAAAATAGGAGCAGACGTCAACCTCGTCTTTAATTCCTTAAAAGCAACCGGGCACTCCTCTATCCAAACAAACTTTGCATCCTTCCTGGTGAGTCTAGTCATCGGCTCAGCAATCCTTGAAAGATCTTGCACAAACTTCCTGTAGTAGCCTGCTATACCGAAGAAACTTCTAATCTCTCCCATTGAACTCGGGGTCTTTCAAGATTTTACTACTACAATCTTCTTCGGATGTACTAAAATTCTATCACCAGTCACAATATGTCCTAAGAACTCCACCTTGTCTAGGAAGAACTCACACTTTGACAACTTTCTATACAGCTTTTCCTTCCTCAACACATCTAACAATCCGCAAATGCTCCTCGTGCTCCTCTGGTGTCTTCGAGTATATGAGTATGTCATCGATGAACACCACCATAAACTTGTCAAGGTACTGGTGGAACACCTTGTTCATCAAATTCATAAATACCGTCGGGGCATTAGTCAACCAAAATGACATCACCATGAACTCATACTGGCCATACCGAGTCCTAAAAGTAGTCTTCGGAACATCCTTCGTCTTCACTTTCAACTGGTGGTAGCCTAATCTCATGTCTATCTTGGAAAATACCTTGGCACCACTCAACTGATCGAACAAGTCATCAATCTGTGGCAACAGATATTTATTCTTGATAGTGAGATTATTCAATGCCCTGTAATCGATGCACATGCGCACGAATCAATCCTTCTATGGCATAAATAATACCGAGGCTCCCCACGCTGAAGAACTGGATCTGATAAACCCCTTATCCTGTAATTTATCTACTTGATTCTTTAGCTCGACCAGCTCGCTGTTGTTTACTCTATAGATATGTTGTGAAATTGGCTCTACACCTGGCACTAAGTCTATAGAGAATTCAATATCTCGATCTGACGGTAATCCTAGCAATTCCTCAGGAAACATATCCAAGAACTCTGCTATAAAAGGATACGACAACTCAATGTCTTCCACCATAGCTATACAGATAATGCCTTCTCTCTACTCTGCAGATCCTCTAGAAAACTCAAACACTCGCTCTCCTAGCGGGATAAACAAAACTCTACCTCTTCTGCAATCTATACTACCATGGTGCCTACTCAACCAATCCATTTCGAGTACAATATCGTAGCTTAGAAGTAGCATTATAAGTAGACACGCACTCAGCTCCCGGCCTCCTAGAGTAACTCTTCGATCCTTGCAAATATTACTAACCAGAATAATGCCTCCCCCGGTCATGATCTTGCAAGTCCTAAGCAAAGACCCAGCTACCAAATGATACTTCAGAGAAAAAGAAATAGATACAAAACTATGGGAATCATCACTATCAAACAAAGCTAAAGCTAGAATAGAATCAATATGGCATATGATATAATGCATTCAAAGAAGGACAGTTAAAGATCAAATATCAAATTCAAGAAAGAACAGTTAAAATAAATAATAGAGTTTTTTCAAGATGTGATTGAGTATTCTCATCCTATCGCCTACATCATATATCCTGTAACAGGCTCGTAATAGCAGTCAATTCAGAGCGCCACTATGAATTGTGCTAATTGTGACCAAGAGGACCTACATGGGGCACCACTAAAAATGTGTCATGACCCACACCCAGTGAAGAGGCACGAGTAGTGAACAACGTTCAGCCTATGCCGCATCATCGGCGGTAGAACGCTATTTGGGTAAACTATCTATCTAGAAATCAAGATATAATAATGCTAACAATAAAATATGAATACTTAATCACAGATCTTGTAACCTCCGATTTCCAATTTCCAAAATAATTAGATTTTTATTTATTTTAAAATATCGAGTTTTTATAAAATATTTTCCTTGAAAATTTTCATTTGATTTTGAACGATGTTTGATTGTAGAAGGTAATTTAAAAATCTTTTATAAAAATCATTTTTTCCTAAATGACGATGTATTACAAAATAAATAAATAAATAATAATATATATATTCCTCTAGTTTCAAATGTTTATTGGCTTGAAATCATAAAATTCTTTATTGGATAAAATT
Source organism: Iris macrosiphon (assembly GCA_036927795.1). Lineage (NCBI taxonomy): Eukaryota > Viridiplantae > Streptophyta > Magnoliopsida > Asparagales > Iridaceae > Iris > Iris macrosiphon. The sequence continues at coordinate 56,832,332 of JAYESA010000003.1, forward strand.
AATTAAAGGACTAGTTGTTTCTTCAAAATAATTTTTATAATTTATGAAATAGTAAATAAATAAATTACGTAGCTTTCCTAAAATATTTTCTGAAATTATAATCTCTTCTTTTTAAATTTTACAAATTTTCATTTCCTATTAACTAGCCAGCACACCCTCATTTTTCCCACATGAGAAACCCTTTTATATTTTAATTCTGGGCCATTCATTATTGGGCCAACCCGCAACCCTTTATCCCACACCATCTCTCCCTATTTAAGTCCCTCATCACATCTCCCTAGAAACCCTAGCTAGCCTTCACAAATCCCCACGAAGCCACAGCCGCCACCATTTTTGTGTGCTCGTATCCGTGTGTCCAGCATCACCGTGTCAGCCGTGATGGCCTCGGGTCCGACCCCGGGTGTCCCATCATATCCATTCATTCCTGTGTCCGGTTACAACGTTACAAACAGATTTTCGTGTCCGATACACCTGGACACATCCACATCCTCCACTGTACAACCTCATCCCCGTGTCCGGCAGACCCGGGCACGTCCACAGTACAACAAACCCTCGTGTCCATCCCGGACACGTACCCAGACCCCCGGACACACGCAGAACCCAAAACCCTAACCCTAAATCTGACAGAACCGCCGCCTCCTCGATCTGGCCGCCTGCCACCACCACCTGGAGCCTCTCGAGTCGATCGCCGCTCGGAGCCGACGTCGTCGCCGCCGATTTGGCTTAGATCCAAGCCGCCGCCTGGGACCGAGAATACCCGCCGCCGAGTTGATTGCCGCCGGCGACTGGACCCCTCGGCGTCGAGCGTCTGTGGTCGACGCCGCCGCCTCGAAGCGCCCGCCTCCTCGGACAGAACGCCCGCCCTCGGACAGAGCGCCGCCTCGAGCCGAACGATCCTGCCGCCGTCTCACCCGCGTCGAGCACCGCCGCTGGAACGAAGCCGCCGCCGTCTCGAGCCGGACTTCCCCGGCGTCGGCGCCGGAATCCCTCCGTGAGTCCTCTCTCCCTTTCCCTCATTCCCCTTTTGTTCTGTCTGTGTATTAGTAATGTATTAGATTAGTTATAATTAGTATTTTAATTAGCTTAGTGTTAGTTAATTAAATTAGTGGTTAAGTAATTAATCAATTAGAATAATTAAATTAGTTTAGTAATGTATTAGATTAGTTTAGAGTAAGTATTTAAACAGTGAATTAATTTTATTAGTTAATCATTTAGTTAAATTATATTAGTTTAGTTAATTACTAATAATCAGATTAGAAATTCTTAATAAATTAGTTAATTTATAATTTGTTTAGTAATTAAATATAAATAGTTTAGTATATTCATGTAACTAGTTAAGTAAATAGAAAATAATTTGTTTTATTGTTTATAGTGTAAGAAATTATTTATGTAATAAATATAAAGATTTTGATTATGTAAAAATAATAATTTCTGGTTTATATCATTAATTAAGGAATAGTTACATTAATAAATAAGATCAATTTGTTTAATTGGGCTGGTGACCAATTTTACTATAAATAAAATATATTGGCTTTTACGTAAATTCTAAATTTGTATATAGTATAAATTCTTATTTTTGGTATAAACATATATATATCTATATATATATATTTTGTAAGGGTATATGTTTAATAAATGTGTATTTTTAGTATATGTATAAACATATATATAGGTATGTATTTTGGTATAAAATATATTGGTAATATACATATTAATTTAATACGTATTTTGGTAAATATATATGTATGTATAATATGTACATGTGTATTCCTTTAATACACATATATAGGTATTTTGGTATAAAAATATATAATGTTTAGTATATGTATATATATTGTAAGTATTAATGATAATTAATAATATGTGTATTTATATACGTATCCCTACTAGATGCCCCTAGTTGACTAGTGCCATACCTGGCAGAGCCCCTGAGTTCATGTATTTGTGATGTGTTAGTGTAGCGCCTGATGCAAATGTTGTATTTGATATATTTTTAGGACTGTTGGTTCCTCCAGACGATACTCTGGGACAGGACATTGGTTTTACCAGCTAAGGACCCAAGGTGAGTACATTCTCTGATTAGTTTCTAATTTATGATATCTCCTATGTTCACTGTATCTAGTGTAAATATCCATGTTCTTGACACATTGGTTACACGGATTGGTATACACGGATCTCGTCATGAGATGTTATTCCTTATTCATGGTGTAGCTTGTACAAGACTTGTTTCCTTGATATCTTGTGCATGTACAGACACTGAGACCCGGGGAGATTTGCTACCTCCCTAGGGAATCCCGTGCCATAGCGTACCATGATTGGATCTACTATACCAGTCGGGGGTTTGGGGAGTACTTTAGTGTAGATATGTGATCATACCCAACTTTATATGCACCATAGCTCACCCCACATCTCACGTCGGGTGCGGCCTGACCATTTACATGCTCCATAGCTGTTACGTGTGATTAGCCTAATCTCTACATGCATCATAGCTAACCAACGGTTAGCCTGACTTTATATGAACCATAGCTAATCACATGTAACCAGCCTGATCAAGTTCCCAAGCCGATCACATATTAAAGCTAGTACTCACACACTTAGTCATAGGTTCCTTGCTCATGGACATATTGTTTCTTTTCCTGCAGTTACTTACAGTATTTCCAGTATTTCTTTCATTGTACATTTCTCGTACCTATACATGCATCTGGTATATTTTTATCTAGAACTGCTACATAGTTTATGTCATTTATATAGAACTGCTATTTAGAGATGTACTTTGCTCCTTCCTGACTGGAAAATATTTTTCCAGACTGTGACCTTAGTAGACTGGTTCCGACACTCTTGGAGATTGGAAGTTAATGATTGCAGGTATGATTATTGTGTCATTAGACTTGTGTTGTATTCTTTTATTTCTTCATTTCCTATCGTGCTGTAGTTGTGATTGAGTATTTCTAGATTTATTTTATGATATCCACGTCTCCTTATGGAGTTGGATACTAGCGTGAGATTGTTTAGATAGTACTTGACCTAGACAGCGTTCTACCGCCGATGCTGCGGCGTAGGCTGGACGTACCCACGCTCTCGTGCCCCTAAACCGGGTGCGGGTCGTGACACATTTTTATTGGTGGCCCATGCAGGTCTGACTTCGCTAGTTGTGCGATGTCGTAGTAGTGCGACGTCATCGTTGTACTACTGCGTACCTGCTATAGGATATAGGACATAGGATACTAGGATGAGAGAGGATACTCAATCACAAATTATTTGAGAGATTTCTGGGACGACCCTTGAGAATCTCATTATAAATTCCAATTTAAAATCCTTCCCCCTTGTTCCCGTCTACTCTCGCTTGTTGTTATTGAACTTGATCCTTATTGATCAGTTATTAAATTAAATTCTTAGTATCATTGTTAAGTTTGATTCTTGTTGACCAGTTGTTAACTTTAATTTCTGGTATCGTTGTTGAGTTGATTTCAAATTGAGATTAATTTTTACGGACTAGAATTTACGGTATCATCTGATGACATATATTGATGAGGACAGTGAGAAAGGTAAAAAAAAAACAAAAAAAAAAAAAAAAAAAATGTCTACTTTGGTTATGGGACCTAGAGTTTATCGCAGCCATATTAGCTGTCGTGACGAGAACGTAGGAACCTGACTTGGATGTACATACTGTAGTTATGAAACTTAGAGTCTCTCGCAGCCATACCGGTTGGCGTGGCGAAGATTCTAGATGACATGATTATAGAGTTGCATACCTTAGTTATGGAACCTGTCGTTTATCGCGTCTATGCTTACTGGCGTGGCGAGGATTCTGAGTGTCATGATTTCTGACAGACGTGTATGATTATCAGGTTGTATCTTAAATTAGTTCTTAAAATATCATCTCAAGACTTATCTATTTCTGTTATTCCAGGACTTTGTTCCATCGCTTCTTTCTTTACTAGCAGCAAAGATACCTTCTGTCCTCAATCCAATTCCTTTTGAGCTTCTATTCCTTGAGGTTTCCTTGTTAAGTATGATAATTAGTGACTAGCAATTTTTGGTTTTGTCTTGTATTGGTATTGACTGTGTTGCTAGTGAGTTGTAAGTGTTTCTTAGTTGGACATGTGAGCAGTAGGCTTTAATCTAGAGTTAGCCCTTAGCATAGTACCTGGTACCAATGATTTTAGGAGTAGTGTCATTAGAGACTGAGAGTTAAGGAGAGTATAGGGTATCAGTGATAGTTCTCAGAGTTAGTATCAGAGCCAATTACCCGTCCTGGATAATCATGATGATGTAATTGAGTGATCTATGTAAACGATTAAGTATCCGAGAATTGTGTTAAGGATTTATGGAACATGATGTCCAATTTGATGATTGATATCGGAAATGTTAAAGGTAAAGAAATGTATATGTATAAAGGGTTTAATGAGATGTCATAAGTAGAGAAATATCAGGATTAGTAATGGAAGTTGTGAAGCGTATCACGGATTAGTTAATAGGCTTTAAAGGATTGAAGGAAATACATATACAACCATCGAGATGAGGAACCATACACATACCCATGAGAGTAAAGAAACATGAGTGTTATAGAGGATACAGGTGATCATTAGTCTAATGAGCTTGATGAGATAATCCATTAATACAGCTAGTGATGTAATACCAAGAGTGCTAATGATTCTATATCGAGGATTAGTCAAGGATGACGTTAATAACAGTAAGCACTCGGTGTGTTGATAATTAGATGATATACCAATTGACATAAATTGAAATCATGAAAGAAAACACAGTTGATGATAACTTTGATCATTGGAGGTAATAGTGCAAGTGGTTCGGGCAGTACAAATTTAGTACACAGTTCTAGACAATCTAGGTATTGAGTGCACCTTGAGTATCAGAGACCGTGAGCATTAATACGTACATTGAGGAGTTATAAATTAAAAGGTGGAAATGAATTTTAATTTTCAGAATTTTTAAGGAGTTGAGATTTTTGTTGTTAAAATATTGAGGATTTAAATTTGATTCACTAAACATAGTTAAGGCTACAAAGATTTTAGAAGTGATTAAATTTTATTTCGATGGAAAGTATCTAATTTTGAGGAGGTATATGCATTTTATTTTAAGTTGATCGGGAAGTTAAACCTTGACGATTATTTTGAGGATTAATTTTTGGTAGATGAGAGATATGAATATTAATATATGATTAGTTGATATGGGTACCAGTGTACATGAATAGGAATTTGTTAGTGTGCTAGAGTTAAGTGTTTGTTAGAGATAGTAGACACTACAAGTAATATGTTAACATGATCCTTCTTCCTTCCTAATGTTCCTTTTCTTTCGCCTTTCGATTGATTGATTGATTTTCCTAGTACTGTGGTTCACATGCATGATTTTTTGTTAGAATATAACTAGTAGTACCCCCTAACAGAGACTGAAATACCATGACAAAAGACACATGACCTATATTTTCTTAAATTGTATGGCTGTAGGTAGAGTTTTCTTAAACCATGATCATTGGGTTTTGACCATAGCAAAGATCTATGACGAGGTTATGACTGACAAAAAGGGACAAGAATTAAATTTGTGGATAAGCATTAATTTAAATAAAGAGTTAAGGCGTTAATAACAGAATTGGCGGATCATTTATTTTACGAAGATTAAGGATGATTGAAACTCGAGGATAGATATTGACTTGAAGGGAGAGTTAAGAAATTCACAGAGCCAAAAATTTGAGGATTTATTAATTTTAAGGAGGTCTTGATATGATTGAATTGATTATTAAAATTTTGAGAAATTTGAGAGATTATCATTCTATCTATTTGATTGCAAGATAGAAATTTTATATAGTATGAATGTTGCATTGAAGATACTGGAAGCATCGCATCGTTGAGTATTTGAGGAAAAAGAAAAGCAGGAAATAAAATCGTAAATGGAATAGTGTCAAATTAAATTCTTGGGATGAGGAGTTAGATTGGAATAAGCATCAATTGAATTTGAGTTAGATGATTGATGAGTGTTTAAAGTTAAATTTTAGGATGCAGATTTTTTAAGTTTTATAAATATGCATCGATTGGATTTCAATTAAAAGGATTGGATAGTAAATTTTGTATTTAGTTATTTACTCAAAATTTGAGGAGATTATGATACGACTGGAATTCAATTAAAATATTGAGGATTTGAGTAGTAAAAATTTTACATTGGGATAATCAATTCAGAGGATGAAAAAAAAAAAAATATTAGTTCAAAATTTGGAAACATTATACATACGGATAGAGAAATATGGAATGAAATAAAACTCATGGTAAAGAATATTATAATATAATGGATTATGGGATCATATAATTGAAGGTCGTAAGGTAAGATCATGGTATATTGAGGTTGTGATTTAAATTAAAATCTTGACCATGACAGTAACATTTGAAATCGAAGAAAATAATCGAGGTATAGTTGATGTTAAGATAAACAAACTCGAATTTGATGATAAGGATTTTGGACATGTAATAAATTTTGATTCAGAAATTCTAAGATCTAATCTAATAAAGTTTGTGGAATTTGAAACTTTTATAGATATTAGTTAATGATGAATCACAAGATTGAGAAAAGTAAAATGAACGAGGATAAAAAGGAAGGATTATTTTCAGATGGTAGTAAAGACTCTCTTTTTTCTTTTTCTCCTAGAAATTAAGAAAGGCGATTAGATGTCTCTTGATTACATTCTGAAGGATGTATTTAAGTTTCTTAAATCAAATTGTCGACCGTATCTTTCTAATTAGCTATAACTTTCATGTCTATATCATTCATTATACTGGGTCTTCCTTGGTTTAGTTACTTTGAAAAGGTAACGTGCATTATTCAAATTATCTGTTTTTGTGATCATGTCTACTTCCCAAAACCTAAGCCTTCTAGAGGATTCAAGGCCGAGCCATGATTCCTTCAAGTTATTACTGTCTTAAACCATATTTTCTTTTTCTTCATGTTTCTTCTGTTTGGTAAATATTCTCCTTATAGAAATATTTTCTTCAATGATATATTCATCATTATGAACAACAATTTTTTTTCTGTCCTAGTCATCCCTAAAATTTCGAGGACGAAATTCTTCTAAGGTGGATAGACTTGTAACCTCCGATTTCCAATTTCCAAAATAATTAGATTTTTATTTATTTTAAAATATCGAGTTTTTATAAAATATTTTCCTTGAAAATTTTCATTTGATTTTGAATGATATTTGATTGTAGAAGGTAATTTAAAAAAAATTTATAAAAATTATTTTTTCCTAAATGACGATGTATTACAAAATAAATAAATAAATAATAATATATATATTCCTCTAGTTTCAAATATTTATTGGCTTGAAATCATAAAATTCTTTATTGGATAAAATTAATTAAAGGACTAGTTGTTTCTTCAAAATAATTTTTATAATTTATGAAATAGTAAATAAATAAATTACGTAGCTTTCCTAAAATATTTTCTGAAATTATAATCTCTTCTTTTTAAATTTTACAAATTTTCATTTCCTATTAACTAGCCAGCACACCCTCATTTTTCCCACATGAGAAACCCTTTTATATTTTAATTCTGGGCCATTCATTATTGGGCCAACCCGCAACCCTTTATCCCACACCATCTCTCCCTATTTAAGTCCCTCATCACATCTCCCTAGAAACCCTAGCTAGCCTTCACAAATCCCCACGAAGCCACAGCCGCCACCATTTTTGTGTGCTCGTGTCCGTGTGTCCAGCATCACCGTGTCAGCCGTGATGGCCTCGGGTCCGACCCCGGGAGTCCCATCATATCCATTCATTCCTGTGTCCGGTTACAACGTTACAAACAGATTTTCGTGTCCGACACACTCGGACACATCCACATCCTCCACTGTACAACCTCATCCCCGTGTCCGGCAGACCCGGGCACGTCCACAGTACAACAAACCCTCGTGTCCATCCCGGACACGTACCCAGACCTCCGGACACACGCAGAACCCAAAACCCTAACCCTAAATCTGACAGAACCGCCGCCTCCTCGATCTGGCCGCCTGCCACCACCACCTGGAGCCTCTCGAGTCGATCGCCGCTCGGAGCCGACGTCGTCGCCGCCGATCTGGCTTAGATCCAAGCCGCCGCCTGGGACCGAGAATACCCGCCGCCGAGTTGATTGCCGCCGGCGACTGGACCCCTCGGTGTCGAGCGTCTGTGGTCGACGCCGCCGCCTCGAAGCGCCCGCCTCCTCGGACAGAACGCCCGCCCTCGGACAGAGTGCCGCCTCAAGCCGAACGATCCTGCCGCCGTCTCACCCGCGTCGAGCACCGCCGCTGGAACGAAGCCGCCGCCGTCTCGAGCCGGACTTCCCCGGCGTCGGCGCCGGAATCCCTCCGTGAGCCCTCTCTCCCTTTCCCTCATTCCCCTTTTGTTCTGTCTGTGTATTAGTAATGTATTAGATTAGTTATAATTAGTATTTTAATTAGCTTAGTGTTAGTTAATTAAATTAGTGGTTAAGTAATTAATCAATTAGAATAGTTAAATTAGTTTAGTAATGTATTAGATTAGTTTAGAGTAAGTATTTAAACAGTGAATTAATTTTATTAGTTAATCATTTAGTTAAATTATATTAGTTTAGTTAATTACTAATAATCAGATTAGAAATTCTTAATAAATTAGTTAATTTATAATTTGTTTAGTAATTAAATATAAATAGTTTAGTATATTCATGTAACTAGTTAAGTAAATAGAAAATAATTTGTTTTATTGTTTATAGTGTAAGAATTTATTTATGTAATAAATATAAGGATTTTGATTATGTAAAAATAATAATTTCTGGTTTATATCATTAATTAAGGAATAGTTACATTAATAAATAAGATCAATTTGTTTAATTGGGCTGGTGACCAATTTTACTATAAATAAAATATATTGTCTTTTACGTAAATTCTAAATTTGTATATAGTATTAATTCTTATTTTTGGTATAAACATATATATATCTATATATATATTTTGTAAGGGTATATGTTTAATAAATGTGTATTTTTAGTATATGTATAAACATATATATAGGTATGTATTTTGGTATAAAATATATTGATAATATACATATTAATTTAATACGTATTTTGGTAAATATATATGTATGTATAATATGTACATGTGTATTCCTTTAATACACATATGTTGGTATTTTGGTATAAAAATATATAATGTTTAGTATATGTATATATATTGTAAGTATTAATAATAATTAATAATATGTGTATTTATATACGTATCCCTACTAGATGCCCCTAGTTGACTAGTGCCATACCTGGCAGAGCCCCTGAGTTCATGTATTTGTGATGTGTTAGTGTAGCGCCTGATGCAAATGTTGTATTTGATATATTTTTAGGACTGTTGGTTCCTCCAGACGATACTCTGGGACAGGACATTGGTTTTACCAGCTAAGGACCCAAGGCGAGTACATTCTCTGATTAGTTTCTAATTTATGATATCTCCTATGTTCACTGTATCTAGTGTAAATATCCATGTTCTTGACACATTGGTTACACGGATTGGTATACACGGATCTCGTCATGAGATGTTATTCCTTATTCATGGTGTAGCTTGTACAAGACTTGTTTCCTTGATATCTTGTGCATGTACAGACACTGAGACCCAGGGAGATTTGCTACCTCCCTAGGGAATCCCGTGCCATAGCGTACCATGATTGGATCTACTATACCAGTCGGGGGTTTGGGGAGTACTTTAGTATAGATATGTGATCATACCCAACTTTATATGCACCATAGCTCACCCCACATCTCACGTCGGGTGCGGCCTGACCATTTACATGCTCCATAGCTGTTACATGTGATTAGCCTGATCTCTACATGCATCATAGCTAACCAACGGTTAGCCTGACTTTATATGAACCATAGCTAATCACATGTAACCAGCCTGATCAAGTTCCCAAGCCGATCATATATTAAAGCTAGTACTCACACACTTAGTCATAGGTTCCTTGCTCATGGACATATTGTTTATTTTCCTGCAGTTACTTACAGTATTTCCAGTATTTCTTTTATTGTACATTTCTCGTACCTATACATGCATCTGGTATATTTCCATCTAGAACTGCTACATAGTTTATGTCATTTATATAGAACTGCTATTTAGAGATGTACTTTGCTCCTTTCTGACTGAAAAATATTTTTCCAGACTGTGACCTTAGTAGACTGGTTCCGACACTCTTGGAGATTGGAAGTTAATGATTGCAGGTATGATTATTGTGTCATTAGACTTGTGTTGTATTCTTTTATTTCTTCATTTTCTATCGTGCTGTAGTTGTGATTGAGTATTTCTAGATTTATTTTATGATATCCACGTCTCCTTATGGAGTTGGATACTAGCGTGAGATTGTTTAGATAGTACTTGACCTAGACAGCGTTCTACCGCCGATGCTGCGGCGTAGGCTGGACGTACCCACGCTCTCGTGCCCCTAAACCGGGTGCGGGTCGTGACAGATCTATAAGTTGAAACAATCGCACGAATATGAAAAAAAGAGCAGAAGAGTCAAAATACAACTCACAAGACAAAATAATATCAATGAGTTATCAAAGAAATACTAATAACTGAGCTGGAGACCAATACAGTATAAAAGAAACTATCTACTGAGCTACGAGTCCTGGCTCATCTGTCTCAATCGGGATGAGACCCTCCTTAGACAAAGTCTCGGTCTCTAAGGCAACTATATCCTGAGACCCGTAGTGAGTTGGGTACCATTCCTTAGTGTTATCTGGAAAAAATATATCCAGTCAGAAAAGGAGCAAAGTACATCTCTAACAACAGTTCCAATAAATGATATAAACTTTATAATAGTAAATAGATATGAATATACAAGATATAATATACAGGTACAAGAGATATGCAATATAGGAATACTGGAAATAAATATAAGAAATCAGCAACATAGAAATGAACAAGAAATACTACTACTAAGTGAGTGAGTGCCAGCTTCAACATGTGTTCGGCTTAGGAACTTGTACAAGGATTATGGCCTGGTTAATTATACGTGTGGTATATAATTAACACAATTCAAGGAACATGACATGCACAAGGAGAGTATGATCAGATATCTATACTAACACTCTCCGCCCCCGAATGGTATAGTGGATCCAACCATGGTACATTATGACGCAGGATTCCATAAGAAGGGCGCTAATCTTCTCATGAATCAATGTCAGTATTTGTACAAGAAGAACAAGGAAACAAGGCTTGCACAAGATACACCATAAATATCAAGAAATAATATCTCATGACGAGATCTGGATATACCAATCCGTGTAACCATCATGTCAAGAATTTAAGAATATCTACAATAAATACAAGAGACATAGAGAATATTATAAATGATAAACTATCAGATAATGTACTTACCAGAAATCTGGTGAACAGTATCAAAGATGTCCATTATGGTACCTTGGAGACCTAAATATGAAATATTATATCAATACAAGGTTTTGGAATAAAAATAAGTTAAGCTAGTCAACTTTTAAGTCACAAAGCAACTTCTAAGTTAAAATTGTCAAACTAGGTCAACTCTAGGTCAAACTAGTAAAACTTGGTCAAACTAGCTTTTTCTAGGTTGTATGAGTCTATCTCTAGGATATTGGGTCCATACACTATGTAACTAGGCCATACTAGCTATACTAGGATACTAAGAAACCAATAAAATACCGTATCATAAGATAAGTAATTTATTAGATATGAAAATACAATAATATGTATACAAGACAACAATATATAATACTCCTAGCTAAACTAATGCTAAGTGGATATCTTGGCTTCGAACTAAAAGCAGTATCTCACCACCTACGCACCCATCTTGATACTCAAACCCAATACCTTGAGTATAAACCAATATCGTGACATTACCTTCGTATCATAAGGTAATTCAACATCTAACATATAACTAACTACCCATACACCTCATTATACATTAATATGCATTTAATCTTATAAAAATACTATACTAACTAACATACTAATATACCTTATGGTATTTAATACTCGTACCCAAGATACCTCACTCTCATTACCTTGATGTAACTTCAAGGTAATCTAGAAATAATACTAATCAATGCTAACAAGTGCTTATATATATGTATATAACTTATATATAGATATAATACTAACAATATATACATAAGTAACTATCAATATAAACTAACTTAGCTTATTAACTAGCTCAACCCTTAAATACTGTTTCTACTTATCGTTGCTGCTGCTTATCGTTGTTGCGGCTGCTGCTTTTTATTCTGCTGCTGCAACTTGTGCTTACTGCTACTGCTGCTTTTCAGTGCTTCTGCTACTACTGCTTGTGCTTACTGCTGCTTCTGCTTTTTAGTGTTTCTGCTTTCTGCTTCTGCTGCTATCTGCTGCTTTTGTTTCTTCTTCGGCTGCTTCTCTCACTACTTTTGCTGATAACTCCCCCCTCCCTCTAGCTCACACACACACACATATACACATCTATATATATATATATATATATATATATATATATATATAACCATAATATCACTATACATATATACTCATATAACCATACTAGAGATGCACATGAACTCCTACTCTCCCATGATCACCCACACATCACAAAGAATTATAGAACATACACATAATTACACACACACACACACACACACACACACACACACACACACACATATATATATATATTTATATATATATATATATATATAAATATATATATATATTATATAACAAATAAAATTATAATATTATAATAGCTATAACCAATGTAAAATAAATTCAAATGCAATAAAACAAATAAGTGGAGTGCACCGCACCCGTATCACACTAGATCTGTGATACACTTGTGATACGGCTCCACCACACAACTTAACATACCCAGAAGGACAAAAACAAGATTAAAATCATAATTATGAACAACACAAAAAGCTAGCTACTCAACTACGTGCCCGTGTTAAAATGTGACATGCTCAAACCCCCTTGTCTAAAGAAAACCTCCAAAATAACCCGTATCTTTAAATTATCGGGATACGGCCTATACATATCCAATTATGGACCTGACACTAGTCACACACAATATGAAATACCAAATAACTTTCTTCATAGGCCTTCTATGAACCTAATTCTAATTCTTATGGGTAGCCTTAGTACATGGGAGGGTTCCTAATGATTAAATTACAGATTTAGAGTCTAATTGGAGGGAAAAAAAACTGATTCTACCTATTGGGAGATGGATTTCCAATAAAATTCCCAAATTGAGTGTTAAGAGCCTTCAACTTGTAGATCATTACTCCTCCTTGTAGATCATTGCTTACTCCTTATAGATCCTTGCTTCCTCCTTATTGTAATAGCCTCCAATGATGAATAGGGGAGGAATTGGGAAAAAATTTGGGTAAAAATTGGTGTAGGAATAAAGGAATTTAGAAGAGAAAAATTATAGATCTAGATTTAAAATACAAAAATAAAGAGAGAGTCTCTCCCAACTCTAGCTATGGCCGACCACTACCCCCTCCTCCAAGCTAGTATAAATTGTCCATAATACCCCTTGGGGCTTGTCATGAAGAAATTAATTAAGGAGAAAAGGTTATAGTCTAATTGGTTTAACTAATTAATCATCCTCCTAATGATTGGGCTTACTATTGGACTCAATTCTAACTAGAATTAAATGTTGGTCCATGGATCTCATCTAAACTATTTAGGTCCACTAACACAAGTCCAAAATAAAATCTAACATCTAACAATAAATAAATAATACAAAAAATAAATATTCAACATGCATAATATTTAATTAATTATAAAATAACCAAAATATTCTTTCCTAGAAAATATAGTAGTGACACGAGTTTAGCATGAATTTGGCCCGAGTTCTGTTGCTAAGTACGGTATGCTTTATGAATGAATGTGGACTAATTTTGTGGTTGGTTCATGGCTTTATTTGAGTGAACTTGGGTTATGCCAGTGCGACCCGATGTACATAAGTCCTAAACTCAAATAAAATTTTAAATTATATTAAAAACTAAGAGCACTTGATGATGCCAAAACTTTTGAAATATCTGCTGACTTGAAGACACTTTTTTCCTTAATGATAGTTATCCAAAGATTACTCAATCTGGGAATCTGAATACCTTTTAGGGGCTTCACCCCCGAACCCCCACTTGGGGCGCTGCCCCCTCGACCCCCGTCCGCTAACCTGGCAGCGGAACCCCCGGGTGCGAGGCTCCAGATAAGTCGTAGACAGTAGGACAAAATCTTCTGTTATAACGTCATCTTTGGCTTATCGTCATATAGCATATGTCCATTGCTAATCTTGCTTATTACTTTCTGTAAGTACATGTTAGATGAACAAAAAAATATAAAGAAATAAATATTACATATCTAGACAATGCTAAGCTTAAGTAGAAGATACTATAATGATTGATCGATTACCATAATACTAAACTTAATCGATTAGCCATATTCAAAACTCAATATAAACATTATTCCAACAGTCCTTAGGTAAAGTTGGCAGCGTCGCATCTTCCTCGAATTCGAAGGGAATACTACCCCCAGCATCGGAAGGTGCTTCACTTTAATGAGGGTGACTACCCCTAGGGATCTCAGCGTCTGTTCCTTGAGAATTATTATCTTCTCGGAATAACGGATTGTTGTAGAGTTCCAGAGGATTGCTACGCCCGACTGGCAGAGTGATCCTGGGTTTCGAGGAATTACCACCCCGAGTCGTTGATAGTTTGGCCTTCGAGCGGGTGCCCAGGTAAACTCCTTCCGTAAGTATCGCTGCTTGTATTCAGCTCCTCAATACGCTGGTTGAGAGTAAATTATTGGAAGTACTGTACTTCTAGCCTCCCCTCGTAGAAGGAGAATTCCAAGTGGAGCAATATAAGGTGAAGGGAAACTCCTCCTTTTCTGGTATTTGCAGCTATTTTTTTGAGACACTATCAGGTGGGTGCTCTTGGTTGTAATCGTTAAAATACCGACTACATGTTTGCAGGTACTGCTACTTTATCACTCAGCAATTAATGATAATATTGGCACATTGATGCCCAGAAGGAGATATCTTACTTGTTGTAGTTGCTTTACTTGCTTTACGCTTGTGATTTATCACTTCACGCAAGTCTGGCGAGGGAATGATTTACCTTTGTACCCTCCTTATTAGCACGGTAGACCGAGTACCAGGGTGTATAGGTATTATTTTTGCTCCCTGACCAGGGTTTCGTATAAGAACTTGCCCCAAGTCATGAGTGGAAGACTTCTGACACCCACCCTATCCGTGTGCCACTACGTGCTGGACACATGGGTCGGTCCTTTACAAATTTCCATCAGGGGCATGCATTATGGTTAGCGACATATGCTGACGGTCAGCCGCCTGAACTGTAGGTCGAGCATGGCAAGCTCGTACTGCCCTAAACTTTTTTGTCGTAGCACGCATTGTCACATAGTACGAGATTCCAAGTTTGATTTTTCTTCTTTTTCAGTATGGCGTATGGAGTCAATGCCACATGAGATTCTATCGAAGACAGATTCTCTGTTACCATCTGGGGCTCATACTGCTACACTCTTGTGTCTAGAGATTGGTGCCGTATGGCACTTCCTCTGTGCCTCATGCTGTGGGCACATAGGCTGTGCAATAACCCCCAAGCTTTTGGCATCATTGTGTTTTCTTCTGCCAGAGCTTGGGTGCTGAGCACTTTTTATTTCAAACATGGCTGCCGTCTGAATAGGGATAGACTGGGTAGATGGATGATGTGCATCTTGAACTTCAAGTAGAGAGACAAGGAGCGCATGCTCCGTAGTTGGATAAGACATATTAGCCTTTGTAACCCAAGTCCTGCAGGTCTTCTTAGGCTTTGTTAGTCTTGGCGAAGAACTCGTACTTCCCTCAGAAAGCATTTCTATGAAAGCTTGCTGGTCTAAGAGTACTACCAGCATCTTATGGGTTGAACCCAGCTTCATCGCATCGGACTGCTTTATTACCTTCTCATCAGAGGAGAAGGATGTCCCCAATAGAGTCTCTACCTTGTTTGCCATTGATTCAAAGTTGGAACAAACTTTTTTGTTTAACAAACGAAAGCGTATAAAGAAATCCTGAATAGAAAATCTACGTATAATATTTTTTATTCTGGGGAGTGTGAAGATGGAGATCGAGCACTGCAGTGGCTCCTTTAATCCATTGATGGTCCGATGAGAGAATGAGAAAGCTTTCTTGAAGTCTCTCTCATGTATGTGTCTCTGTCCCTATCTATGTGTGTGTGTGTTATGGGTATGCAGCCCTACTATTTATAGCCACCATATGGATAGGCCTATGCGCGCATGTGCTATACATGCATGGATGCTAGAGCTACCACGAGTCCATCTTGCAACCGTGGACACATGTCACAGCCGAGTTGCCATGTGGAGTCTTTATTAGGATTTGTTGTTGCTGAAAATCTAGTCAGTTCTCATCCTTGGTATGTGTGACTTGGTCAGCTTGACACGTGGCCTGCACTTAGTTGTAGAAAATCTCCTCCATTGCAACAAAAAGAATTTGGCATGAGAAACCCTGAGATACTTAGGATGCATGGTGTCAGGGATGCATGGGCCAGAGACGCTTGGGTCACATGGAGACTGGGATGCATGGGGCCAAATACGCCTGGAACGCATGGAGTCTGAGACGCATGGGACCAGAGACGCATTGAGAGATTTCTCTTACATATATGTGGCATGGTACGGCTACATAGCGAAAAAAGTAATTATGGCGGTGATGTGGACACTGACGTCAATTATCAACGTTGGAATCAAGGCGTTTAGAGCATTATTGCTGTCAGAGTCATAAATGCTCTAACTTGACTGAAGTAACAATATGTGTCCAATAAGTCATGCATCTCTTGAATTTTGATGCATGGGGACTATGGCGCATAGGGAGCTTCGAGATTTTTTTTGCTTCTACAATTACATATATCATGTATTTCGTAGTTTATCTATTTTGTTCTTACTGCTTATTTTCTGCTATTTAGCAAAGTATTTGTAGACTCATATTATTGTCTCTCGAGTCTATTCGGGAATGTATGATTATTGAGCTACAGACTGATACTCATATATTCCTTTCTTTTTGTTTTTTCTTGTAGATTAAGTTAAAAAGATAATATATACTTAGCTATACAGATCTAGGACAACTTATACGTAGTAAAGTTGGACTGGAGTCCACTTGGGTACGTAGCTGGCCATTGCCACCTAGCATGGTTCAAGGTATTTTGGAAAGGGGAATGACATAGTTTTTTTTGGTGACCCATGCAAGTCCGAGCTTATTGTCTCAAGTACATTACTATACCGAACGAGCCTACAGTTAAGGTTAAGGATAAAAAGGATCTCAATCCACAACTGATTTGAAAACTCCTATTGAAATTGATTATCGTTCTTAAAATTCATAATTGTATCCCTTCATTCTTTTCCCCTCTATATCGTTAATATTGTTTCTCGTCTCTCCCTATTTCCGTGAGAAGAAAACTCGTGTGTGAAGATTTCCTCTAGAAGCATATCCTCTTCAAGACGAAGATAACATACTTGTTAGAGATTTTTGTAAAAGATGGTTACCCATAGTAGGACATGTTAGGGTAGATACTTTACGAGATTCTTGAGCTAAAAAAATATGTATTTATGGTATAAGGCTTATTATGAGAAATGAACTTAGCAGTAGGAGCCTGGAATTAGAAGTTAGAAGTTATTTTGGAAGTATTAGAGGCTATACAGTTCATTTGATTCTATTAGTTCAAGTACTATAAGATGATTTATGGAATTGCACAGTTAGATGTTAGGTAATTATAGCCTATGGGTATGAGAAATTGTGTCATGAACTTGAGGAAAGGTAACTTTAGACTCACACTTTGAAGAAGGGTAACGAATATCAATGTTGACAAATTCTTATAATTATACTATAATGAATCATATTGATAAGAATAGAAAGTCGAGGAATATGAATTTAAGGTATGGATGGTGAATGGCAAAGGTTAAGGATTTCGAGGAGAACTAACTTAGATGGAATAGTTGGTGGCATTCTGCCAAGCATAAAGTCTAAAAACAGACATTGGTATGAACTCTTATAATGATAATAATGGTTTACGAATACATTTGGTTTAGAGGATTACACTTGGAAGATATGAGGGAAGAAATACATGATAAAATAATTCTCATGGTAGAGGGAAATAAACACATATGGATAGTAGCATTAAGGAATATTGGTTTAAAGGGCTAAGCTAGAAATAAATCGAGGGTTAAGAAAATGACACTGATATCAGTTTAAAGGATTATTTAGAACCAGAAAAAGGTCATAAAATTTAGAAGAAGATTGGTATAGGATAAAAAAAGGGAAATATGAAAGAAAACTGTTACGAAATGAATAATGGTAATTAGTACAAGGAAATTTATTTTGAGGATTTAAATCTAAGCCTATGTTGGAGAAACTCTTGGTGAATAACTTAGATTTATGAGTCACTAAGATCTTGTAAAACATCGAGAACAAATTATAGTTATTGCGCAAGGGATATGCGGATAAATTTTTGAATTTAGGAAAAAGAATTTTAAGTGGTAAGGCCATAGTGGCTTAAATTTCAAGTCACCTTAAGAATTCTGGGACGTGACTTATATCCTTATTATCTCCTTAATTAATGATAACTATATGACTAGAGCAAAATATATAAGTGGTTTACAAGATCTTTTGTTCAAATGATTGATGCTTTGGCAACTAAATAGTATATCTTTTGAATTTATATTAAATATATTTGATTGGAGGTTTGACAGGGAATAATACAAATAGTTGGCCTCAAGAATATCACCATTAATAATGTTGATTGGTAAGAGTAACTCGATTAGAGGATGGGTAATGTCCATAGGTGTTACAATTCTATACTAGATATAGTAGACTATCTATATTGGATGGCGAGTTCTTTCCCGGCAGACCAAGTATAGTTGGATGAGTATATTGGGGGTAAACTAAAATATATGCCTTAGATCAAGGAGAAGCAATGTGACTACCACATTTCTAGATGAGGGCATTTTTGTTATAGAATATATTTATTATTTAGTAATTAAATATTATATATTGTGCTAATAATTAATTATATGGTGTTATGATATTTAATTATTTGTTTCTGGGCTAGCCAATTTTATTTAGACTATTCATTAGCAGATCCATAGGATTGTCATGACACAATTGAACCCAACATTAGACTAGGCCCAATAAACCTATTCCCTTACTTAATTGAGGAGATTAGATTAGTTTTATGTAGAATTAAAAGTTTTCTAATATATTCCTCCCTAATTAAATACTTCATGACTAGCTAGTAGGGGTACAATCGGCATTACACGTTGCTTGGAAGAAGGGATAAGGAGGGTCGGCCACATAAGTTGGTTGTCTCTCTCTTCCCCTCTCCACTACATCAATTCATTCATTTAGATCCCCAATTATGTTATTTCCCAACTTGACTCATCCCTCCACCAAATTTAACCCATTCATTCATATTTTCTCTTAATTTCATTATCTACGAAGCATTGGAGCTTGGATTACAAGAAGCACTTGAAGGAGGAGAAATTGATAAGGGGATTGTGTCCAAATTGTATCCATTAGACATTTTATTGGAAATCCATATCCCAATCGGTAAATTCTAAATCCACCCCTTAATATAGACTCTAATTCATGCATTTAATGATTAGGAATCATCCCTTGGCTTAGGGCTACCAATAGGATCAAGAACTAGGTTCATATGACTTGTTTTGTGGAATCTACATGGTAATTTGTGTCTAATTAGGGGAATTATGAGATTGACACATCGAGTGTGTATCATGAGACCAATTAGATCTAATTAGACTTACATGGGGGTTATGAGACTAGATACATGTCCACAATTAGAAATAAGTAGAGTGTATCATAGTATCTTGTAATACGGTATGATACATAGCTCATTTTGGGTGTTTGGTATGAATGCTCTTCAATTCTCATTGTAACAAGTTGCATTAGTTATAAAATAGTGTATTTGATATTTAGGAATGATTATTGTGGTGTATTGTGAGTTTTGACTCTCATTTGGGTCCGTATCATAGAGTATCTTACAAATGCATGCTAAATGTTTGATTCAATATTTAGTGGGTGGATCCTAATGGGATATAACAAGTGCTTGTATATATATATATATATATATATTAAGGTTGGTTTTTTTATACAAGTATACTTATATTTGTAAGTGTGTTTGTGCCTATATTACTTATGTTGGTGAACTGTCGAGTGACCAAAGGGGGAGTAAACTGTGCATTGTACACTGTGAACTATGTTACGACCCACACCCGAAAAATTGGGCATGAGTCATGGGTACGTCGAGCCTACGCCGCAGCATCGGCGGTAGAACGCTGTCTAGGTCTACTATCTAGCTAACAATCTCACACAATCAATATATATACCTATCAAGATCTCAACTCCAAATGGAGGAGCAATATCAATAATAATCACAATGTACTCAATCACGAGTCTAAGCACGATAAGATAAAACAGAAACCTAACAACTACAAAGTCTAAACAACTGCTACTAAAACAACCACAACATCAAATAATAATAATACATCATCCAAAATAAATATAATACAAGGTATCAATCCAAAACCGGAGACAAATCCGGTGCTAAAAGCTAATAAAAATAATAACAAGGTCCTAGTGATCCCGGCTACCAACCCGGAAATCACCCCTAGACTAGAGGGTCCCCGTCTGCACCATCGACATGCTCAGGTCCAAAAAATGTTGGACACCACTCCTCCGGATACTCTGGAAAAAATATGTCCAGTCAGGACTGGAGCAAGTACATCTCTAACAGCAGTTCCATTTAAATGACAAAAACTATAAAATAGTTGTAGCAAGTAGCAAGGTGAAGGAAATAAAGTATGAAACAAGAAATATACATGTATCACTGGTGCGTAAA
>JAYESA010000003.1:58058262-58375762 GCA_036927795.1 Iris macrosiphon
GAATGCACAGCCCATTCCCTACTATTGAGACTCCCTGTTGATGGAGTCTGCTCTAATACTTGCTGTGAAGACACTGATACTCTAATACCTTTTTTGTGCAAGCCCGAGCTGCTGAACTGAATTTGCACCTGCATATTGTTGTGCTTGAATGCACTATGTTGTGCATTGATACCCGACTGCACAGTGCCTCACTTCAATGAATGCCCGATCCTTGCTGCTACTTTACAGTTCCTCTCTTGTTGAGCACTGATGCTCCTCTTTCATACTCACTGTGAATTTTATACACCAATACAACACAACCACAACCACAACCACTCACACAAACACACAAATATATATATGCACATATACACTACACTGCTATATATATATACACGTATACACCTCTATGTATATATATACTCACCAATCTTTATATATATATATATATATATATATATATATATATATATATATATATATATATATATATACAATCATATATTATATATCTACACATATAGATCTATATATAACCATATAAACTATTACACATAAACACAAACACACATATACATATATACAAGTACATATATTTATATAGATATATATATATATATATATATATATATATATATATATATATATATATATATATATATATATATATATATATATATATATATATATATATATATATATATATATATATATATATATATATATATATATATCACTATATACACTTACACACATATACACTTAAATACACTAATCATACATACATATATTATATAGAATATCACACACACACACACACACACACACACACACACACACACACACACACACACACATATATATACACCACACATGTACGTATAGGAATAAGAGCAAAACACCAAACACGTGGAGTGCACCGCACCCATATCACACTAATTCTATGATACGCTTGCGATACGGCTCCAACACATATTAAAACGCATCCTGGAGGACACGATCAAGTCTAATACAATAAATATGAATAATACATATAGTAATTAGAATAACTATGTGTCTGTGTCATAATGTGATATGCACAAGGCCCCGTGTCGGAGAAAAACTCCCAAAATTAATCAGTTTCATCAAATTAACGAGATACGGCCTACACGTCTCTAATTGTGGATACGACACTAGTCACAAACAAATAATCATATGTCAATTTGATCTATTAGACCATATGACAAATACTACATGTGCTAATCTTAAAATTCCCCCAAATTGGCACCAAAATGAACATATCTTCCACCGTAGATCTCCCGTGAACCTAAAACTAATTTTTATGGGTAGTTTATGCATGTGGGTTAGTTTCTCATGGTTAAATCTCAGATCTAGAGTCTATTTGAAGGGAGAAAACTGAAATATACCTATTGGGAGATGGATTCCCAATAAAAAGTCCCCAAATACAAAGTAGCTCCTCTCCTTGTAGATCTTGGCCTCCTCCTCCTTGCTTCTTGGTTCCTTCTTGTAGATCCTTGATGTAGAAGCCTCCAATGAAGAATAGGGAAGGAATTTATGAAGAATTTGGTAGAGAATTGATAAGGGAATGAAGAAAATTAGAAGAGGGAAATTATAGATCTAAAGGAATTAGGAATTGTGAAATAAAATAATTTCTCTCTCCTCTAGCATGGCCGGCCATATAACCCCTCTCCAAGAAATATAAAATATCTCAATTATCCCTTGGGGCCTCTCATGAAAAAATTAATTAGAGAGGTAAGGTTCTAGTCTAATGGTTTTACTAATTAATCCAACCTCCTAATCCATGGGCCTAACTCATGGGCTTAAACTAAACTAATCTAAAAAGTTGGTTCATGCATTTAATAAAATAGGTTAGGTCCACTACATAAGTCTAAAATAAATCTACAACTAACAATCAATAATAATACAACTATTAAATAATCACGCATGCACAATATTTAAATACAATATATCCTAAAATTAAAATATCCTTGTCAATTACCAAACTAGTCTCAAATAAAAATATGAGGGTGATAACGTCTCCTTCGGTAACCATCTAAAAGGGTATATTATATGTAACGGTAATATCGATAATTCTCCTTATCCTATAATAAAAGATGTTTTAGTAACTGAATTAAAAGATAATCTAATGACCATCAGTCATCTGGATGACCATGGTTATGGTATTAATTTTGTGAAAGACAAATGTTCTATTTATGAGAGATTATCTGAAAATATCATTTTTGAAGGTACTAGGAAAGATAATATTTATGTTTTCTATTTTCTAGAATATAATGCTTATATGTTAACAAAGATGAGAGTTCACTATGGCATATGTGTCTAGGACATGCCTACATGGACACTATTATAAGATTATCATCAAAGAAATTGGTAAGAGGCTGGTCAGACATAATATTTAAGAAAGATATGGTTTGTGCTGATTGTGAAAAGAACAAAGCAACCAAATCTTCCTTTAAATCTAAAAATACTGTAAGTACCTTTAGACCACTTCAATTACTGTACATAGATTTATTAGGACCTAGCAGAATTGCTAGACTTGGCAGGAAGCTATATGCTTATGTAACTGTTGATGTTTAATCTAGATATACTTGGGTTTATTTTCTTGCAAATAAAAGTGATGCATTTTCTGAATTTGTCTCTTTCTGTAAAAAGTATTAAAATAAAAAAGGCTTCATGATTACTCATATCTGAAGTTGTCATGCCCAGTCCCAAAATACGTAGGACCAGGTATACGTATACATGCCAGCTATACGAACAAGTATAGGAACCCAATTTAATGGACCTAACCACTCGTAGTACGCTGTAAAATGTAACTAAGACTGAATATCACATGCAAGTATAATCTAGTCTCATCCATAAAATATCACATAATAGAAAACTAAATAAAATAAAATAAGTCTCAGAATCCACTACAAAAGAATATCTAGTGGAGAACAAACCACAAAAATGAGTACAAAAGAATACTGAAAGAATACAACTAAGCAATAAAGAAATAGTCCTAAAATACTAAGCAGCTATCATCTATGAATCAATGCTCAAAGAAACTCATGTGGAACCACTTCGAAGTCCTCGTCTGAAAAATCAACTCCATAATCCATCGGGTATAAGTGCTCGTCGGGATCTAAAAAAGGTGTCAGGTCCTCAGAGGGACATAACAAGTGCACAATAAATCGACATATATGAAAGTAAAGCATTAAACAATAAATAGGTTAACTAACCCATCTATGTGAAATGCACTCGAGACATCTCTAATAGCGCATGAGGGGGAAGAAATAGAAGAACAGTCGTCCCACCAGGCGTTCCGTAGAACTCAGGAGTTACGCAGTTGCACCATTTTTATAGTACAGTAAGAAACAAAAATTCTATACGCTCACTAGCAGATTCTTCCCTCATAATAAACTATCTGAAGCATATACGCGGTGTCGACAGAATACAATGATGTCAACAAAAATTTAGAACTCAAACTAACACCAACTACTAACACAAGATGCGAACCCACGTACCGATGACCAGTCAATATGCCAGTCTATGCACACACTCACTCAGTGAACGTGTTTAAAATAGTGTCAGGTCATAAGATACCACGTATCTTCATAACATAACGGGTACGTCTACTACTCTAAGACGCATGCACACAGCTAACAAAATAAAAAAAGCTAGGTATATGTAAACTGCACAATACAAACAAGCAAGGTATATTTGCCTTCCAAGCCAAGCTGCGAGCACAACAAGTCTGGTCCAGAGCTATCTATAGGAACATCTCGAACATCTACCAATTAATTATTACACTAATTAGACTCTTACTATCAAGTTATAATTAGGTTAACGTCGATTGCATAGGCAAGTAACTAGCCTCTAAGATATTACTAGTCGTTAAACATACCAAAAATCCTTTTTAAACACATTAATTATCAAAAATATTAATTCTGGAATAAATAAGGTTTTTACTGATGGGGTCATTTTTTATCATTTCTATGAGTCAAAAATCAAGTAGAAACCAAAACTAGGTCATAACAGGTTACAGACAAGTCAATAAAAGTAATTTTTAATCAATATATAATTCTGGAATAAATACTTAAAAATCAGAATTAAAATAACATAATATAATTTTAAATATAGAAAACATATATTTATGGTCGAGGTTTAAGTCTAAAATTGTCGGGGTCAAGTTTTATCAAAACTAGGTCAACTTGTTACATAAAACACCAAAAATTCTAATTTTCTAAATAGAAATAAAAGTCTGAATAAATAGGTTAAAATCATTAATAATTATAATAAATACAATTTCTTTTATCTATACAAAATAATTTGGTTTTTACTATTTACACGTTGATCCTATTAGGGTTGGCAATCAAACTTGTTAGTATGCATGCAAAAGGGTGGTACATGGTTGTTGTGACATCATAGACATAAAATTTATACTTATTTAATAAATTTAAATATATATATATATTCTGGAAATAGTAATCCTTCTAGAAAAATTAGGTTTTCCATGTACTATTAAGTCCTAACAAAGTCCAAGGGTCTCCAACATGCATACATCAAAACTAGGTCAACTATGTGACTTTTTATGCATAAAAACCATTTAAATCAAAAATAATATTTCCATAAAAATATATTAAAATGAATTTAATATAGGTTAATTGCATCATATATTAATTATCTACAAAGTTTAGAAAGGTTCAATGCGGGGTTTTGGAGAAAACATAAAACTAGGTCACCATCCCCATTATACATACAATTTATTCCAAAAATAATAATAATTTAATAATCTAGAATAAACAATAAAAATATGGATAAAAATAATTTAAACATCATATTTCTATATTAATAACAAGGTTTAATCAAGGTTTCTACCTATCGGTGCATACATGCATTCATGGGTTCAATCTTTACATGCAAACCCTAAAATAAATCCTACAATAAAGAACATGACAATAGATTACAAACACATATAAATTTATTTATTTATATATATAAAATAATTATTCATGCATTCATACTTAATAGAGGGGGTTTGAGGAAGAATGAGACATGCTAGAGAGAGAAGGATGAAGAACTAGGGTTCCTGGATGAAGGAGATGGCGTTGTGTCCACGTAAAGGTGGGTCGGCCTTGGTGTTTGAGGTGGCGGCTATGGTATTGGAGGAAGGAGGTGAAGAGAAAAATTAGAGTTTTAGATGAGAAGATATATATATATATATATATATATATATATATATATATATATATATATATATATATATATATATATATATATATATATAGAGAGAGAGAGAGAGGGTCGACGGAAAAGAGGGGGGTCCGCGGGTTTCAAGGGGGTCGATCATGGGTAGGTTTATGATTAGTTTAAATTATTTTCTAATTAGGTTATTAGTTATTTAAAAGTCAATAACTAACCAATTAATTAATTTGACATAGATTTGATTTGATTTCATAAGATTAAAATTAGTAATAAATAAATAAATAAATCCTACAAAAGAGAAAAGTGGCCTGGAAAAATTATGGGTTACTATTTGAAAAAGGTTGGATTAAAAAAATAATCATAAATAAATTATTTATATAAAAATATCTAAATTTTAAACACAATAAATTGCGGTTGTCACACTAGTGCCATACTAATGTTGAATGGTCAAATTTTGTGTCACATGAAGATACCTACGGGTAGTGTCTCCAGTGTAGGCTACTTCCTACGAAGGACGATGTAGATTTTGGGATCGTCGTATGTCATTAATGTCCAAACTACAGTGAAGTGTCCTAATACAACAACTGGATTTAAATTGATTTAAAAAAATTCTAAATAAACACGATAAATATAGAATACACACAAAATACCTATTTTTGGGTGAGGAATTTTATAACCTATCCACCTTAGAAAATTACGTCCTCGAAGTTAAGAATTTGGCATGATCTAGAAAAATAATAATACGGTATGTAAAGCCCATACCTGAAGACTCGCGTAAGTGAGAAAAATGCTCTAAGATCGAATAATCTCGCTCCCAAGTCGATTCGTTCGGTGAA
This sequence comes from Iris macrosiphon, assembly GCA_036927795.1. Lineage (NCBI taxonomy): Eukaryota > Viridiplantae > Streptophyta > Magnoliopsida > Asparagales > Iridaceae > Iris > Iris macrosiphon. The sequence goes on from JAYESA010000003.1 coordinate 58,064,280, forward strand.
GGATGCTTCCAAGCAACAAGGACTAGTCCAATGGTCTTCCCTTTAGCACCTTCTCTCTGCGGTCGAGGATCTCAACCGGCTGCTCCTCATAAGACAAACTCGATCCTACAGTAATCTCTGAATGATCCAGTACATGGCTAGGATCTGCCACATATATTTTCAATTATGAGATATGGAACACATCGTGGACATCCTCCAAGGTCTGCGATAATGCTAGTCAATAAGCAACATCTCCAACTCGTTCCAATACGTCAAACGGTCCGATATACCTCGGATTAAGCTTCCATCTACCTCCAAATCTAATGGTTCCTCTAGTAGGAAAGATCCTTAAGAACACATGATATGCCGACTTGAACTATAGGTGTCGATGGTGAGTATCTACCCACTACTTTTGCCTATCTTGTGTTGCTCAAAGGTGACTTTGAATCTGCTTTACCTTCTCCACTGTGCGAGTCACCAGCTCAGGTCCAAGTATCTGTCTCTCATCCATATCACTCCAATATACTGGTGAAGGATACTTTTTTCCATATAATGCTTCAAATAGAGCCATCTGAATGCTTGTTTGGTAGCTATAATTGTAAGAGAACTCCACCAAATATATGTAATTCTCCCAAGATCCTCCAAAGTCAAGCATGCACGCTCTCAACATGTCCTCCAATATCTAAATAGTGCGCTCTGACTGTCCGTTAGTCTGCTGGTGATAAGAAGTGCTAAACTTCCAACTAGTTCCTAGGATCTTCTGCATACTCCTCCAAAAGTGTGATGTAAACCTAGAATCTCTATCAAAAACTATGCTGACTGGTACTCCATGTAGGCGTACAATCTCCTTCATAGACATCTCTGCCAGAACTTCTGTAGATGGCCCAGCTCTAAAGGGTAAGAAGTGTGATGCCTTAGTCAATCTGTCCACAATCACCCAAACTGTATCTCGGTCAGCTGGACTCCTCGGGAAACCTGTAATGAAGTCCATGGTGATGTGCTCCCATTTTTACTTCGGGATTAGAAGCAGTTGGAGTAGTCATGCTGATCTATGATGTTTAGCTTTAATTTGCTGACACACCAAGCACCTTGCCATAAACCGTGCTATATCTTGCTTTATCCTGTGCCACCAGTAATAATATCTCAAGTCTCTGTACATCTTCGTACCTTCCGGATGAATAGAGTATGCTGAACGGTGAGCCTCCAAAATTATCTCCTGCCTAAGCTCTCCATTAGGAACATAGAGACGATCCCTATACCTCAAAGTCCTATATTCATGTATCCTCAGTCTAGTCTACAACCCAGCCTCAGTCCTCTGTCTAAGACTATGAAATCTCGTATCAGTCGGCATAGCTGCCTTGATACGCTCCACCAATGATGATTGTACTTGAAGGTTCATCAACTTTGTGACTTCTTCTGGCATAAGCACTATGCCCTGCTGCTCTAAATTATTTAATAATTTATTTTGTGTTGTCAAGAAGTATGCCATCGGTCTTATACTCAACACATCCGCTACTGCATTAGCCTTACCTGGATGGTACTGTAGCTTATTGTCAAAATCTGCCATCAACTCGAGCCATCATCTTTGTCTCTTATTGAGATCCTTCTGAGTATAGGCATACTTTAAGCTCTTTTGATCTGTATAGATCTCCACAGTCTCTCCATATAAATAGTGCTTCCAAAGCTTCAGAGTAAAGACTACTGTTGTAAGCTCCAAGTAATGTGTGGGTTAGTTCTTCTCAAAGATCCTCAACTGCCGAGAACCATACGCTACCACCTTCCCATGTTGCATCAAGATACAACCTAATCCCTTTCCGGAAGCATCACTATAAATAAAAAATCCTTCCGGTAAGGTATGGTCAAGACCGGTGCTGTAGTCAGCCACTTCTTCAACTCATTAAACGCCATCTGACTCTCCTCTGTCCAAATAAACTTTTGATCCTTTCGGGTCAACCTTGTAATCCTCGCAAAATTCTCGTAAAATTCTCCATAAACCTTCGATAATATCCGGCAAGCCCTAGAAAACTTTGCACCTCTGAGACACCGGTTGGAGTCGACCACGTCTCTACTGCTGATATCTTAGCTGGATCCACTAATATGCCTTCTCCCAAAATAACATACCTAAGAAAAGAGACATGATCTAGGAGAAACTCGTACTTGCTCATCTTAGCTTTTAACTTTTGATGTCAAAATATTTCTAGCACCTTCCTCAGATGTTCTTCGTGCTCCTCATGGTTCTTCAAGTACACCAAGATGTCGTCGATGAATATGACCATAAACTGGTCCAAGTACTGATGGAATACTCGATTTATTAAGTTTATAAACACAGCTAGCATGTTTTTCAGAACTCGTAGTGACCATAGAGAGTCCTAAAATCCATGTCCTGGATATCCTCTCACCTTACTTTTACTTGATGGTATCCTGATCTTAGATCAATCTTAGAAAACACCTGTGCTCCTTTCAGTTGGTCGAACAAATTATTAATTTGCGGCAGAGGGTACTTATTCTTGATGATTTTTACATTAAGGGCTCTGTAGTCGATGCACATGTAGACAGTTCCATCTTTCTTTGGCACAAACAACACTGGGGCTCCCCAAGGTGATGTACTAGGCCTGATGAATCCTTTGTCCTGCAACTCTTGCAACTGTACCTTCAGCTTATCAAGCTCCTTTTTTGCTAGCCGATACACATTAGAAGATATTGGCCCTGCTTCTGCTACTAACTCAATAGCAAACTCGACTTCTCTGTCCAGTGGCAACCCTGGTAACTCGTTTGGAAAGAAATCTACAAAATCCTTAATAATCCATGGCGTCGCAACTTCCATTGCCATGCAAGCTCCACCAAATTGGCCTACTCTCTTCTCTGTAGTTTCTTACATTAACTCAAACTTTGTCTGACCTGGCGGCTTAAAGATAGCACAACCTTTATGGCAATCTAATACTGTATATTATTGGCTAAGCTAATCCATCCCCAACACTATTTCAAAATTTAGCATTGGAAATACCAAAAGTCGAGCTTTCATCTCCCGACCACGAATAATAACTAAACAAGTCCTACATGTACTAGTTACAGGCACTATTCCTCCCACGCTATTATTCTATGCATTACTACAAATCTAGATGATATGAATGAAGGAGAGGTTATTACAGGTATTATTATTCTAGTTGGATCAGTACCTGCCACTCTTTTATTTGATTTTAGGGCCACTCTTTCATTCATATCATCTAGATTTATAGTAATACATAGAATAATAACTGTAATAGCCTCTCCTTCAGGCTCTTCTCCTTCTTGATTTGGAGAAAACATATATCCTTGCCTCTGAGCTCCTGCATGCTGCCTGGCTCTCTCAAACTATAATGCCGGTGATGCCAATAGAGATCCTCTCTACTGACCTCCTGGTGCTTGTAAATGAGATAATCCTCCTCCTTGGTTGGTAACTCCCGGTGCCGGTACTGCTGGCTTCTGCCCTCCCAATGGAACTATGGCCCTATGCTGCGGACAATCCTGAGCCTGATGCTGTCCTGCTCTGCAGATCAAGCAAGTCCCCAGTTTCTTCCTGCACTCCCGTTGTAGGTGCCCTTTCTTGCCGCAGAAATGGCAAGTCAAAGACTATCTAAGCTGGTAGGGTCATGTCCTTTGTTGCTGCTGCTTTTCCATTGGTCGTCTGATAGGCCCTCCTTGTTACATCTTTGCTAGTCCTTGCTGAATCCTTTGTTGATTCCCTTTTTTCCTGTTGATGGCCTCCTGAATCCTGGTCTCCGTTAATAATTTAGCATAAGAGATCCGGGACTGTGAGCTGGTATAGTATTGAAGCTCCTTTGTCAACCCTTGATAAAATCTCTTCTCTTTCTCTAAGTCATTGGGTATCAGGATGACGCCATATCTACTGAGGCGGATAAACTCTGAGTCATACTCATCGACCGTCTTGTTCCCCTGCTCCAGATGGAGAAGCTGGTTGTATAATGCATCCTTCAGAGTGGTCAAAAAGTATTTCTTCTCAAAGTACTCCAAGAATTGCTTCCAAGTCTGGTGTGTACCAAATTGGCGCTCTATCGATTCCCACTAATGATGAGCGTTTCCTTCTAATTCAGTACTCACGCCTGTCATCCATAAGTTCATAGGCAGCTGTGATGCCTCCAAAAGCTTCCTAGTGCTGGTTATCCAAGTTGTGGTCTCCTCTGGACTCTCATAGCCTTTATATGGCTTGGGGTTCATTTGTACAAAATTTTTAACTGAACGAACATGCGCTTGTCGCACTGGAGCTAGTGCTTGGGCTGGTGTGGGTGTTGGTGCAGCCATCCTCTCAAGTGCTACCAGAAATCTCTGCCTCAACTTGGCAGCTTCCTCCTCTGCTCTGTCGCTTGCTGCCTCTGTTCGGCAGCCAATGCTGTAGCCTTTTGTCTTTGTTCCTGCATCATCATCAGAAAGAATTGGAACATCTAAATCTGGCCGTCTTATGGTAATGCTAGAGCTGGGGGATCTCCATTAGGAACTATGGGGGGAGCTGGTGGAACCAGATTATCAGTATGTCCGTCCAGTCCTGGAAGTCGAGGAGTCATCGATTCCTCTCCTGGTGATTAGCCGTTGACCCCTGGAGACGTGTTGCCTCCGAGAGCGGCACGTCTGTTATGCAAATTTATCTCTCTGTAAGAGATAAATCAAAAATTAGGAAGAGTACATGAATCAAGGAGGATGCAAGCATTTATTCAAATAAGACGAATTGGGAGGAAGGTGAGTTATAGTCAAATATGGATGAGACCTAAAACTCTAATCCTAAGTGCAGGGCCGCTCTGTACAGCTACGTAACCGAAATGGCTAACTCGACCTACATGGACCACCACTAAAAATATGTCACATTCCAGTCCCAAAATACGTAGGACCAGGTATACGTACACATGCTAGTTGTACGAACAAGTATAGGAACCCAATTTAATGGACCTAACCAATTATAGTACGGTATAAAATATAACTAAGACTCAATATCACAGGCAGGTATAATCTAGTCTCATCCACAAAATATTACAGAATAGAAAACTGAATAAAATAAAATAAGTCTCAGAATCCACTACAAAAGAATATATAATGGAGAATAATCTGCAAAAATGAGTACAAAAGAATACTAAAAGAATACAACTAAGCAATAAAGAAATAGTACCAAAATACTAAGCAACTCTCATCTATGAATGAATACTCAAAGAAAATCCTGTGGCTCTATCTCAAAGTCCTCGTCTATAAAATCTACAACTCCGTAATCCGTCAGGTATAAGTACTGGGATCTAAAAAAGGTGCCAGGTCCTCAGATGGACATAACAAGTACACAAGAAATCGATATGCATGAAAGTAAAGTAGTAAATAATAAATAAGGTAACTAAACCATCTATGTAAAATGCACTCAAGACATCTCTAATGGTGCATGAGGGGGTGAGAATAGAAGAACAGTCCTCCCACTGGGTGTTCCATAGAACTCGAGGATTACACAGTTGCATAATTTTTACAGTATAGTAAGAAACAGAAATCTCATACGCTTAGTAGCAGACTCTCCCCTCCAAATGAATTATCCAAAATGTATACAACGTGTACACAGAATGCAACAACGTTAATAAAAATCTAGAACTCAAACTAACACTAACTTCTAACACAAGACGCGATCTCACGTACCGATAGCCAGTCAATACGCTAGTCCACGCACTCACTCACTCAGTGAACGTGTTTAAAACAGTGTCAGGTCATAAGATACCATGTATCTTCACAACATAATGGATATATCTTCTACTCTAAGATGCGTGCACACAGCTAATAAAATAAAAAGAGCAAGGTATATTTAAACTGCACAATACAAACAAGCAATGTATACTTGCCATCCAAGTCAAGCTGCGAGTACAACAAGTCTAGTCCAGAGATATCCACAGGAATATCTCAAACACCTACCAATTAATTATGACACTAATTAGACTCTTACTATCAAGTTATAATTAGGTTTTTAACGAGTTTTTAATTCAACGTTGATTGCACAAGCAAGTAACTACCCCTCAAGATATTACTAGTCGTTAAACATTACCAAAAATCTTTTTAAATACATTAATTATCAAAAATATTAATTCTAAATTTTTTATAAGAAAATAAAGTTTTTAGTGATAGGTTAATCTCCTATAATTTCTATGAGTCAAAAACCAAGTAGAAATCAAAACTAGGTCATAACAGGTTACCGACATGTCAATAAAACCAATTTTTAATAAATGGATAATTTTGGAATAAATACTTAAAAATCAGAATTAAAATAACATAATATAATTTTAGATGTAGAAAACGTAAATTTATGGTCGGGATTTAAGTCTTAAATTGATGGGGTCAATTTTGTCAAAACTAGGTCAACTTGTTACATAAAATAGCTAAAATTCTAATTTTCTAAATAGAAATAAAAGTCTGAATAAATATGATAAAATAAGTAATAATTATAATAAATACTATTTCTTTTATCTATACAAAAATAATTTGATTTTTACTATCTACAAGTTGATCCTATTAGGGTTGGCAATCAAACTTGCTAGTATGCATGCAAATGGGTGATAAATGGTTATTGTGACATCATAGACTTAAATTTTATATTTATTTGATAAATTTTAGAATATAAATATTCTAAAAAAATAGTAATCAATATAGAAAAATTATGTTTTCTATCTACTATTAAGTCCTAACAAAGTGCAAGGGTCTCCAACATGCATACATCAAAACTTGGTCAACTAAGTGACTTTGTATGCATAAAAATTATTTAAATTAAAAATAATATTTTCAAAGAAAAATATTAAAAAATGAATTTAATATAGTTTAATAACATCATATATTAATTATCTACTAAGTTTTAGAAGGGTTCGATGCAAAATTTTAAAAAAAATATAAAACTAGGTCACCCTTCCCATTGTACATGCAATTTATTCCAAAAATAATAATAATTTAATAATCTGGATAAATAATAAAAATATGGATAAAAATAATTTAAACATCATATTTGTATATTATTAACAAGGTTTAATTAAGATTTCTACATATGGGTGCATACAAGCATTCATGGGTTCAATTCTTTATATACAAACCATAAAATAAAACCCTACAATGAAGAACATGGCAATGGATTGCAAACACAAAAAAATTATTTATTTATATATATACAACAATTATTCATGCATTCATACTCAATAGAGAGGGTTTGAGTAAGAAGGAGACTAACTAGAGAGAGAAGGATAAAGAACTAGGGTTCTTGGATGAAGGATATGGCATTGTGTCCACGTGAAGGGGGGACGACCTTGGTGTTGGAGGTGGCAGCTACGGTGATGGAGAAAGGAGATGAAGAGGAAAATTAGGATTTTCGATGAAAAGATTTTAGGTTAGGGTTTTATATATATGTGTGTGTGTGTGTGTGTGTGTGTGTGTGTATGTGTAGATGGGTAGAGAAAGAGAGAGGTAGGGTCGACGGAATAGAGGGGGGTTCCACGGGTTTGAAGGGGATCGGTCATGGATAGGTTTAGGATTAGTTTAAATTATTTTCTAATTAGGTTTGTTATTTAAAAGTCAACAACTAACCAATTAATTAATTTGACATAGATTTAATTTGATTCCATGGGATTAAAAATAGTATTAAATAAATAAATAAATCCTACAAAAGAGGAAAGTTGACTAAATTGGCATGGAGGAATTATGGGTTGCTATTTGAAAAAGGTTGGACTAAAAAAAAATCACAAATAAATTATTTATATAAAAATATCTAAATTATAAGCACAATAAACTATGGTTGTCACACTAGTTCTATACTAATGCTGAATGGTTGAATTTTGTGTCATATGAAGATCCTACGGGTAGTGTCCCCCTTGTAGGGTACTTTCTGCGAAGGGCGAGGTCACTCTCCGTTCCCAATATACGTATTTGGTGCATAATTATTTTTTTGCTAGAGTATTTATATGATGTAGAGAGACTAGACCCATTCTTTGGTTCACTTGGCTCTTGATTTATTTATTTGGTTTGGTTGTATCATGTGTTGCACCCATGGTCCAAATCTTAAACCCTCTATATAACCCAACTTCACTCTCTCTCCTCTCATTTTTTCTCTTCCATTCTCTTTTTTAGATTTTTCTCTCCCCCTCCAAAGACAAGTACATCTTGTAAGAAATAGAGAAACCCTTTATATTTTTGTTCCATTATGTTCCATATATAATTTTTCATGCATTTAGAACTTGATATTTTTGGATTTGGTGGATGGATTAGTGTAGATCTAAGTTTTAAGTTTTAGGATTTTTTTTTGTGTTCTTGAATGTTCTTTGATTTTGATCTCTGAAAACTTAATATTTTTGAAAACTTGTTGTTCTATGTTGATGAGCACTTGATTTTGAGTAGTTTAGAACTTTACTTTGCTGGAATTTGTCATCATTTGAGGTTTATATAGAGGAAAAAAAATCTCTTGTTCGGGCTTTTGGCCATGGCCGAAAAGTTGCTATTTGGTGGAGACGAATGAGTGTTATGCGACACAAAGTGCTATGCGGTCTGGACTTCTTATCTCGATTCAGCATGCGGCCAACCCTATTGGATGCATGACTGAGTTGCAAATATGCCCTTGGCCAAATGCATGAACTTGAACGAATAAAATTTTACTAAGTCCAAAAAGATTTCATGCGGCCCAGAGGAGAATGCGGCCTCGTTGCCTATACGGCCAGGAGCTATGCGTCCCACTCCTTATGAACGTATAACTTCTGACTGACATGGCACGAATTTTTCTATATTTGCCTTTTTTTTGATACGTTTTTATCACATATCACATCAGTCACTTTTCTAACTTGACTTGCATTTATTGTTTGTTACAACACATTTTATGAAGGGTGAATTTTGCTCTGCCTATGTGGCCTTGACCCTATGTTGCCTCAACATTATACGGCACCTTGCTATGCGCCTTTGCTCCTATGCGCCCTTTATTTCTTATGCACTATGGACACATGTTTGGTTTAATGTTTTATTTTGATTAAAGGATTGTGATATTATGTGTTAACTTGGAAATTACTTATATGACCCACCGGTGACCATGAGCTAAATAACTAAGCACCTGGCATGAGCCTGTAGATATGGCCCTGTATGTACTTACTTGTTGATTATGCTAATTTTCCTAGATAACCTTATTATACGTTGGACAGAATAAGGAGCGTAAGTAACTTGAGGGATGGTTTGCAATCTCGGCCCTTGTTTGGTTTAAGGATTATGGATTTGATCTCGAGAGATTCTCCAACTACTCTTATTTTATCTATCGATATAATAAAGTGATAAATTATTGTGATCATTATTTGCTTATCCATAACCTTCATTTTAGAATTTGTTCCTACCCGAGCTATTGTATCCGTGCTGATACACATGATCGCACCAATAGTGCTATTTGATATATAGTAAGACGTTGTGCCAAATACACTTTCTACGTGATATATGTAATTATTTTCTTGCACGGATCTGGTAGTTGGACAGTGACTATAGCTGGGCTATATAGCATTGATTGTTGTATCACACTTGGGTGAATCTAGATTTAAGATTAAGAGATAATGTGAATTCAAATAAAGAGTGCCTATACTTAAAGTACGACATTTAGGAAAGAATGTTCATGCGACCACGGCATGAGATTTTAAATAACCTAGGGTTAACTAGGCAACTTAATTTGTAGAGCATTGGGAAGGAAAGGTATCGCAAGATCGTGTATGTCGAACAAGCCTAAGTTAGTTGGGAGTAAATGATAGCCACCACAGATACTGTATATCATTCGCACTAGTGGAGTGCAGTATCTGACTTATTTATAAGCCGAGCCAATATCTTTCCTATAGAAAGCCTGTAACTGCTACTGATCATTAAATTATCTCAGGGCCCTTGCAAGGGACTGGTGCATCATATATTCTGGCTTGTATATCATTGGTTCAGCCAGCCCAGCTCGATTATGGCACGATCTGAGGATACTTATATATTATATTATGGGAATAACCCGGAGATCACATATCAAGCCATAACACATGTTTGGCCGATTAATCTATTTTAGTTAAAGAATTGGACCATTGCAGCATAAAAGTTTAACACATGTCCTTGTTTGGTTATTGAGTTACGCTGTTATGTTACAACGGGACATGAATCGAAGCTACTTATTATTACTATATTATTTTACTTAATATTTTATCCATGCTTGTGTATTATTCCTTCTGTTGAGTGAAATTAGGGACATAGACTGTCATGGCATGATAGTTCAACTCATATCCTTGTTTGGTTGTTGGGTTGCGCTATTGTTTTACGATAACCTGTGGACTGAAATTATGACGCAGAATTATTCTAGCTTGACTATAATAAAGGGACGTATCTTATCTGGATGTGATGAGGCATTTCATGTCCTTGTTTGGTGAAGGGACATTGTGTCATGTCATGGATGGAACATATGCCATTGATTATTGGTTTAAGCATCTCATGCTATAGAATTGGTTTTATATCTTCATTTCGTGCTTTTTTTATGGTAATTACGATTTGGGGTCTTGCCCCACTAGTTTTGTTTGGCCAAGTTTAGAGCCAGCACCGGAGGATCAAGCGTATCTCTCCCTCACTGATGGCATGCACCAGAAGGATGGCTGCTGAGGGTCACGAGTGGGTTCCTTCATTCTCTACTTGTCTTTCATAAACTATAATATTTTAGGCGTTTAGCCAACCAGCACTTGTTAGTCGAATAATCTGGACACTGGTTCCCTATATGACATATAATATATTCATATTATAGCTGACTCACTATCATATATACTTTTGATTGTGTATCTGGCATATCACTCATATTTGCTAGATCTCTAGAATATTTTGATACGGTATTGTTTGACTTATGTATCACTGATTCTTATTGCTTATTCTAAAATATTCTATTTTACTGCTACTTGTTTGAATGATTGAGATATTAAAGTTTCTGACCCTAGAAGACTTGATTATAGTACGCACCTCCTTATCTCTAGACAACCTTAACATATTGTGGGTGCTTCGGTATTCTGTAAGGTGTGGTTGGCTGAGTCATTCTCCCACTCTCCATTATTTTGGATCTCGGGTTTGCCAAGGTTTTAGTAGTGGCTTATGCAGGTCTATTTTTTAGACTTATGGGGTGGCCTGATTATAGGAAATCTCAATCAAACATGCTCCTCCTTGAAATCATGAATCTGCCTTCTCGAACCCAGCTCGACTTATGTATCACTGATTCTACGATCCTTTCTTTTCCTGTTCTTGATTTATCTTGTGTTCTTTTCTTTAGGACTTCTCCATAATAGGTGGTTGGAGCACCCGTAGTTTCAGAAGGACAAGGATTTGTTGACCTATAATGAGAGACATTACCTGTTCCTAGAGGGATCAGAGTAGAACCCGTAGAGGAGCACGAGGAACAATATGCACCAGAAGTTTCAGTATCCCCGGTTGTACCGGTAGTGCCCGTAGCACTTGATACACCGACATTACTAGAGATTATTTGATGAATGATGGTGGCTCAACAACATCAGCAACTTCAACAACAGGAGCAGAATATCTTGTTGCATCAAGGATTACAGACGACCTTGGAAAGAAGTATTAGAATAAACTCAGGGGCGTCGGTGAGGTTCTGCCGACTCAATCCTAGGTCCTTTGATCGTACGGAGATGCCATTACTGCAGATGCTTGGCTACATAACATTAAGACAGTACTGATAGCAGCAAGGGTTCTAGCTGAGGAACAAGTTGATCAGGTTCGGTTACAACTCCAGGATCTTGCCAGAGATTAGTGGGCAGCAGAAGAGGTTGGTTTAAGATAACTTGTCTTATAGGACAACTTCAGAACCTATTTCAGGGGCAAGTATTTCGGATTGGTAGAACAGCATCAGCTACAACAAAGATTTATCAATCTCAAACAGTTTGGGAGCATGGTGGATGGCTACGCAGTAGAGTTCTACATGCTTAGCAGGTTTGCCCCATAAATGGTGGCAACAGAACCAGAGAGGGTGATAAGGTTTCAGTATAAACTTTATCTAGAAATTCAGCAACTGGTAGAGGGCCATAACTACCAGACCTTCGATAAAGTATTGATCGCATCCAGGCGACATGAGCTGACAAAGCAGAGGTTAGGTTCGAGGATGGGAGGTCAGAAGATGTATCATGTATAAAAAAGAGGAGAAAGAACAGCACACCAGACGTCAGCACCATCTCCTAGCATTCGTATTTATGACATAGCACCGAGGAGGCTAGTGGCATCGGCAGCAACAGCCCCAACTCGGCCATATCAGCCGAGACAACAACAACAAAGATTGGATGCCCCAGTCGGATGTACATATTATGGCAAGAAAAGTAATACCAAGGATGTTTGTAAGGCAGTACAAGGTTTGTGCCTACGATGTGGTAGTCCAGATCGAATCTCTAATTATCCGATGATGTAGAGGATTGAAGGGCCAGTGCAGCGATTAGCCTTACCAGCACCAGGACAGCTTAGTATAGGAGACCAATACTGGCAGTCAGGCCTTTAGATTATCATCTATTACTGATGCAAACTCAGATGTACGACCAGCAGAGGAATCAGCAGTATGGACAACAGAGGCCACAACTGCGTATCTAAGGGAGGTAGCAACAAAGAGCACAACTAGGCCAAGGGCAAGCTTTTACCCTATCTGTGGAGGAGGCTTTGGCATCGGTGACATGGTGGCAGGTAACATTCTTGTTACATCTTTTTCTTCTATAGCATTATTTGATTTGGGAGCATCCCATTCATTCGCATATGCATGATTTGTGACACATATTTGATTGGATTTCAAGGCATTGCCATAGAGGCTAAATATACTTACTGGTAATGGTCTCGTAGGAGTTGATAGAGTATGTCTAGCGTGTCCAATTATAGTGTGCAGGCATTTATTACCTGCAAAGTTGATCGAGTTTCCTATAAGTAATTTGACGTTATTTAAGGCATGGACTGGTTGAGAGACAGTCATGCAATGATAGATTGCCGTAGGGGTAGAGTGTTATTTAACATCCTGGACAAAGAAGAGTTTATCTTTAATAGAACAGAGAGGGGCGAGCATAAAGATTGCATAGCAGCAGTAGCAGGAATTGGAGATCAACTTCCCAGAATAATTAAAGAATTCCATGATGTATTTTCTAAATATCTTCCAGGATTACCCTATGTAAGAGACGTAGAGTTCTGTATAGAATTGAGGCCAAGATCAGAACCAATTTCCATCAAAGTCTATCAGATGTCACCGATGGAACTCAACCAGCTATATCATCATGTGGAAGAACTGAAGGCGAAGAAGTTTATTCGGGTTAGTGGATCACCAAGGATAGCACCAACGCTTATAGTAAAGAAGAAAGACTAGAAGACATAATTGTGTGACGACTATAGGCAGCTGAATGCCGTAACAGTAAAGAACCAGTATCTATTGCCTAGAATTAATGACTTATTTGACCAATTAAGCAGAGCAAAATTATTTTCCAAGATAGACCTTCGATCAGGATATTGTCAAGTAATGGTCCGGGAGCAAGAAGTACCGAAGACAATATTTTAATCTCGATATGGGCATTACGAATATTTAGTTATGCCATTCGGATTAACTAATCGCCAGTAATATTCATGGATTTGATGACTCATATCTCCATGCCATATTTGTGGTGGTATTCATGGATGACATTCTTGTCTACTCTAACAGTGAAGAAGAGCATGAAAAACATCTTCGGCAAGTGTTACAAGTTTTAAGGGAGCATCAGTTGTATGCCAAGCTCAGTAAGTATGAATTCTGGTTAGGTCATGTGTCATTCTTAGGGCACATCATCTCAAGAGTAGGAGTATCAGTGGACCCCAAGAAGGTTGAAGTAGTAGAGAATTGGCCAGTCCCGAAGACAGTAGCAGAGGTACGAAGTTTTTTGGGATTAGCAAGATATTACGGGTGGTTCATGGCTGACTTTATACGAATTTTAGCACCAATGACTCGTCTAACCTACAAGGAGATAAAGTTTGTTTGGACAACAGAGTGCCAAGCAGCATTCGAGAAGTTGAAAGAGAAACTGATCTTAGCAACGATCCTTACCCTTTCAGTAGGATCATGAGGGTTCATAGTTTATTGTGACACATCTGAGAAAGGACACAGGTGTGTATTGATGCAGCACGAAAAAGTGATAACTTATGCATCTCGGCAGCATCGAGATCATAAAAAAATTATCCAACATATGATTTGGAGTTAGCAGCAGTAATATTTGAACTCAAACAATAGAGATACTACCTATATGGCGATCAGGTGAAGATATTCACAGATCATAAGAGTTTAAAGTACATATTCACCCGGAATGACCTGAATATGAGGCAGAGGCGGTGGCTAAAATTGTTTGGTGATTAAGATATAGTACTTCAGTATCATCTATGCAAGGCAAATATGGTAGATGATGCTTTAAGTAGGAGAGGCAATGCATTTGTCTTAACAACTCAGAAGCACATATTAGAAGATCTTCGAGAGATGAGCATCAAGGTAGTGTTATCTCAAGGAGAGAGAATACTAGCCACTCTTCATATTCAGTTAACCTTGGTGGAGAGGATTAAGGCGGCCCAAGCAGAAGATCCTCAGATTCAGAAGCTCGGGACAAAATGTGAGTCAGGCCTTAGGAAGGAATTAAGGATTCATAAAGACGGAATACTTAGATTTGGAAACCGTCTTTGTGTGTGTCACTACCACATTTCCAGATAAGGACATTTGTGTAATTTCACTATTTTGAATAATTATGTATTTAAATTAATCTGCTGAGTTTTTAAAACTATTTACATGTTGTTAGTTGTGTTTGGTTTAGGTCAAACCCTAGAACTCATTAGGACTATAACCCTAAGGACTAAACCCTAGTTTGAAACCCAAATTCTAGACAAACCCTAGAATTCCAACTTTAGGGTTGAACCTCAAACCCTAGAAAACCCTAACCTGGTTATTTGAGTTCTACATGACCTAACCTGGGGGTTTAACCTAAAACTATGTATTAGAAACCCTAACCTAGTTTTAATATAAAAGGGAGCCACCCTTTTCCTTCATGAAGAAAGGAAACCCTAGCCTCCATTAGAGAAAACCATTTCCCCCACCACAAATTCAGAATCCAGACCTAGGAGATCCCTCTTCCTCCTCCAACAAAGGGAAAACAAGGATCTGGGGTCAAGAAGCCTTGGGAAAGAAGAACCTTCATTGGAGAAACCATCTCCCATAGGTAAATCCGATTTTTTACCTATTTGATTCTGTTTTTCTATTTATGGTTGGCCTTCAGGAACCCTTGCTGTTAGATTTCGATTTTAGGGAACCCTCTTTTGTATGAATCTCGATTTCGTAGGTCCTACATGAAGACCTAGGAAATTCTAGGGTTTTGGGTGACCTACATTGGTTTTCCCCAATTTTCGTGAACCCTAATCCTAAGGGTTTACATGTAGACAGATTTCATCTCATATACTTCGAGTTGAACTCGATTTTAGGGTTTTGATTTGAGGAATTATGGGTTCTTACGTAAAACCATTTTTCTGTACGTCTTGTGTTTGATGAAATGTTTCTTAGGGTCTTGCCTATCCTTGTATTTTACTTTCTACATATTTTGACATATAAATCTATATACATAGCTATTTTTGCATAGTGTGTATAGCTGGGTGGTGATTTGAGGGAGCACAGAGCAGTCGGGTTTTGGGGGAGATCCTGTGCAGTGAGATACCTATGTGTGACTGTGTGTGTGCTGTGCCAGTTTTCAGTGAACTGTGAGTATTTATGTCAACCTGTGTTGTGTATCAGTTAGATCCCTGTGTAGGTATTTCCTGTGCAGTAAAATAGTATGTGTGTGAGTGAATTCTGTGAGAAGAGGGAGAGCAGTGAGCAATGTGAGTTAGAACTATGTGTATCAGTGTAGTTCTAGTATGTGAGATACCTAGGTGTCTAGGTGCCAGTGTGTATCAGTGCCAATACCTGTATATTTCAGTGAGCAGTATGGGGGTTTTTAATGGCTGTGTGTGAACCTGTGTCCAGAGGTCAGTGTGTATGTACAGTGTGTGCAGATTTCAGTGTGTACTAGTGTGTTTACCTGTGTCTCAGTCAGTTTTAGATACCTGTGTGTGAGCAATGTGAGTTAGATGTGTGTGTAATCCTGTGTACATTAGGTCAGTGACCAGTGAGTATGTGTCCCAGGGTTATTTCTCAAATGTCAGTGTGTGGCAATTAGTTCTGTGTATAAGTATTAGTATGTGAACCTATAAGAGTGTAGCCCTATGTGAATTCCTATATTTGTTTGTGAGCAGTTCAGTGAGTTAGGGGCTGTGTAGTGTAGGTTCTGAGTGTATCAGTAGGACATTGTATTTGGACTATGTGTGTGTGCAGAGTTTTGGGTATCAGTGAGTGTTCCTATGTGAAATTCAGTATATCCAGTGTGTGTGTTATTTACCTGTGGATGTGTATCAGTTAGCCATTGTAGAGTGCCTGTGTAGTCTGAACAACTTCAGACTGTGTAACTGTGAGTGGTTCACTATATCAGTTATCATTCTATGAATTTGTGTAGTAAGTATCAGTGTCTAAACCTGTGTTTAAACCTGTGTCTCAGTTAGAAGTAACTGTGTGTTCAGTGTATTCAAAACCTGTGTATGTATCTTAGAACCCATAACTTGTGTGTATTAGTTAGATACCTGTGTGTCAGTGTAGGAGAACAGGGTATCAGTTAGATTATAGTATGCAGGGTATAAAATCAGTGTGTGCAGCTGAGCAGTGAGAACCAGTGTGTGTGTAAGAGATATTAGTGTGTGTTCTCAGTGTTCTCAGTGAGGTATTAGAATCAGTGAGATATTAATGTGTGTTCTCAGTGAGATATTAGTGTGTGTTCTAAGTGAGGTATTAGTGGGTAGTACAGTGACTGTGAACATGTGTTAGTGTGTCTCAGTGGGAAGTTAATTGTTCAGAGAGGGAATTAGTCTATTTCAGTTCAGTATGTATAGGTCAGTGTAGGATACCTTTGTGAGAAAACAGTGAGTTAGATAGTGTATCAGTCAAGATAGATAATTATATATATTATTTTGATATATGAAACCTATTTTTAAACCCTAGTATACTTGTACCCTTGGGTTTAACCTAGCATAGCCTGAGCCATGACCTAGAAGCCTCATTTCTTAATTAGTTAAACATGTTATTTCCTTTAAATTCAGTACCTGACATTTATATTCCACAAATAGGTCATTGTGATATTACTTTGGACATCGATCCTCACACCTTGCTCAGGACCACAGGCGAGTACATTCTCTGACATTTTTTATTTCGTTAATTACTTCTATAATCTAGTTGTATTACATACTTGATTCCGACACTATGGATACACGGGTTAGCACTCTAGATCCCCATCATGAGGAGTCGTGATTGGAATCCATCGTGCTAGCTGAGGGATGGGGAACTATTAGTAGATTATGTGATCATATCCAACCATCTACATGCATCATAGCTCACCCTACTTCTCACGTCGGGTGCGGCCTGACCATATACATGCATCATAGTTGTTATATATGATTAGCCTGACCACTACATGCATCATAGCTGACCATATGGTTAGCCTGACCTACAAGAATCATAGCTAATCATATATAACCAGCCTGATCTAGTCCCAAGCCGATCACATAATAAACTGATAATTCAAACACTTAGCTAGATGTCTATTCTTTATTCAGTTCCACTTGTTCTAGCATTCACTGTTTATTATTCATTGCTAGATGCTCTATTGCCTATTTTATTTCTCCAGTACTTTACATTTTCAGCATTTATTCTCATCTTGTATTTCTTACAATGTTTATAGTTTTTGTCAATTTAATGAAACTGCTGTTAGTGCTTGTGCTTTGCTCCAATCCTGACTGGATAACATTTTTCAGAGGACCTGGAGAACTTTTGCCCCACTCATTATGGCCCAGGATTAGAGGGAGATTTCACTTCGGAAATCCCAGAGGAGTTGCCTATCCTAGAGGAGATCTTACCTGCCAATACTTAGATTACTTTTTCTGTATTTATTGTTTTAGACTGAGACTGAGTTGTATTTATTATTTTGTGACTTTGTGAGGTCATCTAGACCCAGGACTTGTGTTGCACTTTTGTGATTGGTTTATATAGAACTCTTTTTCCATTCTCTTCGTGCCATTATTTCTTATAGCTTGTGATTGAGTATATTTATAGAACTGTGGATTATTATCATTGTCCTCCGTATGGAGTTGAGACTATTGACAGGATATATATATGTTATGTTGAGACCTAGACAGAGTTCTACCACCGATGCTGCGGCGTAGGCTGGACGTACCCACGACTCATGCCCAAATTTCGGGTGCGGGTCGTGACAGTGTGACAAGTGGAGATATCAGACAGAAAGTAATGACCAAGGCACACAGTTCTCAATATTCTATTCATCCCGGAGGCACGAAGATGTACCACGATATTATGTAATATTTTTGGTGCAATAGAATGAAAAGAGAGAGAGCTTGGTTTGTTTCACGATATCTCATATATCAGCAGATGAAGGCAGAGCAGCAGAGACCAGCAGGATTATTGCAACCCCTGTCTATTCTAGAGTGGAAGTGGGAACACGTTACGATGGACTTTATGACCGGCTTACCTAGATTCCCTACTATACATAACACAATTTTTTTAATAGTAGATCGACTCACGAAGGTGGCACATTTTCTTTCTTTTCGAGTAAGATAATCCTCAGAGCAGTTGGTAGAGATATATATGTGGCATATAGTGAGACAACACAGAGTTCCAGCAAGTATAATGTCAGACTGTGATATTCGCATTATGTCTCATTTTTGGAGCAGTTTACACGAGCGTTTGGGTACTAAGTTGAGATTCAGTACCGCATACCATCCTCAGACAAACGGCCAGTCAGATAGGACAATATAAAAATTGGAAGATATGCTACGTGCTTATACTTTAGACCTTGGAGGGTCATGGGAAGATCACCTTCACATAGTAGAATTCTCGTACAACAACAATTATCAGGCCAGCATATATATAGCTTCATTTGAGTACGGAAGGAAGTGTAGGTCACCTTTAGCATGGGATAACATTGGTGAACGAAAGATGTTGGTCCTGAGATAATCACACAAACTATTGAAGTGGTTAGGTAGATTAGAGAGCGGCTTTGAGTTATACAAGATCGTCAGCGTCATTATGCAGATCAATACCGTAGGCCGTTAGAGTTTTTTGTCGGCGACCATATATTTTTGTGAATTTTTCCTACCCGTGGAGTCATTAGGTTCGGAGTTCGCAGGAAGCTTAGTCCGCGGTATGTTGGACCATTCAATATTCTCGAGAGGGTAGAGGATGTTGCTTATCATCTCGTCCTTCCGCATTCGCTACGTATGGTGCACGATGTCTTTCATGTGTCTCAATTGTGTAGGTATGTCTTGGATCTGAGTCATGTTCTCGATCAATCTAAGTTAGTCATTGGTACCGACTTGACTTACGAGGAATGGCCCGTGTCCATCTTGGATCAGAGAGAGAAAATACTCAAGAACCAGACTATCTGTCTTGTTCGTATTGCTTGGGGGCACCACTCTTTGGAAGAGTCAACGTGGGAGTGCGAGGACGATATTCGATCTCGGTACCCGCACTTATTCGACTCATAAGGTATATTTTCTTCATATGCCTTCGCATCTTTTTATTCCGTGATCGGCAAGTACCCATATAGGACAAAGTTGCTTCACTTCATTATAGGAGTTATTGTTATACTTGCTTATTATATGTGTAGATTGCTTGTAGATAGTCGTTGCTTGCTTTAACATTTTTAGCTAGCCTAGAGTTTAATTTTTGAGGAATAAAATTTTCTAAGGTAGGTAAATATGTCACTCCCCGTTCCCAATATACGTATTTGGAGCATAATTATTTTCTTCCTAGCGTAGTTATATGTTGTAGAGAGACTAGACCCATTCTTTGGGCCACTTGGCTCTTGGTTTATTTGTTTGGTTTGGTTTTAACATGAGTTAAACCCATGGTCCAAACCTCAAACCCTCTATATAATCCAATTTCACTCTCTCTTCTCTTATTTTTCCTTTTCCATTCTCTTTCTTAGGTTGTCCTCTCCCCCCTCCATAGGCAAGTACATCTTGCAAAAAATGGAGAAACCCTTTATATTTTTTCTAGTATATTCCTTATATAATTTTCCATGCATTTAGAACTTGGTATTTTTGGATTTGGTAGATAGATTAGTGTTGATCTAAGTTTTAGGTTTTTTCTTTGTGTTCTTGAGTTTTGATTTCTTAAAACTTAATATTTTTGAAAACTTGTTGTTCTTTGTTGTTGAGCACTTGATTTTGAGTAGTTTAGAACTTTACTTTGCTAGATTTGGTCATCATTTAAGGTTTCTATGGAAAAAATAAAATCTCTTGTTCGGGCTTTTGGCCATGGACGAAAAGCTGTTGTTTGGTGGAGACGAAGGAGTGCTATGCATCCTGGAATTCTCGTCTCGAGTCAACATGTGACCAACCCTATTGGACACATGACTGAATTGCACATGCGCTCTTGGCCAAATGCATAAACTTGAACGAATAAAATTTTACTAAGTCCAAAAAGATTTTATGCGGCCAACGGTGCATGCGGTCCAGAGGAGCATGCGGCCTCGTTGCGATTGCATCCTGGAGCTATGCGTCCCACTCCTACTGAACGTATAATTTTTGATTAATTTGGCATGACTTTTCCAACATTTGTCTTTTTTCTAACACACTTTTATCATATGTCACATCAGTAACTTTTTTGACTTGACTTGCATTTATTGTTTGTCATAACACACATTTCCCGAAGGGTGGATTTTGCTCCGCCTCTGCGGCCTTAACCCTCTGCGGCCTCGATGTTATACAGCACCTTGCTATGCGCCTTTGCTCCTATACGTCCTTTGTTTCTTATGCACTCTGGACACGTGTTTGATTAAATAATTATGATGTTATGTGTTAACATAGAAATGACTTATATGACCCAGCGGTGACCATGTGTTAAATGACTAAGCACCTGGCGTGAGCTTGTAGATATGGCCCTACATGTACTTACTTACTGATTAGGCTACTTTTTCTGGATTACCTTATTATACAATGGACAGAATAAGGGGCGTAATTTAACTCAAGGAAGGGTTTGCAATCCTTGTCCTTATTTGGTTTAAGGATTATGGATCTGATCTATAGGGTTTCTCGCACTACTCTTATTTTATCTATCGATATAATAAAGTGACAAATTATTGTGATCATCATTTTCTTGTATATAACCTTATTATTATAACTTGTTTCTTCCAGAGCTATTGTATCCGTCCTGATACACATGATCGCATAAAGAGTTCTACTTGATATATAGTGAGCCGTCGTGCCCCAGACACTTGCTACGTGATATATGTAATTATTTTCTGGTACGGATCTGGTAGTTGGACAGTGACTTTATCCGTTGCTAGATAGTATTAATTGTTGCATCACACTTGGGTGAATCCAGATTTAACTTTAAGAGACAATATGGATTCATATCAAGAGTGCCCAAACTTAAAGTATAATATTTAGGAAAGAATGTTCATGTGACCACAGCATGAGATTCTAAATCACCTAGGGTTAACTAGGTAACTTAATTTGTAGAGCATTGAGGGGGAATAATATCTCGAGATCGTGCATGTCAAACCACCCTAAGTTAGCTGGGAGTAAAGGCTGGCCACCACGGATACTGTATATCATTCGCATTAGTGGACTGCAGTTTCTGACTTATTTATAAGTTGAGCCAGTATATTTCCTATAGAAAGTTTGGAACTTCTACTGATCATTAAATTAGCTCAGGGCCCTTATAAGGGACTGGTGTATCATATATTCTTTCTTTTTTATAATTGGTTCAGCCAGCCCTGCTCGATTATGGCACGATCTGAGGATACTTATATATTGCATTACGGGGATAACCCAAAGATCACATATCAAGCCGTAATACACGTTTGGCCGATTAATCTATTTTACTTAGATAAGTGGACCGTTACAGCATGAAAGTTTAACTCATGTCCTTATTTGGTTATTGAGTTGCGTCGTTGTGTTACAACGGGACACGAATCAAAGCTACTTATTATCACTTTGTTATTTTACTTAATATTTTATCCCTGCTAGTGTATTATGCCTTTTGTTGAGTAGAATTAGGGACATAGACTATCGTGGCATGATAGTTCAACTCATGTCCTTGTTTGGTTATTGGGTTGCGTTATTGTGTTACGATAGCCTATGGACTAGACCCATAATTATTCTAGCTTAACCATAATCAAGGGATGTATCTTATCTTGATGTGATCAGGCACTACCTATCCTTGTTTGGTAAAAGGGTATCATGTCATGTTATGGATGAGATATATGCCATTGATTATTGGTTTAAGCATCTTATGCTATAGAACTAGTTTTATTTCTTTATTTCGTGCTTCCATTATTGTACTTGTTATTTGGGGTCTGACCCCACTAGTTTCGTATGGCCAGGTTTAGAGCCAACACCGGAGGATCAAGCGTATCTCTTCCTCACTGATGGTATGCACCAGAAGGATGGCTGTTGAAGGTCACAAGTGCATTCCTTCATTCACTGCTCATCTTTTGTAAACCATAATCTTTTGAGCGTTTAGCCAACCTACACCTATTAGCCGGATAATCTGGACACTAGTTTCCTACATGACATATAATATATTCAGACTATAGCTGACTCACTATCATGTATACTTTTGATTGTGTATCTGGTATATCACTCGTATTTGCTAGATCTCGAGAATATTCTGATGCAACGTTGGGGATGCCTTACTGCTTATTCTAAAATATTATATTTTACTGCTACTTATTTGAATGATTGAGAGATAGAAGTTCTTGACCCTTGGAGACTTAATTGAGTATGCACCCCTTATCTCTAGACAACCTTAACACATTGTGGGTGCTTCGATATTCTGCAAGGTATGGTTGGCTGAGTCATTCCCCTGCTCTCCAGTATTCTGGATCTGGGACGTGACAAGCGATATAGATTTTGGGGTCGTTCTATGTCATTAATGTTCAACCTACGATGTAGTATCCTAATAAACAATTAGATTTAAATTAATTTTAAAATATTCTAAATAAATATAATAAATATAGAATACACACAAAATACCTATTCTTGGGTGTGGGATTTTATCAAAGTGATATTGATGGCGAATTCAAAAATACTGACTTTAGAAGTTTCTATGATTATAATAGTTATTCTCATAAATTCTCTTGCCCTAGAACTCCTCAACAAAATGGTGTTGTAGAACGTAAGAATAGAACTCTCAGTGATATGGCCAGAGTTATGTTAAATTAATTTAGCCTTCCAAAATACTTTTGGGCAGAATATGTCCATACAGCATGCCATGTATTGAATAGAGTTCTAATTTGACCTAAATCGAAGAAGACACCTTATGAGTTATAGTTTGGTAGAAATCCTAACATTTCATATTTTAATGTTTTTGGATGTAGATGCTTTATCTTGAATACCAAGGATAACTTAGGTAAATTTGACTCAAAAGCTAATGAAGGTATACTTCTTGAATATGCTGCTAAGAGTAAAGGTTTTAAAATCTTTAACAAGAGGTATATGATTTTTGAAGAATCCATTAACATTACTTTTGATGAGCTTAACAGTCAAAGAACTAGTGACAGTAATGATGAAGATTTTGGCATAACAACCAGCAAAGCACCTAAAGATACTAAAACTGGTACAAGCTGTCTGAAATGTCTGCCAAAGAAGATGAGGTTTATGGCTGATCATCCACAAGGCTTGGTAATAGATGATGTATCAAAAAGAGTAAGTACTCGCTCTTCAACAAGAGATATCATTACAAGTGTTGCATTTATTTCTCAAATAGAACCTAAAAATATTATATAAGCTTTTACTGACGAGTTCTAAATTTTGGCAATGCAAGAGGAATTGAACCAATTCGAGAGAAATCAAGTTTGAGAATTTGTTTCCAGACCTAATGGCTCCTCTATAATTGGCACCAAGTGGGTATTCTGAAATAAACTCAATAAGGATGGATAAGTCACACATAATAAAGCATGTCTCGTAGCTCAATGCTATAATCAGGAAGAATGTATTGACTATGACGAGACATATGCTCCTGTTGCGAGACATGAATCTATTAGATTGCTTTGTGCTTTTGTAAATTTTTATAATTTTAAATTATTTCAAATGGATGTCAGAAGTTCTTTCTTAAATGGTTTTATAAAAGAAAAAAATTTGTAGCTCAACCCTCCGATTTTGAAGATTTTAAATGTCCAAATCCTATTTTTAAGTTACGTATTGCCCTGTATAGACTCAAACAAGTCCCACAAGCTTGGTATGATCTTCTCAGTTCCTTCTTACTTGAAAATAGTTTTTTTAAAGGAAAAGTTGACACGACTTTTCCTTCTTACTTTATAAAAGCACATGATGACAAAAATTTATTAGTACAAATATATGTTAACGATATCATATTTGGGTCTATTAATGAATTCCTTTGCAAAGAGTTTAGTAAGTGTATACAGAGTGAATTCGAGATAAGCATGATGAGAGAACTCAAATTCTTTTTCGGATTATAAATTAAGCAAAGTTCACAGGGAATATTCATCAATCAAGCTAAGTATACAAAGGAGCTGCTAAAGAAACTCGATCTTGACAATATCAAACCGATTGGCACTCTAATGGATACATCAACAAAGCTTAACCTAGATGAAAGTGTCAAACCTGTTTACCAGCGTAAGTATCGAGGTATGATTGAAAGTTTATTTTATTTAACTACTAATCGCCCCGATATCATGTTTAGTGTTTGACTCTGTGCTAGATATTAAGCTAATCCTAAGAAATCTCATTTATGCTTAGTTAAGCGTACCTTCCGATACTTTAAAGGGAATTGTTCGTTAGGCTTAAGGTATCCCAAAACCACATTACTTGACCTGATCGGTTATTTATATGCTGATTTTGCTCGATGCAAAGTTGTTCGAAAAAGTACTAGTAGCACTTTTTATTTCTTGGGAAAAGCTTTATTCTCTTGCTTTAGTAAGAAACAAAATTATGCTGCATTATCAACTACTAAAGATGAATATATAGCAGCAGGACATTGCTGTGTGCAGATTTTGTGGATAAAACAGACCTTAGAAGACTATAAACTATGCTATAAGAATATTCCTATTTACTGTGATAACACTAGCATAATTAACATGACAAAGAACCCTATATGTCATTCATGCACTAAATACATAGAAATTAGACATCATTTTCTAAGAGATCATCAATTACAAGATAATATATATTTAGAATTTGTTGACACAGAATATCAAATTGCTGACATATTTACTAAACCCTTACCTGAATATCATTTTAACTTTATACGTCGATGTAGAAGCATGAAAAATACGCTTGGAAGATCTACGCAGCGTCTTAATGCAGAGCAGCATAAACAGAAGCCTTCAGAGCCATCCGGCGTAAAAAAGGGGTTCTTCATCGCCTCCATGGCGTAAAATTCAGTCGCTCTCAAAGCAGCATTAAAAGGGTACGAGGAACGCTTCGTCTTCCCGAAAAAGAAACTGTCCAGTCGCATAGTAAAAACTGACCTCTGACTCCTGACAGAAAGTGTTGCACGGCTATCCAGACAACGGCTGGAAATGATCGCAGACCACTCGGGACACGCCCCACAGTAATGATGGCAGATCTCGGCATTTAATGCAGAGAATTTGGTTAAAATATCTCTAAACTGGCGCTTACTAAAATCCCCCGGCGTAAACCGCTCCTTCGCGTACAAAGGGAACACGCTGCCTTGTTTTACACAGGCAAACATGGGCTGTTTTACGCTCCACGGAAGACAAATTGCCTACCACGTCAAAAGCTGTGCTTCGTACAGGGCTCGAGGCACGTCCCTCCTTCAAAACGCATAGAGCGGTGACAGTTTCCCCTCAAGGCACGTCTCCGCATTTAATGCACAGGATGATGGCAAATCTCTGTCAAAGATTTGATTATATCTCCAAAAGCCGTAATTCCGGCTAAAGACGTCCACATCAGCACCCTGGCACGGTACGCAGTGGCTTCTACGCCCATTCAGGATCTGTGCTCAAGCGGCTTCTATGCCCATTCTGGCACGATATGCAGCGGCTTCTACGCCCATTCAGGGCCTGTGCTCACTCGGCTTCCATGCCTACTCAGTCTCTACGACTAATCGGCTTCTACGCCTACTCGGCTTCCACGCCTACTCAGTCTCTACGACTACTCGGCTTCCACGCCTACTCGGCTTCTATGTCTGCTCGACTTCTATGCCTGTTCGGCTTTTATGCCTACTTGGCTTCTATGCCATGGTGACGGACATTTGGCTTCTACACCAACCTCTTCTACACAATGGATACCTACCCACGTGGCTTTTACGCCGTGATCTTAGTAGCAACCATACGTGTTGTGTCCCCTTAGTTGGACCCACGTCACCCGCTCAGTCAAAAGATCATCTATACGTAGGCATTGGTTACTTTAACCGTTGTGTAAAAGGGTGCTGTACTTTCCACTCCTCGATTGCTATACCAACGGAATGGTCGCTGTCACCAAAGACTCTATAAATAGAGGCCCCTGTCAATGGGGAACAAGGTCAGAAGATTTGGTCAAGAATACCAACATCAGATCAAAGGTCAAAACTTTGAAAGAAGAATCGAACAAGGTCATCGAACCGGAGATCAAGGGGGAGAGATAGAGAGAGAGAGAAGAATACAGAGCTCAGGCAAGGAATAGGGATCGACGACCTTCAGCATCGCGCATCCACCCTCCTTTGCAACCTCCGAAGCTACATTCTGTCTTCCACGGCACTTCTTCAACATCGTGTAGTCCAAGGGCTAAAGTGATCGACCGCAGATCAGACACCTATAGTAATTTTTACCCAGATTAAATAAATTGTACTCCCACATCCTCGCATAGGATCAAATTGTACAAGTTTGTTTGTAAACCAAAGGGCGCGGGTTTCGCACAAACCCCGTCATTGAAATACACTTTCATCTCTTTCGTTTAATACCACAAACAAGATGGCGACTCTGCTGGGGACATCTTTCTCTTCTGACGAGGAAGTAATTGCTCAACACGATGCGGTATCTGTAGGAACCGTGAAGAAGATGCTGGTCGTTCATTTCGACCAGTCTGCCTACGAAGATATGCTTTGGACTGGGGATAGCTCTCACTCTCTCTCCGTCCAAGACAACAGGAAGCTACGCAAAGTCTGGATGCCCAAGACATCCTCCCCTGTTCCTGTGGACTCTCCGATCTCTCCGATCTCTCCGACCAATGAGGTGGTAGCATCGCTCCCTCCGTGCCCCGTACGTAAAATTCAGTCTCCCGCTACGAGCGGTACAGACAAAACTTCTGGTAAAGCCTCAGTGCTAACCCAAGAGTATCCACTACGCTACACGCGCAAAAATCTATCTCCCGCTACGCACGGTACAGACAAAACTTCGGGCAAAGCCTCAGCGCTGACCCTGAAGTATCCCTTGTGCTCTACGCGTGGGAACCAGTCTCCCGCTACGCGCGGTACAAACAAAACTTTCGATGGTGCCTCAATGCCAAATCGAAAGAACAGATCATGCACCACGCGCAAAGCAACATCTGGCCTCTACGGTAAACCAAATGAGCGTTGTGATCTCCGCCAGGGGAAGCAAGCAGGCGAGTACTCAACTCCTCGGCCGTTACGCCAGCGAAGAAGCAATCTGCCTATCCTCCGGATTACGCGGGAAGACGACGTTCGACTGAACGCCTCTTCAGCTTTACGCCAGTCTGAGCGAATCTCCAAATCACACCAGGGGAAGTCCCACGGCGCAAAACAAGCTCAAATTACTACTCTTGACCTACGCGAATGCCTAATCCAGAAGCGTAAGGAGAGGGGACCTTTCAACATGTCTATTACGCCCCCTAGGGAACAATGTTGTAATAGTCATAAGATTGTGATTGACTGCTACTGTTCTAAAGCAAAACGATCGGTCTTCGACCGATTGAACTACTCTTAATCTTTCCCAGAGGAAGAGCACGTGTATGTGTCCGTGAACATGGCTTCACTAATACCTAGAAGAGGGTCGAGCTCAAGACGTCTTCCCTCTGAGCCTTCGAGCCAAAGAAGATTCGAAGACCTCCTCAGGAACGCTGAAGCTGGGGTATTCCAAAACACCCGTGCCAGGTCACAGCAACCGGCTCCGTACTCATCTAATTCCGACGCTGGGGGTCACCAATCTCCCAGATCAGACGCCGAGAGTATAGAGTCGACTTCTGCAGCGACCTATACTTACCCTTCGACGACGCCCAGAGAAATGGGAGCTTACGCCATCGAAGACGAACGCGAGGAAGCGTCGCTGTCAGGAGACGCAGAACAACGCATCACTGTCCTGGAGACGTCTCTGAAACAAATGCAGTCCGTAATGAAGAATATGCACCAGATAATGCTAACTCAGCACGCAACTGCCATGGCTCAAGCATCGGTCCCGCCAACTCAGATATGTGTGGGGATGGACTTGCCACCATCCAACCCAAGCCAAGAACCTGCTCTAGATCAAGAGTCAGCAGTTCCTCCGCTTCCAGCGGAAAATCCGATGCAGGCAGTACGGGAGTTGAAAGCCCAGTTCGACGCCTTGAAGCACAAAGATCAGCTCAAGAAACTGGGAATCAATCAGCCCTACCCAGCTATCTGGGAAGAAGTCCCTTTTCCTCCAAATTACAAACCTCAGGCGATGGCTCTGTTCGAGGGAGAAACATCACCAAGCCAATACATGAACTATTTCAGTATGATGACGGTGCTGCTACAAGGGAACGATGCCCTCCTCACTCGGGTGTTCAAATGATGCCTCTCAGGAGTAGCCTATCAGTGGTACCGTAGCTTGGCGGACAACTGCATTACTTCCTTCGAGGATTTTAAAGCTCTATTCTTCACGCGATTCTACGAGGGAGGAATGGACATGTCTATGTCCTCTCTCATCGAAGTCAAGCAGAAGGAAAAGGAAGACGTTCGCGTCTTCATCGAACGCTTTCGTCAGGCCACCTTACAGATGCCTCTAGGAGTTCCAGACTCAGCATTGGTGGACATTTGCAGGAAGAACCTCCTTTCCTTGGTCTCAGTGTTCAAAGGACCATATCAGTTCCATGATTGGCCCTCGTTCATCCTCTCGGCGGTAGCCGCCGAAGACAACAGTCGCAAAGCGCGCGACAACGGCATAATGATCTCCGCCTCTGACAAAGGCAAGAGGTCATCCCCTGGCAGCGACCATCATCGTGGCCCCAAAGGGAAGGAAGCCCTGGCAATCAACACGGCCAGGCCAAAGATTGTGGTGACCGCCCAAGCAAAACCGGGGGCTCCTAGGCCCGTCAAAGTCTACTCTTTCGACGACGACGATATCCCAAGTATCTTCGAATATCTCGTCAAAAGTGGCAAGATCACCCTCCCAGAACTAAGGCGGCCCCAGGAGGCCGGCAATACTGACGACCCAAAATACTGCATCTTTCACAGATACGTACACCACCCGACAAAGGTGTGCTATGTACTAAAAAGGAAGATCCAGGGGTTGATCGATGCTAAGGCCATCACTCTGCACAACACCGAGAAAACGGTCAAGGCCAACATGATCTCTCTGCAGTTTGGCAATCTGCCTCCCCAAAAGGTCCCTGATGGTGTTACACCTATCTTCCGAGCAACGATGAGCATCGTTAACCTTCCCCCTGCTAGGGGTCAAGATCACAACCTGGTGCCCCTAACTACCCGGCGGGGCGAGATTATGTGGGTTCACCAAGATTTGGTGTCAGATCTCGCGGAAGAGACCAAGGCAACCAGGGCTACCCCCAAGAAGAATCCTAAATACAGATCATGCTACATGGTCACAACTTCTTCTACATCAAACGGAGACGAGGTACTTGTCGCAACCCGTTCAGGGAGGGCCTACCTCGACAACAACGGAGCAAATCAGGAAGGGGTGCCGGCTGACGCTCCAGCTACCAAACCGTCAGAGCAAGGTCCCGTCGTGCCAAGCATCAGCTCTGCGAAACCTACTCCGGCGAAAAAGGCAAAACAGAAAGAAGTACGCTTCGACAAACCTGTGAAAAACATTCCGAGCAAAGGTTTAAAGAAGCCGTACAAATTTGACATCCTGGCCCAACTGGCCAATATGCCAGCCAGGTTATCCATCTTCGAGCTACTCAGGCTCTCCCCCGATACTTGTCTGGCCCTGAGTGAAGCACTGATGCAGGCAGAAGTATATTTGACCCAGCTCAAGTACCCCGACGAGGAACCAGTGGCATATCCTCAATGCCACAGCGTGATGGAGGTGGTACCAAATATCAGTTTCACTCAAGACGACATGCTATTAAAATATAATAGACATGACAGGCCCCTCTATTACATCGGGTACGTCGGTTCCATGGAGGTCGACCGGATTCACATAGATCCGGGATCATCGATCAGCATCATCCCTCACAGTCTGCTCAGGCCACTGAGAATTCCTACCAGCGAGCTGGCTTACACTACCACTACAATCGTGGGTTTCAACGCCGGAAGAAGTAAACCATTAGGGAAGATTCGCTTGAGAGTCCAGATCGGCAACCTTAGGTCAGTGGCCACATGTTACGTCATCGATTCAGAGGTATCCTACAATATTTTGCTGGGAAGACCATGGATTCATGACCACAACATCGTTCCTTCAACCCTACATCAATGCCTTAAATATGTAGATGCACAAGGAACCGTACAAACGGAGGTGGCTGACCTAAACCCGTTTAAAGGAATAGAATCCTACTATTCCGATGCCGTGTTGTACTCCCATGACCACACGAAAGAAGTGCCAGGAGAAGCGAAAAAAGAATCCCATCGGGAGCCCGAAGAGCCCTCTGCCACACTACCACAGTCAATCAAAGTGAAAGGACGAACCGCTCGTCCAAAAGCCATAGAGGCTATGGCTGTCCACCTGAGAAAGACCAAGTCAGGAGAAGGAGGTGATCCTCTAGTAATCACTTTGAACCGGAAGCCTCCACCCATAGTCATCAACCTTCGGCGCAACCAGCAGCCGAATGATGTAAATGCCACCAGGAACGGAGTTCCAGATGATAATAAACATCCTCTTTTCCGGTACATCGGTACTCAAATTCTGAAACATGAACCCACTCCACATGACGAGGTAGAACCAATGGCTCAAAAGTTCTTAGAAGCTATAAACTCCTACCGTCCGTATGTCTGGGAAGTAACGTCGCCATCCAACGTCGTCACAGCATATGGGCCACATGAGGATTATATCTTCATTGTCCCGCCTACCTGCAGCAGTCAGCATTCAATAATCTTTGGTTGCATGCGGAACCGACCGACTGTCCAGGAAGATCCTTTCGATGACGATACCGGGAAAGTGCAGGTTCACCAATACAGCCCGCAAGCGCGGAGGATCATGCAAAACATGGGCTACGACTTGAAGCGGAAGCCAGTCCTCAACTACGAAAGAGGCAGACGGACGCCGTCGCGCGACGACCCCCGCTATCAACAGACTCATCTCGGGTTGGGGTATGCCACCTCCCTCGCAACTTCCAAGCTAGATGAAGACCCCTTTCCATCTTCCCAGAGCAGCTCGTCGTCCTCCGACTCACTTGATGCTCTCAAACTAACACGATCAGTGAATATGTTGATGGCAAACCCCTCAGAAATCGAGGAACAGGATACGGAGCCGTTCGAGAATGACCCCTGGGCTCAACAAATGGATACACAGTGGGAATTTCGCTTCGAGCAGAGAGAACCTCCCACCAAGGATGAAGTTATCCAAGTCAACATGGGGGTGAGCTCTCACCAAAGCCAATATTTGTCAGTAACAATCTTCCCCCAGTTGAAAAGAAAGAGATCATACAGCTGATAAAGGAATATGTTGACGTCTTTGCATGGGGTTATGAGGACATGCCAGGCCTAGACCCGAGGGTAGCTACTCATAAGCTCAATATTTCGATCGATTCGAAGCCAGTGAAACAACACCAACGTCGGTTTCGCCCGGATATGA
This sequence comes from Iris macrosiphon, assembly GCA_036927795.1. NCBI lineage: Eukaryota > Viridiplantae > Streptophyta > Magnoliopsida > Asparagales > Iridaceae > Iris > Iris macrosiphon. The sequence continues at coordinate 58,096,271 of JAYESA010000003.1, forward strand.
TGGACGCCATCGAGGACAAAGTCAAGAAGTTGATAACCTGCAGTTTCATCCGGGAAGAACAACATCCCGACTCGGTCGCCAACGTTGTCCCAGTCATGAAGAAAAATGGGAAGGTACGTATCTGTATCGACTACCGAGATCTGAATGCGGCCTGCCCCAAAGATGAATTCTCCCTTTCCATCACGGACATCATGATCGACAACACCTGTGGCTTCGAGCGTATATCTTTTATGGACGGGTTCTCGGGATACAATCAGATCAAGATGCATCCGGAAGACGAAAAACACACTGTCTTTCGGACACCACTGGGGGTATATTGCTATACGGTCATGCCATTCGGAATAAAGAACGCCGGGGCTACATACCAACGGGCTATGAGTAACATATTCCGTAAGCAGCTACGAAAAACAGTGGAGTGTTACGTGGACGACATAGCTGTCAAAAGCCACCTCAAAGGTGATCACATTTGAGACCTGAGGGCGGTATTCGAGTTAATGCGCCAACATCAACTCAAGATGAACCCTACAAAGTCCTTTCTGGGGGTATCCAGTGGCAAATTCCTGGGATTTGTCATTACCGCCAAAGGCATCGAAGTAGACCCTGACAAAGTCCAGACGATCGTAGCAATGCGACCGCCCCATAATCTGAGGGAACTCAGGGGGTTCCAAGGACGTCTGGCTTACATCCGGCGATTCATATCCAACCTCTCGGGGAGATGTCAGCCCTTCTCTCACCTCATGAAGAAAGGTGTGTCCTTCATATGGGACAAAACCTGTCAGCAAGCGTTTGGGGATATCAAGCGCTACCTAACCAGTCTACCAGTTCTGGTGCCTCCCGTCATGGGAAAACCCTTCTTGCTGTACGTTCGGGCAATGGATCATTCGCTAGGAGCTCTCCTTGCACAGAAGAACGATGCGGGTCATGAACAGGCTATCTACTACCTCAGCAGGATGATGGTCGGGGCCGAACACCGGTACAACCCAGTGGAGAAGGAATGCTTGGCTCTGATGTTCGCTGTCCAGAAGACGCGACACTATGTCATCGGCCAGACTATTCATATCGTCTCCAGGATCAACCCTCTCCGGGTGCTGATGAGCAAGCCAAGTGCCCTTAACTCTCGACTCGCAACTTGGGCGATGCTGCTGACACCATATGACATGGTCTACGTCCCACAGAAGTCCATCAAAGGCCAAGCACTGGCCGACTTCCTAGCAGCTCATCCAATCCCGGAGACCTCCAAACTATACGAAGACATCCCCGATGAAGTTGCGGAATATAATTTCGCAAGAGAAAGTGACGTATGGCGACTATTTTTCGATGGCGCCTCCAGAGTCGGTCCTAAGGGAAACGTCATTTCAGGAGTGGGAGTCGTCCTAGTTACTCCGGATCAGCTCGTCATCTACCGAGCATATTCTCTTAGCGAGCCCTGCTCCAACAATGTGGCAGAATACAACGCTCTGCTAATCGAGCTCCAAGTCGCTAAAGAGCTGGGGGTAGAATCCCTGGAAGCTTTCGGTGATTCTCTACTCATCATCAACCAAGTCAGGGGGATATACGAAGTCCGGAATCCAGACCTCATCCCCTACCACCGAGCGACAGTCGAGATAGCCATGACGTTCAAAGGGTTCTTCCTAGAGCATGTACCTCGATCTCAGAATCTGGAAGCCGATGCCCTGGCCAGCCTAGCTGCGGACTTAGCTACCCCTATAAGAAGGCAAGATTCGGTAATCCTTCTTAACAGAGATTTATTCTGTGTGAAGAACAGCTGTCACCTAGAACGCAGCTACGCTATAAACGCCGATCCTTCTACAAAAGATTGGACGAGTCCCTTCATAGATTTCGTGGCATACGGAATCTTGCCAGAGGACCCCAAAGAAGCAGTATCTGTCAAGAGACGATCGTTACGCTTCTACTTTGATGCATCTTCACAATACCTGTATCGCCGGACCTACGACGGACTGCTGTTAAGATGTCTCGCTGGCGCCGAGGCACAACAGATGATCCGTGAAGCTCACGATGGCGTATGCAGAGCGCATCAACCCGGGCCTAAGCTACAAGACCGTATCAGGAGGATGGGCTATTACTGGCCTACTATGATCGCAGACGCGATACGGTATGCAAGGCATTGCAGAGCCTGTCAGGTTTACGCAGACTTCATACATCAACCGTCAGAACATCTACACCCTACGGTCGTATCCTGGCCTTTCGAAGCATGGGGGATGGATATCATCGGTCCTATTCACCCATCCTCTTCCGGGGGTCACCAGTTCATACTGGCCATCACGGACTACTTTTCCAAGTGGGCCGAAGCAATCCCTCTCGCTGAGGTAAAGGCGTCCAACGTAATCAGCTTCATCAAGCATCACGTCATCTATCGCTTCAGGATACCCAGGAGGATAATCCACGACAATGGGCCCCAGTTCATCAGCCAAGCGTTTCATCGGTTTTGCGATAATAACCGGATATACAACATTGCCTCTACGGCGTACTATCCAGCTGCTAATGGTTTGGCGGAAGCTTTCAACAAAACCATTATCAAACTCTTAAAGAAATTCGTCTCTTCGAACAAAAGGGACTGGCACAAAAAGCTGGGCGAATGTCTCTGGGCATACCGCACAATAGTACGTACACCGACAGGCTGCACCCCATTCTCGCTGGTTTACGGGAGCGAAGCAGTCCTCCCCGTTGAAGTCCAGATCCCGTCGCTCCGAATAGCCGTGACCAATGAGCTAACTCGAGAAAAGAATGACCTGTTAAGGCTCCAAGAGCTAGAAGGATTAGACGAGAAACGCCTCCAAGCTCAACAGCGCATCGCGCTCTACCAAGCACGCATTTCCAGGGCTTTCAACCATAAAGTAAAGGAAAGGGTGTTCAAGGTCGGCGAGCTAGTTCTAGCCGTGAGAAGGCCGATGTTCCTAACTCACAGAAGTAAGGGAAAATTCCAGCCCAAATGGGAAGGCCCTTACGTAATCGAGACAACGTTCTCAAACGGCGCCTACAGGATAGCCCAGCCCAACAGAGACCTATTAATGGCTCCCATCAACGGCAAATTCCTGAAAAGATACTACGCTTAACCCCCCTGCTCGGGCGGAATATAACGAGAATCTCAATTCTGACAAAACCACTCGCCAAAAAAAAAAGAAACTAGTTAGGTCATATCCTATCATGTCTGTACGACCGCTGAATAGGTATATCCTGCTAGAGGAGTTTATCGAGAGTTATCATACTACCTCTGATATCACTCACGCAAAAAAAAACTGTCATTTACATTCCGAAATGACGGGTCCACAACAGTCAGAAAAGAGTCGCTGTTATTCATTCCAGAAGAAGGCAGAATTACATAGGGAGGGATACATCAAGATGGCGGAGTAATCAGGCCATGAATCTGCCGCTCCAGTACAGCTATCCTCTCATTCCTAAGGGCCAAGGCATCAGCACGAGCCTGCTCCAGCCGTGCCTCCGGGGTATGCGTAAGGGTCAGATTAGCCCTTGCCCGAAGACAGCCCGCACGGGCAGTTTCCGCACGGTCCAGATCCCGTCGCGCTTCGCTCAGTCGACCAATCGCTACCTCCAAACCTGCCAACGACTGGGAAGCCCACTCCTCTACCAGAGCAAGTTTTTCCCTCAGCTTAGAGGCCCTAGCCGCATTCCCTTCGTGCTCGGATCGACACTGCATCTCAACGGCAAGGGCTTCTTCCACAACAGCTCTTCTCCTATCCATCTCCAGCTTATGCATCTGGATAGAGTTGTCTAGGCTTTCAAGCTTCGTAGCGAGCCGCTCAGTCATGAGGTCGTATCGAGCCTGGACATCAGCATCCAGGCTGCCCTCAGTCCGCTGTAAGTATTCGTTAATGGGTTGCTCTAAACCATTAACCACCGCCTCCAGAGCATCAGCTACTCCAAGATTGCCAAGCCCCCTGACAACCTCGATCGAAAGCTGAGAAGTCTTCTTCAGGAGCTCGAAGTCAAGGTTCTTCGCCAACACCATCGGTATCATCATTTTTAAGCCAGTGTAGACGAGGCTGGTATGCTGCTCGATCAACGCAACTAGACCCGACTGAGCGCCCGGAGCGGCCACAATTGCAGACGAGGTAGCAACCACCGCCTCAACAGGTGGCACGGTCGAAGAAGGTGCGATGGCGACAATCAAAGTCATTAGCATACTCGCGACAGGCGAGGTCACGATGACTGGTTCATCCTCCCCTTGAGACGACAAAACCTCTCCGGGCGAGCTAGACCCCGAAGACACTTCTGCCTCAAAATTCGGTGCCTCCACGTCACCGCCAGGAGCCAGAACAAAGCCGGAAGGCGCTTCAACGTCGTACTCCCCGTGGACGTCATCCCCTGAAAAGAGGACAAGAAAGCAAAATGTCAGACACAGTGGTAATCCTCCTAGAAGGAAACATCAAAATGACATTTTACCCGGAGCCAACAGCATATACGACGCATCTGCAGCAGATGTAGCTAAACCACGCTTTATGACGCGATACGAACTGTCATACCTGGAGAAGGAGGTGGGCCGACCGACATCGCCAAGAGTTCGGTCAAGCCTTCCCCGAGACGCGGTCGAGGTTCATCAGCCGGAGTCTCGCTAAGCGCGCTCGCTAACGCAGAAGTAACTCCGCCCACTACTGACCTCCGGGGAGATTCTTCCATCTATTGGGGCCACGCAGGCAATCCAGCTCCGCTGCTTGGAGCAGCCGCAGCGACAGCAGCCTCCCGCAAGGACTCTTCGGTGCCGCCAGCCAGAACTGTAGAAGGTCCCCCTCTGAAAGGCGAGAAACCTCCGGCCAAAGAATCGTCCCTGATACAGGGAGATGCAGGCTCATTCCCGGGAGCCTCAACACCAGGAATGCGAAGAGGACGAGCAACCGTCTCCTTCCTCCTCTTACGAAGGGAAGTTTCCTTCGGAGCAGAAGCCCGTAGCTTCCCAGAAGAGACTACTAGAGCCCCCGCCGGCAGAGGCACCACACACCTCGGCAACGGCACCAGAGGCTCGTCCGAAGTACCAGATTCCTCCCCCTCATCAGAAGAAACCGAGGGGACTTCGACCCTTCCCCCAGGCTTGACAGAAGGCACCCTGAAGCTCCCATGCCTGTCGAAATCACGGTGAAAAGTGTTAACTGCCACATAAAACTGGGCGTAGGAGTAAAGGATGCGCAGCTCCGTAGAGGTTGAAACGACCGGCACGATAAAAATTGTCCCCGTATAACCCATGATAAAATATCGCCACCCTCTAGCTCCATCAATGAGTCCACCCCTGGACCTGAAGCTGGTGACAGCGTTGCCCACATACAACTGGTCGTACCCGAACTGCCTGGCGAACCGACTAGGCAGGTAGGGCTCGAAGAAGCAATGGTCTTCGCTCCTATACAGCAGATGGGAAGGTCTAATATAGACCAACCAATTAAATGCCTCCGGAGAAAGAACGGTCTTCTCTCGACCTGAATCCTCAAGCCACAGCCCTGACTGGTTACGATGCACAGGAGGGGGAGTACAAAGGATCTACCAGCCGTGGCTGAGGTTCAACGCCAGTCGACAGTCTAAGACTGTATTTACATTCCAAAGGGAATCCCTGTAATTCAGCAGGAATATACCCCCTGAGCTGCTACCGGAACCGGGAGACATCACCCAGGGATTATGGAGAATTAACTATCCCATCAGGTACAAGTATGGTAATTCCACCCTGGGGAAACTCTCACGCCGAGCTTCATCAGAGAGCAACCCATCAGTCATGGCCCTCAGGCCAGCCTGTATACGGCACACCATGGCAGGAAGCAAGCCCAGTCTTGCCCCAAATACCAGATGCACTACGGGCCATAGGATGTTCCGATGAATGCGATCCGCGAACGCGATACCGGGCACCACCACTCGACGCAGCCATATGGAGAGGAAACCAGCCATCTGGGCTTCCTTAGACAGAGGCCTGCGACAGCACCTCAAATAACTGTAGGCCTTTGTACCTTTGGGGTACTTTCCTACCCCCTCAACGAGAATCTGATCGGGAGCCTTGGCGTCTTCCATAAGAGCCGCAATGACCTGGGCACTGAGGACGCCCAAGCAGTTCACGGGCTCGTTCTTGCCCCCCGAAGCTTTCTCCGACTTGGTGGCCCTAGCCCGATGGAAGAAGAGGTAGGACATCCACTTAGTGGTGTGGGCCAAATCAGAGGGCTCATCATAAAAAGTGGTGCACGCAAAGTACTGACACATCAGCTCTTGATATACTTCCGCCACCCGAGGGTCCAAATCCTCCAACTCCCGGTTGGTGGGAACGTACTCTTCATATGGGGTATCCCCCATCGGCAGTCTCGAGACAACTGCCATCTTATGGAGCGCCAATCCCAACTCCCCCAGTGGAGTGGCGAAGGTCCCGGTGAACGGAATATACCGCTCCATCAGTGCCAAGAACAAATTAGCATTGGGAGGCAACCCAACACTCGTCGCACTCACGGCGGCATATAGTCTGATGCCCCCCAGCTCTCTTCGGAAGTGCGTCAAGGCCCAGTCAACTAGGCATCTCCATCGGGAGTTCGTTGGGGCGATCCACCCATTGCACCGAGGATTCTCCTTGGGATACACCCCACCTCGACTCATGAAGTCATTACAGAAGGTCGACAGCTGGACAGGCTGGATTACCGAGCTAACTTCACTCGGGACACTACCCGGGCACAGTCCCCGGAACAGCGTCACAACGCCAGAAGGGCGACTAACAAACGACCCCTGGTCAGCGCCTTTCAGATAAAAGATCTTCCCCGGCTTCCCGTGAAGATCAGGAGTCAGCTTCCATGACATCTTCCTGGGATGCGTCGCATGGGAGAAGGCCGAGATGGCATAATCCCTCGGCATCGTCGGCAGGTACAAGACCAAATCCCCGGAAGAGAAAACCCAAGGCTCCCTTTTGGGCTTCGTCTGGGACTGTTTATTGATCATGTCCCCAAAAAGGAAAGCCGGCTTTATGTACTGCTCCCTATCTACACGTACCAAGGGTTCGCCATTGATCATACTCAATAGCATTCGCTCACCCTGGGCCGATATCAGGAGCTCCCTTCCCTCAGGATATTGGGGTCCAGAGATGGGAAATGCCACATGGGACAGATCCTCCAGATAGTTCGAGTACAGCATCCCGGCAGCGGAGCCCAAAACCTCAGCCAATGGGGAGTCACCCAGATCAACTGCAAGATAATGCAAAGAAGATATGTCATTATAAGTCTGGCACAAACGCATGAACCAAGGAAACGACAGTCTGTGCTCTACGCCAAGATTGTACAAATTTGGTCACCTTACGCCGGAAGTCTCCTCCACAGAACGTAAAATTCAGATTTTACGAAATACGCCAATTTTCGGCAGCCCGAGCTATTTACGCTCAGAGCTACAAAAATATAGAGTCTTTACGCTGACACATTAGAAATATGGGCGTAAAAGATGAAAACGCCTCCGTGTGTCATCTTCCTCAAAAGAGGCTATCAGCACAGAAGACGACCTAGCGCAGTCACGTTCAACATGTGCGAAGGATTTTTTGTCGTTTGTGTCATCCCAAAAAGTTCTACCTCTAAAGCCGGGTGCGCTAGTCGTCGGCGGGATGCTCCCCTCAGAGGAAAGTTCACCTTGCCCGACCGAAGATTCCCTCGCCGGGACAGAAGAATGAAAAAAAGAACCTATGCTCTTTCCCTTAGCGGAGGGGGTTTGTTTTGATGCCATTTCTGAAGACTCGAAGTGCTCGGAGAAGGAACGAAGAAAAACTCGAACAGTCAAAAGCTCTCTTTCGCAGAAGGCAGATAAAAAGTTTTTCTCTCAAAAGCTTGGGATATATATACAGTCCGGGTCGACTCCTCGAATCCTCGGACGAACCCCTCGACACTCTAACCAAATCTCGCAATTAATAGTTGGTTATGATTGGATGCTACGTCAGCCCACTACCCTCAAAAGACGGACAGTCAGCGAATTCGAAAGGTTTTTCGTACAAGACGGTTCAGCGGGTTCTACGCTAAAGGGGCTTTTCAACGCTCGACGGCAACGGATCTACGGTTTTTACGCTCGACAGCTACAAGTCTACGGTTTTACGCCCGGATGCCTTTGTGCTCGGTAGCTTTTATGCTCGAGAGGCCACAAATCTACGACTTTACGCTCAACAGATACCAAATCGATGATCTCACGCTCGGTGGCGCTCAGTTTACGCTCAGCAGCAACAGATCCGCAAACCTCACGCTCGAAGAAATTTTCTTTTTAGGAGTAACAAATCAACAGTTCTATGCCAAAGGAGCTCTCTACGCTCGACAGCTACGAATCTAACGGCTTTACGTCCAACAGCTACAAGTCTATGGTTTTTTCTTACCCGGATGCCTTTGTGCTCGGTAGCATTCTATGCTCGAGAGGAAACAAACCTACGACTTCATGCTCAGAAACCACAGGTATACGATTTCACGCTCGATAGTGTTCTACGCTCACAGGCTACAGATCTACAGTCCTACGCTAAAGGAGCTTTTCTACGCTCGACAGCTACGAATCTAACGGCTTTACGTCCGACAGCTACAAGTCTATGGTTTTTTCTTGCCCGGATGCCTTTGTGCTCGGTAGCATTCTATGCTCGAGAGGCAACAAACCTACGACTTCACGCTCAGGAACCACAAGTCTACGATTCCACGCTCGATGGTATTTTACGCTCAAGAGGCTACAGACATGATTTCCCGCTCCACGACTTTTCGCATATCCAAACAGTCCCAAAGCGGTCAATTGCAAAGAGTTCACACAGAAGATACTCGTTCTTGACCCAAAGCATCCCAAGTACCCGAGGTATACAGAGTTTAAACAATAAGAAATTACTCCTCTCGGGTCCAGAAAACTGGAGGTTCATCCAGATTCCAGTCTGAACATCTCGTCTATCAAAGTGGCAACTCAGTTTGACAGCCAAAAACCTCGACCCTGTTCCAAGGGAGTTTCGAAAGATCATTCTTGAAGACGAATTCTGAACAAAGACGAAATCTCGCTCATCAGAGAGGCAACAGTTCAGAAATCCTACGCCGTCCCTCAGTCCTAGCAACAGGACAGTTCTAAATGTTTAAAAATGCTCAGCAACGTTCTATGGACTATTCGCTATGCGTGAAGGACAGGGGCCTAATACTCTTTCTATCAGAGTCGGCATAAAGATTCAGACGTGTTGAAGCTGCACATATTCAGACTTCACAAGCAACGTATGGCAAGATGATCATATAGAGAAGAAGACGACTTTATTAAAGATTAAAATCATGATTACATATGAGGAAAATCCAATCTACAAGGGTTTTCCTCTATTTTTCATGATTACATCTGAGGGAAACTTCGTCTACAAAGGAGATCCCCCCTCGTCGTCTGAAGATCGCCCAGAAGCTGTTCTGACAGACTCTCACTGGGCCTCAATTCTTCATCCATCTTCTCCAGTAGACAGTCGGTTACCGCAAACCGACTGACATGGCAATGATCAACGGCGGGCGGATACAGAACTGGGCCTGCATAGATTTTACAGATCCCATGCTCCGCCACGCTAGCCGTCTGTCTGCCTCTCGTCACCAGAGGCATCGAGAGAAGGCACTGCTTGCTAGCAGTGTGGTCAAATATGACCCTTCCTCTCTCCTGGGGCAACGCCATACAAAGTTGCTGATTATCCCGAGCAAGGGAGGCTAAGATGTCCTTCCATGATCCATCGTTGCAGTGGACACTTGCTCGAAGACGCTGTCTTTTACGGCTCCCTACATGCTAGAAGAACATGATCTCCTTCTTCCTCAGATCGACCCGACGAACTCCGGCGATCATCTCTGCATGACAATGGGTATATGGTGAAAACAGGTTCACCCCCCCAGCCTTTTATAGGCAAAAGAGATCACAGCGGTCCCCAATAAATCCGCCATAAAGTCAGCATCGACCGTTTCAACGCTCCATTCAGAAACGTTTTGAGTTACGAGGGGCCATTCATGCTTCATTCAAAGCGTTTCAAATTTCGAGGAATTTAAAAACTTTGAAGGGGGTCTTGTAGAAGCATAAAAAATACGCTTGGAAGATCTACGCGGCGTCTTAATGCAGAGCAACATAAACAGAAGCCTTCAGAGCCATCCGGCGTAAAAAAGGGGTTCTTCATTGCCTCCATGGCGTAAAACCCAGCCGCTCTCAAAGCAGCATTAAAAGTGTACGAGGAACGCTTCGTCTTCCCAAAAAAAAAAATTGTCCAGTCGCACAGTAAAAACTGACCTCTGACTCCTGACAGAAAGTGCTGCACGACTACCCAGACGACGGCTGGAAACGATCGCAGACCACTCGGGACACGCCCCACAGTAATGATGGCGGATCTCGGCATTTAATGCAGAGGATTTGGTTAAAATATCTCCAAACCGGCACTTACTAAAATCCCCCGGCGTAAACCGCTCCTTCGCATACAAAGGGAACACGCTGCCTTGTTTTACACAGGCAAACATGGGCTATTTTATGCTCCGCAAAAGACAAACCGCTTGCCACGTCAAAAGCTGTGCTTCGTACAGGGCTCGAGGCACGTCCCTCCATCAAAACGCACAGAGCGGTGACAGTTTCCCCTCAAGGCACGTCTCCGTATTTAATGCATAGGATGATGGCAAATCTCTGTCAAAGATTTGATTATATCTCCAAAAGCCGTAATTCCAGCTAAAGACGTCCACATCAGCACCCTGGCACGGTACGCAGCGGCTTCTACACCCATTCAGGATCTGTGCTCAAGCGACTTCTACGCCCATTCTGGCACGATATGCAGCGGCTTCTACGCCCATTCAGGGCCTATGCTCACTCGGCTTCCACGCCTACTCAGTCTCTACGACTACTCGGCTTCCACGCCTACTCGGCTTCTATACCTGCTCGGCTTCTATGCCTGTTCGGCTTTTATGCCTACTTGGCTTCTATGCCATGGTGACGGACATTTGGCTTCTATGCCAACCTCTTCTACACAATGGATACCTACCCACGTGGCTTTTACGCCGTGATCTTAGTAGCAACCGTACGTGTTGTGTTCCCTTAGTTGGACCTACGTCACCCGCTCAGTCAAAAGATCATCTATACGTAGGCATTGGTTACTTTAACCGTTGTGTAAAAGGGTGCTGTACTTTCCACTCCTCGGTTGCTACACCAACGGAATGGTCGCTGTCACCAAAGACTCTATAAATAGAGGCCCCTGTCAATGGGGAACAAGGTCGGAAAATTTGGTCAAGAATACCAACATCAGATCAAAGGTCGAAACTTTGAAAGAAGAATCGAACAAGGTCATCGAACCGGAGATCAAGAGGGAGAGATAGAGAGAGAGAGAAGAATACAGAGCTCAGGCAAGGAATAGGGAGCGACGACCTTCAGCATCGTGCATCCACCCTCCTTTGCAACCTCCGAAGCTGCATCCTGTCTTCCACGGCACTTCTTCAACATCATGTAGTCCAAGGGCTAAAGTGATCGACCGCAGATCAGACACCTATAGCAATTTTTACCCAGATTAAATAAATTGTACTCCCACATCCTCGTATAGGATCAAATTGTACAAGTTTGTTTGTAAACCAAAGGGCGCGGGTTTCGCACAAACCCCGTCATTGAAATACACTTTTATCTCTTTCGTTTAATACCACAAACAGTCGAGAATTAGGAATTTTTGACTGTAAAATCATATAATTTACTTATATTAATATTTTATTCAATGCACGTTATATGTAAAGATAATTTTGGTTATAAGCTGAAAGGGCCATTTTGTCACACAGGCGTAAATAGTCTCAAGCGACACGGTATTTAAGTGTCTACGGACCACCGCGAGATGGGATCCGGCACCTACAGCTAACCAAAGATATTCATTACTTTTTTGGACAAAGAGTAATTAATAATATGAGTAATTATATTATTTTCAACTCTCAAAATACTAATTTTTGATCTACTTAAGTTAAAACTTACACTACTGCTAGCTCCTCCTGACGTGTCTCGCATCCTCTTGAATTTGAGCTCAAAGTCATCCTCTGCTCTTTATGTATCCATCAGGATATCCTTGAATATCGTTGTGCGGTAACCTCTAGTGAGAGATTTGATCTCCTTGATCAAACCCTTCCAAAACTTCTGGGCCTTCCCTAGAGGATTCGGTCCTTCTATAAATCTGCCTAGTCTGCAGAACTCCACAACATACTCGTCCACCATCATGCTCCCCTGGACGAGGTCTAGGAACTGGCTCTCTAGAGCACTCAGAGCCACATCCTAAAAAACTTCTCCTTGAAAAGCACTTTGAAAGCTTCACAAGTCAGTCCTGGATCCGCGATCCTTGGGTCTGTGCGAAACCATTTCAGAGCAATATCGAACATCTGGCTACCTGCTGCCTCCACCTATAGGCCCTCCAAACTTTTTGCTAGCCTCATCTCTCTCTCTCTCTCTCTACGTCCTCGATCTGATTGTCGGTATACAATATCTCTTCGATGCCCATAAAGTCCTTGGGCCCTATCCTCTTAAAGTTAATGGTGGCACCCGACCTCGGCTAGTACGGTGCGGGATGAAGTGGTATGGTTTGTAGCTGAACAAGTGCTACCTTCTCTATGGTAGCTAGTGCTAACTGGTAAGCAGTCTCGATGTCCTGATATAGAACATTGGTCTGCCACTGCTGCGCTGCCATCATCTCTTGGAACATTGCTAACATCTGCGTCCCATCTGTTGGCATAGGTAGTGGTGGTGGAAGATCTTCTGAGACCGATAGAACAATCCTCAGAACTGGTGGTAGAGCACCCCCAAAAGCTGCTACTGAAATGCCTACCTAGACTGTTAAAGCAATATGCTCTGAGCAGAAGAAAGCAGAACTGTCATTGTTGTCTCTCTCCAAGTCATCCTCTATCCTCCACAGCATCCTAAAGACAGATTCAAAAAAAGAATAAATATTACGCAAGATATGATAGCACCAAGGAAGGATAGTAATATTTCAAAGAAAGTAAATATTTCGAATGATAAAGATAGCAATTTCAATAGATTAGAAATCATAGTAGTGATTAAGTATCCTCTCATCCTATATCCTTAGTCCTATATCCTATAACAGGCTTGTAGTAATACTCTAGTCTGAGTACTACTATCAGAGGACTTGCATAGGCCACCACAAAAATGTGTCATGACCCGCACCAGGTGTACGGACACGAATACGTGGGTACGTCCAGCCTACGCCGCAGCATCGACAGTAAAAAATTATCTAGGTCAACAATAATATCTAAACATCTCACAAAATATATATAGTATACTTATCAAGATATCTCAACTCCCAAATGGAGGACAATATGATAATAAAATAATGGTAAACAATACTTAATCACAATAACAAACTAGAGGAAGATATGGCACGATATGGAATAAAAAAAGTCATAATGAAATCACAAGTTCGATAGTCTAATCATAATACAAGATCTCAAATAATAATATAATGCTAAAGTCTAACTGATATATATAATATTACGAATAAACTAGCTAAGTCTCATCGACTGCTGGTACTAACTCGATAGCTCTACGTATGCTAACTCAAATAGCTCGCCATCCTATGGGTCATAGTGTGTAGGATACCAGTCCTCTATTGAATCAGCTGAAAAATATATCCAGTCAGAAATGGAGCAAAATACAACCCAAATAGCAGTTCCAATAATTAACAAAAACTATAAAACAACAATAGCAATAAAAATAAATGATGGAAGTAATTGAACTAGCAAATATCACAAGAAAGAGTATCATGGTAAATAATGGCAAGAACTGAGAATAATATGGTGAGGACCAATAATGTTATAAAAAAATAAATGAAATAATAAATGAATATGCCTTAAAATATTAGTAAGATAATGTGATCGGCTTGGCCATAACACGAGCTATATATAAAAGGTGAGCTAGCGTGATCACACGTGAGTTGCATGATCTGCTAACTATCACGGGCTACACTAAATCATGAGCTATAAGGTATGAACACATATCCACTAATACTTTCCTGACCCCTGACTAGTATACGGATCAAAATTATGACACGTTATAACACGTATATCACACTGCGCGGTCTATAATATCATGCACTATGATCATGGTCTATATAATCACTAAGATATCACAGTAATCACTGAGTAAATATGAAGCACGACACGGTGATCAGTGAGTAACCATGATAATAATATCTCATGACCAAGATCCACGTATATCAATCCGTGAAACCATCGTGTCAAGAATCAAATATCTCAATACTAAGTACATGAAACATAGAGGCTATCAAATAAGGAAACTATCAGAGAATGTACTCGCATATGGTCCTGAGCAAATGTTATATCTCGGTATCCGATCTGGTGTCACACAAACATAAATAGGAATATCATGTTACTTTGTATAATAAAGTGAAAAATGAGTCAAAATGTACTAATATGATTTTCAAGGCCAATACTAGGTCACACTAGCTAAACTAGGTCAACCTTAGTCAAACTAGTCAAACTAAAGTCATACACAAGTTTCTAGGTCCAACATCTTTAACTAGCTAATATTACCATGTTTGTAGGCCAGTCCCGACCTGGTTGCACCAGCGAGAGTTTTATCTGTTGAAGGAGAGACCGTATGACAAGACTTGGTCTTCTTTCCCTTGGATTTAGAAGCATGGGGTACTGTTGGCTGTAAGAAAACTCTACCAGGTAAAGATGATCCTTCCAAGAGCCTCCAAAATCCAAAACACAAGTGTGAAGCATGTCCTCAAGAGTTTGAATAGTCCTATTTGACTGCTCGTCTGTCTGGGAGTGATATGCGGTACTGAACTTAAGCTGGGTGCCCAAGCTAGCCTGTAAACTACTCCAGAAATTGGACGTGAAGCGATTGACCCGATCCGAGATGATGCTCACAGGAACTCCATATAATCTGATAATATGTCATACATACATCTCCACCATGCTTTTTCGTAGACATACCCACTTTGAATGGCAAGAGGTGGGTCGATTTGGTCAACCTGTCTACCATGACCCAAATCGCATTTGTCCCTCCTAGAGAACATTGAATCCCCAAAACAAAATCCATGGTAACATGCTTCCACTTCCACTCTGGAATGGGTAAAGGCTGAAGTAAACCACCTGGCCTTTGCCTCTCTGCCTTTACCTACTACTATACTAAACACCTGGATACGAAGTATGCCACCTCCTGCTTCATAGCATACTACCATACATGCTCCTTCCGATCTTTATACATCTTGTTGGCACCTGGATATATACAATATTGAGATCGATGTGCCTCCTAAAAAGCATCATTGTTCAACTCCCCACTCGGTACACATAATCTACTACTGTGCTGCAACGATCCATCCTCAGCAATAGTGAAGTCCTATGATAACCCCATCGAAATATGTGCCCTGATACTCCTCAGAGTCTCATCATCATACTGCTTAACCCTAATCATGTCCATAAGCTCAGACTGTATCTGTAATCCCTACATCTTTATCTCTACACCAGGCACTAATACCTCAATACCCAAGCTCTCAAGATCGGCCAATAAATGTCTGTCTGTCAAAAAGTATATAGCCACGGGATATCTGCTCAAAGTATCAACGACTATATTGGCCTTCCGTGGATGGTACTGCAAAGATATGTCAAAGTTCTTCATCACCTCTAACATCCGTCGCTATCTCAAATTTAGCTCTTTCTGTGTAAACACGTATTTCAAGTTATTATGGTCTGTAAAGATCTCCATACGCTCTCTGTACAGATAGTGTTTCTACAGCTTTAGAGAAAAGATGACCGCTGCCAACTCCAAATCATGGGTAGGATAGTTCTTCTCATGAGGACATAATTTCTTGAAAGTATAGGCAATCACCTTTCTATTTTGCTATAAGACACAACCCAAACCCTTCCCTGCCCTTCCCTGAAGCATCATTATAGATAGTGAATCCTCCTGACCATGATGGAAATGTTAACATTGGAGCTATCATTAATCTCCTCTTTTGATCCTCAAAAGCATCCAGACACTCCTCTGTCTAGACAAAATCCACATCCTTCCTGACCAGCCTAGTCATCGGCTTTGAAATCCTGGAGAAGTTATGTACAAACCTCCTATAATAACCTGCCAAACCTAGAAAACTCCTAATCTCTACCACTGAACTTGGAGTAGCCTACGACTCCACTGCCACGATCTTCTTCGGGTTTACTAAGATCCCATCTCCTGTCACAACATGATCAAGTTATTCATCCTTTTCAAGGAAGAACTCATACTACGAAATATTTTCATAAAGCTTCTCCTTCTTAAGAGTCTCCAGAACTATCCTCAGGTGCTCATCATGCTCCTCTAGGGTCTTCAAATACACCATAATAACATCGATGAACACTACTACAAAATTATCAAGGTATTGGTGGAATACCTTGTTTATCAGATTCATAAATACCGGCAGGGCATTGGTCAACCCAAACGATATCACCAAGAACCCAAATTGGCCATACCAAGTCTAAAAGCTATCTTCGAAATATCCTCCTTGTTCACTTTCACCTGGAGATTGCTCGACCTCAAGTCTATCTTCGAAAATATATTTTCTCCACTCAACTCATCGAAGAGATAATCTATCCTCGGCAGCGGATATTTATTCTTGATAGTGAGGTTCTTAAGAGACCTGTAGTCGATATACATGCGTACCGAACTATCCTTCTTTGGTTCAAATAATACCGGAGCACCCCACGGTGATGAACTGGATCTAATAAAGCCTTTATCATGTATCGCATCTACCTTTTTCTTCAACTCTGCTAGTTCACTATTTTTGACCCTATAGATGTGCTAAGATATTAGCTCTGCACCTGGCATCAAGTCTATTAAAAACTCAATATCTTGGTCTGGCGGCAAGCCCAATAACTCCTTCGGGAAAATATCCATAAACTCTGCTATCAACGGATGTGTCAGCTCCTTCTTTTCCACTATGGCTCCACAGTTGACATCCTCGCTCTACTCCGCTGGTCCTCTGGAAATCTCAAATGCTGGCGCTCTTGGAAGTCGAAATAACACCCTACCTATACGATAATCTATACCAGCATAGTGCCTACTCAACCAATCCATCCCGAGTACTATGTTATAGCTCAGAAGTGGCATTAAGAGTAAGCATATACTCAACTCCCAGCCTCCGAGTATAACTCTTCAATCCTTACAAAAATTACTAACTAGGATAATGCCACCCCCAGTCATGATCTTGCAAGTCCTAGCCAAAGGTTCATCCACTTAATGATGCTTAAGAGCAAAAAATATAGATACAAACTATGAGAAGCACCAGAATCAAATAAAACATATGCTGGAATAGAATCAAGAAGGACTAAACTTGATAAAACATATCCCACTAGCTCGGTCTCCTCGACCGTTATGGCGAATGTTCACCCCAGCTGTGTACCTCTCAGCTGCTGTTGGTGCTGCGCAAATCTTTGCTACTATTTCTGCAATGGAGGTCCCCTCTACTGACCCTCAAGTGGCCTCACGGGTGCTCTATAAACTGGGGCTCTGCCTTGAGCTAGATGAGCTGGAGCTACGTGACAAGCTCTCAATTGGTGATCCTCTTATCCACAAAATAAATACATGTCCAGCCTCATTCTGCAAGCATCCTATCCGTGTCTTGGCTTCTTACAGAAAGGGCAGTTTGGAGTAGGATGAGATGGCCTCTGCATCTGATGTGCCTGCTATGTTGGTGCTCTGATCAGTGCAGGAAACTCCTGATGCTATGGCTGGAAAGTCATATGCTGCTGGAAATAGGGTCGCTTAGCTGTACCCGCACTACTGTTAGATCTACCTGATATATTTCTCCCCCGCTTGGACTTAAGCTCCAAGTCAACCTATGCTACCTGATCATCTGCCAGAACCTCCTCAAATGTCGTGGTACAGCACCCAGTGGTGTACGATTTGATCTCTATGATCAAATCCTTTCTGAACTTCCTTGCTCTCACCAATGCATTATGTACCTCCGCGAATCTGCCCAATCAAAAAAACTCTGCGACGTACTCATCCACCGACATACTCCCTTAGACAAGGTTCTGAAACTGGCTCTCCAGTGCACTCAGAGCCACATCTGGGAAGAACTTTTCCTTAAAAAACTCTTTGAAATGTTCTCAAGTCAATCCAGGTGCAGTGATCCTCGGTTCCGTGTGATACCATGTAAGTAAAATATCAAATAGATGGCTACCCGCCGCCTCAACCTTTAAGCTCTCCAGGATCCTAGCCAACTGTAAATCCTATCTATATCCTCTAGCCATTCATTTGCGTAGGGGATCCCCTATGTGCCCTTAAAATCTTTGGACAATAATTGTCATGCCCAGATACCGAAGAATCGAAGGTAGTCACGGGCATGATGTCGTACAAGCCTAGATTGTACTTATATAAGGCAAGAAGATAGATAAGTCTTGGTATTTTTCAAAAATAATGACATAGCATTAGAATTAAGCAGACAAATTGAAGTCACAATGAATATATTTTATTTTTATTGATAATGATAATTAAGTACATGGCTTACAAAATATTTACAAAACTCTCAAACAAAACTGATACTTGGCCAATTGGATTACATTCATATTTGTCGTCTTGGCTTACATTCTCAGTGGTACAACTAAATTATAATGTTCCATACATTATGCCCTTTATAACAAAAGATACATCCTTTGGAAAAAGAGCTTCTGCGTGCCACAACAATGCTTTGATGCCTCAAAACGGTTCTAGCCACTCCCCACAGCTGAGTACCTAGTGATGCCAACAAATGTGGGTCAGTACTTATCGCGTACTGGTAAAAAAAATTAGCCCACTCACATAAACCAACACTAAGTAATCATGTGAGAACCATGCACATTAATATAGTGATCTTTCTATTAGAGACTAGATTCATTTCAATGATCAAGTATTCAGTAGCATAATGAAAGCATAATATGTGAGCAGCAATATATAGCATTTTTTACCAACAACCCACTCGTCGTATTACTATAAAACAAGGATTAGCGACACCACCATCATTTTTGAAGAATTCCTGTGAATGATCAGTTAAGCATGCATAATTATTTTTATCAACATGCATAATTATTTTTATCAACATGTAGCCTAACTATATGAGGGTCATTGGTGATATGCTTTCGCACTACGAGGGACATGCCATATAGGACTTCAAAGGGCATACGAAGTGCCATTTATGAGGTTGTGATCCTCAATAAATGTCTCATTTATAGTCGGTGCTACCAAAGCACTATATTTTCTCCTAGGCTGTCATGCCCCAGTACTGGAATATGAAGATAGACATGGCCAGTTATCCCGTACAAGGTACTATACATTATACAACGATCACGGCTGTAAGTAGACAAGGGGGTGCATGCTACATTCAAATCACTTAGGGTCATAAAGAGCATCTATTGTCTCAATCAGCCAAACAAGAATAGTAAACATAGAACATATATGACAAGGAAGTAAGGCATCCCAAACAACCTGCCACAAGATTTTGGAAACTAGCTGTGTAAAGTAAAAAGTTGACAGAGTTACAAAAGTACATGACCATAATCAACTGCAGTCAGATTAATTAAAATTATGTAAAAGAAACTAAATATCCAAATTTATGGCTAACAAGTGCCAGTGGCTAAATGTCCAAAAAGGGTAAAACATATGATAACGAGCAGGAAAGAAGAATCCTACTCGTGCCCTTCAGCGACCATCCGCCCGGTATGCGCCATCAGGAAAGAGGAAGTAAGCTGGAACCTCTAGGACTAGTTCGAAACATGGCCATGTAAAACCAATAGGGTTAGACCCCAAATAGCAAGTACCACAAAGGAGCACAAAAATAGAGAAACAAAACCCAAAGCATTAGATAGGTATAAATGTAGGTTCTGTGTCGTGGTTTTGGTCAATAGCTTATCTTAGCATAATAGCCCAACCATATAATAATATAAGGACAAGGGTTGAATCATCGCACTATGATAATCCATGTCCCTAGACTACTAACAGAATAATACATTCACAACTAAGTCCAATTTTATAACGGCCAATCATTTTTACGACTTGCTACTGTGGTGTCTGAGTTATCTCAGATTGGATTCATAAAAGAAATCCTCAGATCGTGAGCTATTTAGCGGGGCTAACCGAGCCATAGTATCGCATAACATATTGTATATTATAAACCGGTCCCTTATAAGGCCACTATGCTAAGATCTCATAGAACGTATTATATAATATAAGTATTCTGATATTATCGTCTAGTAGTGCGGACGTGACCAATATCCATGGGGGTCAGACTTGCACGTCATAATAGTTGTCTGAGGTGGCTAATATGCACGATCTCGGGATTTTATCCCCCCTAATACTCTACCAATTTTAGTTGCCTAAATTATCCCTATAGTTATGTTAGGAATCCTAAGACATGGTCATAAGATCAATTCTTCTACATATCATATCATAGTATGGTCCACGCTAGATACGAATTCGTTTTGTTACTTGATAGCTCAAACTAAATTTACCCGATCGTGATGCAGCAATCAATCAAGTCCTTACCATACTTTGATAATTTAACCACATACCATGCCCATGCTGGGGAATTAATATAATAATTTTATATGTCGCATAGTATAGGGGGCATTCTCGATGCATAACCCAAAACATGTAATCTCATAGAATATAGTAAATTATGTCGTACCTCTGTGAACATTATAATATGGTCATACCTCAGTGCACCTTATAATGCATATACACATTGCATGTATTAATAGTATCAACACAGATATAAGAAATTAGATCGAATTACCAAACTTACAGTTGGTCGTATGAGCCTTATCACATTGGGATACATAGCTCATGTTATGCACATAGCTAGTAAGTCACTTATGATATAGTCAATTCTAGCACATGGTTATATCTTTCACAAGGTCGAGTTATTAGGTCCATTCTTCTTTAGGATCAATCACAAGCAATTTTCAAGACCAACCACATAGAACAAAGAAACTTTCCAAATAAAAAAGCTAAGTCGCATGCACAACTTGGCGCATGAGACAGCTGTCGCATGGACTGTCGGCCGCATGCTACCTCAGGCCGCATATAATCCAAGGCCGCATATAATCCCAGGATGCATGCTCCTCCAAGCCGCATGCTCCGGACAAAAGTCCACTCTTTGGGACAAGTGCCAACGTGATGTGTCATAGAGGTAACTGAAGTGATGGATGTGATAAGCCATAAAGTGTCAGAGAGAAAATTAAAATCATAGAAAGATGTGCCAACGGTTCAGAGTTATGCTTCCAAGGGAAGGTGGCCGCATACTTTGATTGTCGCATGAGTCACTCGACCGCATATTGCTCTTTGGACTTAAAAAATTTCTCATTCATCTAGTGTACAAAATACAAGGAGTCCTGTCACTTAGCTCTAGAATACTTTGTGTAATGGTCAGTCATCCTTCCAACAAAATGAACGCATGCTGGTTGATTATGTGGCAAAGTTTCCATCCGCTTAAGGATCATGCCGCATGGAAATCTCGGTCGCATATGGTGCCGGCCGCATAAGAACTTTGTCTTCCCCAGACAGCAAGTTTAGCCATGGCAAAAAAGCACCAAAAATCCAAAAATTGTTTCCTTCATAAAAAAATTATTTTAACTCTGAATCAAGTAAAAAAAAGGCAAAATGCTCGAAATGAAGTGCTCAATCAACCACAAAAACTAATTTTCTAAAATATCATGTTTTAGTACATCAAAACCATAAAAAACACATGGAACCCATGAAAACCCTAAACTTCAAAAGTAGATCTACTCATATGTAACCATCAAAACAAAAAAAATCCAAGTATTAAAAGTGTTTAGAATCATAATACACACATATTAGACAAATAAATTGCAGAAAAAGAGCACGAATAAAAAATTAAGAGGTTTCTCCATCTAATGCAAGGTGTACTTGCCTAAAATAAAGGAAAGAAGAAAATGAGAGAATGAGGGAAGAAAAAAAATGAGTTAGCTTATATAAGTTAGGGTTGAGGATTAGACCATGGGTTCACTCATGACCAAACTAACCCAAAAATTAAACCATGAGTCTAATTGAACCAAAGAATGGGTCTAGTCTCCATGACATGAAATCTAATCACCATGCAAGCAAGAATTAATATAAGCAAAAAAACTAATATGTCTCAAATATGTATATCGAAAATAACGAGTGACATCTCTACCCACCTTAGAATAATTTTGTCCTCGGAATTCGAATCCAAGTATTGCTAGAGAAGTCAAGACAAGCACGATACTAATCTACAAGCTAATCTACACATACAAGCAATCACTCAAAATGAAGCAAAGCAACCTCATAACACATAGGTGATCGATGATCACAGAATCTGAGATATCAAGGTGTTAGAAAGAATATACCCTCAGAATTGAATAGGTGTGGGTACCGGGATTAAATATCGTCCTCGCACTTCCCCTTTGATTCCCTTAGAGAGTGATGGCCCCAGGCAACCCGAATAAAAAAAATAGTCTGGTTCTTGAGCACCTTCTCCCTTAGGTCTAGTATGGATATGGGCTGCTCCTCGAAAGATAAGTCAGTACCAATGACTAATTCAAAGTGATTGAGGAATATACTTACGCAACTGAGACACATAAAATACGTAGTGTACCTCACACAACAAAGACGAAAGGGCAAGATGATAAGCAACATCGCCTACGATGCTGATCAACCCAATGCCAATGCCTATCTTGTGCAATCCGAAGTTGCTCTCTGATCTGCTTAACAACTTCTACTGTCTGCGTAATCATCTCAGATCCTAAAATCTTTTGCTCTCATATATTATCCTATTCCAATGGTGTCCTGCACTTTCTTTCGTATAAAGCTTCGAAGGATGCCATCTGGAAATTGGTCTGATAACTATTGTTGTACGAGAACTCGACGAGATGGAGATAATCCACCCAAGATCCTCCAAAATCCAAAGTACATGATCGTAGCATATCCTCTAACGTCTAGATGGTTCTATCTGATTGCCTATCTGTTTGAGGGTGATAAGCGGTACTGAATATCAACTTGGTGCCCAAACTCTGATGCAAGTTTTTTCAAAAATATGATGTGAACCGGGTGTCTCGATCTGATATAATAGTCACTGGGACACCGTACTATCTTACTATTTGTCGCATGTACAATTCTGCCAACTGCTCTATGGATTTTTCTACTCGAAAGGGAAGAAAATAAGCTACTTTCGTGAGACAATCTACTACCACCAAAACTGCATCACAACTAGTTGGGTATCTAGGTAAACTGGTTACAAAGTCCATCATGATATGTTCTCACTTTCACTCCAGAATAGGAAGCGGTTGTAATAAACCTGCCATTCTTTGTTGTTCGGCCTTCACTTACTGACATACCAAACACCAAGAAATAAATTATGCTATCTTCCTATTCATCATGTTCCACCAGAAATGTTGCTTGATGTCTTGATACATCTTGGTACCCCCTGGATGAATTGAATACTGAAAATTGTGTTCCTCAGTCATTACTTCTTGACGAATATCTCCACTTGTTACACATAGACAATTCCCAAATCTAAGGGTCCATCTTCATGAATCGTCAACTCCTCCTAGGACCAGATTCATATTCTGCCCGTAGTTTTGAATCTTTGTGTCCTCTGTCTGAGTCACCTTAATTCTCTCCACCAAAGTAGAATGTACTTGCAAGCTAGCCAAAATCCCTATATCCTGCGGAATTACTACCTCAATAACCATTTTTAAAGATCCTCTAATATATGTCCCTGTGATGTCAACATGAATTAGCTGCCTCTCCTGGTAAGCGCATCTTCTACTACATTAGCCTTGCCCGAATGATACTGAAGTTTCACATCATGGTCCTTTATCATTTCTAGCTACCTTCTCTGCCTCATATTTAAGTCCTTCCGAGTGAATACATATTTTAGACTTTTATTGTCCATAAATATCTCTACCCGATCACCATATAAGTAGTGCCTCCATAGGTTAAACACAAATACCACTGCTGCCAATTTCATGTCATGAGTTGGATAGTTCTTCTCATAATCTCGAAGCTGCCGAGATTCATAAGTTATAACTTTTCATGTTGCATCAATACACACCCTAGTCCCTTGCCAAATGCGTCATAATATACTATAAACCCTCTGGAACCTACTAGAAGCGTGAGAATCGGTGCTAAAATAAGTCTTTTCTTCAATTTTTAAATACAGTCTGGCACTCAAATGACCAGTCAAAATTAGCCTCATTACGTGTCAAACGAGTCATCAGTGCTAAAATTCTTGTAAAATCTGACACAAATCTTCTGTAGTATCCTGCCAAGCCGAAAAAATTATGGACTTCTGCTAATTTCTTAGGAAATTGCCAACTCTCTACGGCCTCAATCTTCTTAGGGTCTACTTCCACTACTGCTCCAGAGATGATGTGACCCAAGAATGACATATGATCCAACCAAAACTCACACTTGCTGAGTTTTGCGTATAACTGGTATTCCCTCATAATTTGCAAGACCTTCTGAAGATGATCTTCATGTTCCTCCTTACCAATGGAATATACAAGAATATCATCTATAAACACCACCACAATCCAAGTATGGCATAAAAATTTGATTCATCAGATCCATAAATATCGCTGGAGCATTTGTCAGTCAGAAGGGAAAAACTAAGAATTCACAATGCCCATATTGTGACCTAAATGGTGTCTTGGGTATGTCTTGCTCCCAAACTCTTACTTGATGATACCCTAATCGAAGATTAATCTTGGAGAAAACCTAAGCCTTTCTCAATTGATTAAATAAATTATCGATTCTTGGTAATGGATACTTGTTCGTCACTGTCATTGCGTTCAGCTGTCTGTAGTCGATACATAACCGGGATGACCCATCCTTCTTATTTACTAGAACCACTGGCACTCCCCAAGGTGATCCACTGGTTTGAATGAACTTCTACTCCTTTAGTTCTTCTACGTGTTGGTATAGTATGTCTATCTCTCAGGGTGCCATTTGGTAAACTTTATAATATATTGGCCCTGCTCCAGGGATCAACTCTATGCAAAAATCTTCGCCCCTTACTGGTGGTAACCTTGGAAGTTCATCAGGAAAGACAACAAGAAATTCTTGGACTACCCCGGAATCTGCACTTATTCAACTACTGATATTGCTGTAATTATGTCTCCACATCAGTCTCTCACAATTCTTTTAAGGACAAAATCCTCTGTGCCTGGGATACTAAATAACACTCTACCCCTATGGTAATCTATCATAGCAAGACTTTCTCTCAACTAGTCAATGCCTAGAACTACATTGAAGTTACCCATAGGGAACACGATTAACTTGGCAGGTAATGAATGCATGCACACTATGATTGGACATCCTATATACACTATACTAATTTCTTGAGCCCATTACCCGTGAGTATATTCAACCTCTCTGGCAATGCCCTAAACTCCAATCCAATATGTATTATAAATTGTGCGGACACAAATGAATGCGAAGCTCCTGAATTAAATAATGCTATTGTAGGAAAAGATGTAACAAAAATGTTTCTGCCACTATATCACTTGATGCCAAAGCCTCCTCCATCGATAAAGTAAATGCCTGCCCTTGGTCTTATTATATTCCTTGCTGTGGCCTCCCTTGGTAATGCTGTTGTAGCCTCTGTTGGCCCTGCTATTGGTCCCTCTTTCGAAATATCTGTGCCTGCGTCAATAATGGACGATGAGCCACTGGTCGTGCTGCTACTGCTGGTCCTCTGTACTGCACTGCCCCTGGTACTGGTAGTGCCAGAAACTGCTGAGCCGGCCCATCTTGCCTTTGCATTATCGGGCAATTAAAAATCTTGTGGTCTGGATCACCACACCTTATGCAAAGCCCATTTGCCATTCTGCACATGTCTCTAGTATGGCCTTCCTTGCTACAGTAGGTGCAAACCACCTATGCTCCTTGACATTATTATTGCTGTTGTTGCCTCGGCTGCTACCGAGCTGGAACTGTTGTTGTTGAATTCGCCATCATTCGTGGTACTGATCATAAATATGAACGACAGGGGATGGTGCTGACATCTGGGGTACTGGCTATCCTCCAACCAGAGTATGAGACCTCTTCTGGCCTTCTATCATCGCTGATAATCTCTACATGGTCAACTTGTGCCTTCTGGTTGCTATCAATATTTCCTCATAAGTCTGGAAGTCGTGCCCCTCTACCAGTTGTAGAATCTCCAGCGAAGCCCCTGCTAGAACCTCATTGCTCTATCTGACTCCATAGCCACCATAGTCGGAGCAAACCTACTCAGCCTACAAAACTCTGTTGTATATATATCTATAGTCCTACCAGCCTGCTTAAGACCGATAAACCTATGTTGTAGCTCATACTGCGCTACAACTCCAAAATACTTAGCCCCGAATCGAATCCAAAAACTGTCCCAAGAGATAGGATGCTCAAGCCAACTTCCACTAATGCCAACCAGTCACGAGCAATGTCCTGAAGCTGTAGTCGCACCTGGTTAACTTGCTCATCATTCGGAACCCTTGTTGCTACCAGAATAACTTTGATGTCTTAGAGCCATGCATCTGCCATAATGGCATCCTCTGTACCGTCAATGTCTCTCGGGTAAAGTTGGCAAAATTTGACCGCCTCCGAATTTGTCCTTCAATCTCTCTCTAGAGCCGTCTGCAAACCTTGACTTAGCAAAATATTCTGCTCTTGTTGTTGAAACTACTAGTGCTGTTGTAATGCCATCAGATATTGCGTAGCCATCATTCATTAAAGAATATCTAGTAATGCCAGAGTGTTTAGTACTACTGGTACTGCTGGTACTAGTGGAGCTACGGGATCTCAGGGGCTTGTGGCTCAACATGCCCAACTTCTGGTTCCACGATGCCAGCTTGTTCAACTACTGGCTCTACCTGAATCTGACTCTGAGCAGGTGCTACCTCCCATTGGTGTCTAGGAAAACCCTGTCCGGCCAATGCCTGCTTCTCCCGCAATTGAAGAAGCCCTAAGGAAGGACAAGAAACATCAAGAACAGGACGGGAAACATCAAGAAAATAATTGATTCAATAGTCAAGCAAGGCTTCGAGAACAACGAATTCAGAATTTTAAAGGCACATATTTGATTGAGACTCCTATGACCATAACACCCCACAAGTCTAAAAATACAGCTCTATGGGCCACCAAAAAAACCTTGTCACACCCCAGTACTGAAATACATAGACAGACATGGCCAGCTACCCCATACAAGGTACTATATGTCATACTGTGATCACGGCTGTAACTTGACAAGGGGGTGCATTCTATAATCTTTTATCTCAATCAGTTAAACTAGAATAGTAAAAATTGAACATATATGACAAGGAAATAAGGCGTCCCAAATGTTCTGCCATAAAATTTTGGAAACCAGCTGTGCAAAGTAAAATACTAGCAAAGTATCAAAAGTACATGACCAGGATCAACTGCAGTATAATTAATTATAATCATGTAAAGGAAACTAAATGTCCAAATTTACGGCTAACAAGTGCCAGTGGCTAAACGCCCAAAAATAGTAAAACATATGATAATGAGCCGGGAAGAAGAAACCCACTCATGCCCTTCAGCGACCATCCGCCTAGTACGCACCATCAGGAAGGGGGAAGTAAGCTGGATCCTCTAGGATTGGCTTGAAACTTGGCCATACAAAACCAGTGGGGTTAGACCCCAAATAACAAGTACCAAAAGGGAGCACAAAAATGGAGAAACAAAACCCAAAGCAATAGATTGGTATAAATTTAGGTTATGTGTCATGGTTTTGGTCCATAGAAAATCTTAGCAAAATAGCACAACCCTACAACTGTCACGACCCGCACCCGGAGTAAGGACACGAGTAGTGAGCAACGTCCATCCTATGCCGCAGTATCGGTGGTAGAACACTGTCTGGTCGCCATACTATCTAAAATATCTCATATATATATATGGTACCTATTATTGTCATCTCAACTTCCAACGGAGGAACAACATGGTATATGCTAATGGTAATCAATACTCGATCACATAGCAAGCTAAGGAAGATAAAGCACGATATAGAATAACGAAAGAAAATAGTTACAAGACATCCACAAGTCCAAAATAATATATATATATATATATATATATATATATATATATATATATATATATATATATATATATATATATATATATGCCAATAACCTCAATAAAGTCTAATACAAGTCTAAACAATCAGTCTAAGCCTCCTCAGCCTCTGGAACTAGGTCCTCCTACTTTAAAGGAGTATTCTCTAATGGTATGCCGTCCTGCAGCCCGTAGTAGGTAGGACACTGGTCCACAAGCTAATCATCTAAAAAATATATCCAGTCAGGATTGGAGCAAAGTACATACCTCTGAAAGTAGTTTCAAATACATAATCGAGCATATATAACAGATAATAGAAAAGAATACAGGATAACTAATCATAAGAATAGAATAAAATAGAGTGAACAGGTAATATACTGGAATAAAGAACATACAATAGAATAACTGCAAATAAAAGAAAATAGATAAAACTAGCTAATGTGCCATGGAATACAAGTTTATTACGTGATCGGTTTGGGTTAAACACGAATACAATATGGTAACTCGATTACACGTGTGATACGTAATCAATATGTTCTCGAATACACTTGGCTTGATCACATAACTGACCCCTATTCCCGCATCCCCAACCAATACCAATGGATCCAATCATGACACGTTACAAACATGAATACGGGCACACTGAACACGAGCAATGTATGAATATGAAGTACACTAAATCAATACCCGATACACACGATAAAATACATGTGAAAGAGTACCCGCTTAATACTGTAAGGGATAACATCTCCTGATGGGATCCATATAGTACCAGTCCGTGTAGCCACTGTGTCAGAATTAAGTATACAGTTCTAGAACATGTGATATATACACTATCATAAAACAAAAACTAACAGAGAAATGTACTCGCCTCGGGTCCTGAGCCCTGAGTGTATCTTCATGCCCAAGCAGGTGTCACACAATCCTATTTAGAAAATATCAAGTTAAATGGTATAAATAAATGATACATAGTTAAAGTATACACAAAATTCATTTATGGGCCAATACTAGGTTGTCTTAGCTAAACTAGGTCCATACTAATGTTATTAATCTGTATTGGTCAGTAACTACCTAACTAATAAATGACTAATAACATCTATTATTTACTAGTATCAACTAATCAAACCCCTTAACTAACTAATCAAGTCATTAACTAACTAACTAATCAAAACAACTAATCATACTAATATCTACAGTTGTATGCATCTAATCAAGCTAACTTGGTACTTATAGCCAATACTGACTCACTGTTATACTAACAGACCTACATACACTAGGACTAACTAACTAAAATATAAACTAAGTGCTAACTATTAACTAACATAGCGCTAACACTTAACTAGCTAATAACCTGCTAACATATATTCTTAACTAGCTAACAACTAATCAAACTAACATATATCTAAGTATGCACAGTTATAAACTAACCACTAAATAAACACCTAATCTAGCTAATTAATTAGCCAAATCCCCTTACCAGCTATTGCCAAGCACAGTCCACTGCACACTGTTCAATACACTAACATATACAGCTAGTATATTCCCTGATACCAGAAATAATACACATCATATATGCAAATGCCACTCGTGTGCATCACACTGATACATAATAGTGGTAAACTAATATTGCATTAGTGCGAGATCTGAGGAAATACCCAGGTTCTAGCCAATTCCTGAGCCCCTAACCTTCAATGCCCCAACTAAAACCCTTATCACTTACTAGACACACACTGACATTGCTGCTATTTGAAATGTTATTGCTAACATAGCATCAACTACTATGATCCTTATCTCCCCCTTAATATTGATACCAAGTTCTCTCACACTACTCACAGAGTTTGTTATTGCTGCTGGTCTTGAATACCATCATCAAATGCCCGAGCCCCTCTTACTTTCTCCCATACTTCTACTTGTTGCAAATGTAACATGATGCAACCCAATTGCATCACCGATTCTGCTATTGCACCTACAATACCTTACCTTCACTGCATCAGTTACATATCTATACTAATACATAATAATCCGATACACACTAATTGGTACTAATACCTATTCACTGGCCTAAACTAACTGAGGTACCTATAGCTATCTAAAGTCCCTCATTACCTTAGCATCAAGCTTAATTCCTATTTCCTACTCAATTACCTTAGCTCTGGACCCAAAAATCATTACCTCATACTATCACAAAACCTCAATGACAATACCTTAATCGATAACCTACCCTAGTGCCTGATACTTAATGGTACCCCTAGCAACAATGACTGTCCTCCTTCTCATTGCCTACACTGAGACACAAACCTGAGCCCCAAACTCACTCACGATACACTTTCCTTCCTTCAGCCTTGCATCATACCAACACATCACCATCTCGACCATACACCCTGCAACAAGTCAAAACAACAACTAACAATATCTGCAACCCAGGCTAAATCCGACCACTACCTGCAATGCCAATAACATCAGACCTCTACTCGATACCCCACTGTCTCTGCACAGGACAAGTAGCATCTATACCAACACCAAAACCCCTGTATCATTACCCGATATCCCCACACAATATTGTTGCAATAACAACAAAACAACAGCTATAATATTGCCCCATTCCCACTAATACTGCTGCTCTGCTACTGCTCTGTTCATGAACTGCATCAGTCCACCAACTGCAGAGACCCACACCCACTATATTCCATCACAATAATGCATGGACACAACACATATGTATATCAATAAACAATATATATATACAACAGATACGTATAGATATATGTAATACACATACTCTAAGTGCATAAAATCAAACACTTAATGGGCAAAGAGGTAATACACTATGATACTTACCAAATTAAAATGCCAAAGCTCACAATTCACCATAAAAATTATATATACATATTAATTACACAATAATATAACTAATACAAATTGCTACAAAGAGAATTAAAGAGTAATTATGCAAAACACCTAAAATTGGGCCCCATGTCGCACCGTATCACAAAATACCATGATACGGCCTACAGGTATCCATTTGTGGATACGTATCTAGTCCCATAATCCTGATCTAAGTCTAATTAGATCTAATTGGTCTCATGACACAATATTGATGTGTCAATCTCGTAATTTTCCCAACATACACACAAATTACCATATAGAACTCACAATACATAACTAAATAGTTTATAACTTGTTTCTATAGGTAGCCCTAGGCCATGGGGTGATTACTAGGGGTCAAATGTATGAATAAGTAGGTATAATAAAGGAGAAATTCAGGAATTATGAATTAGGAGATGGATTTCCAATAAAAATATAATTGGACACGTTTCAGACACGATCTCTAACTCCAAAGCTTCTCCTCATTGTGCTCCTTGCTTCTCAAAGATCCAAACTTCCAAGAGTGATAAATTTAAGAAGAAAATAGAGGTGAATTAAGTAGGAATTAATTAGAGAGAATGATGAAAATTAGGGATTGAATTTCTAGATCTAAATGAATGCAAATGAAAGAAGAGAGAGAGGAGATCCGCCTCTAATAGTGGCCGGCCCCTTTTCCCTTTCCTAAGTTATATGAATGGTCCAAATTGTCCCTCTCCATCCAATTATGAATAGGATTAGGGAAGGACTATTTTGGAAATCTTTTAAATAATTCTAATTAAGCTAATCCCCCTAATTTATTAATGAGGATGGTCTAATAAGTTTGGATCCAAGCTAGGCTCACTAGTTGTCATAACAAGTCTAATTATTGGACTAGCCTCTAACAAAATAATTATTACAAGTCACATTAATCTATAACTCATTAATAATTAATTAATTAATACAATCATCAAATAATTACTATAACATCCTAATATTAATATTTATTCTAAAAATTATATACCCATGCCAAATTACCAAACTACCCCTAATTGGAAAAGTGAGGGTTACAATTCTATCCACCTTAGAAAAATTTTGTCATCGAAATTAAGGAAGAAATAACAACCAATAGCAATAAATACAACGAAGAAAGAATTTACCTTACGGCTCAAACAGATAAGGATATCGCTCGCGCATCTCTGCCTCTCGCTCCCAGGTACTCTCTCTTGGCGAGTGATGCCTCCATGCGACGTGTACAAACAAAATTGTCTAGTTCTGCAGCACCTTCTCCCTGCGATCCAGAATCTCCACAGGATGCTTTGGGTAACTAAGAGTAGGACCATCCTCGATCTTCAGGTAATCTAATACATGTCTAGAATTTTTCATGTACCATCTCAACTGTGACACGTGGAACACGTTATTCACTCTCTCTAATACAGACAATAAGTTGAGTACATAGGCCACTATACCGACCCTCCCAAGAACCCCGAAGGGTCCGATGTACCACGGACTAAGCTTTTTGCCTCCACCAAAATGAATTATGCCCTGTGTCAAAGAAATCCTTAAGAAAACCAGATCACCAACCTAGCACAAAATACATCATTAGCACTCTGACTATAACAATCAATCACAAGCAATACAAAATAAAATCTATACCTCAAACTCCAATTGTCTCCAGTGGCTATCGGCCCAATGCCGCTGTCTGTCCTGCACCACCCGAAGTCTTTCTCCGATAAGCTTTACTTTCTCAGCATCATCCACAACCATCTTTGGTCCTAATAAGGCTCTCTCACCAACATCATCCCAAGATAATGGAGTGTGATATCTCTATCCATACAATGCCTCAAATGGTGACATCTTGATACTGGCCTAGTAGCTGTTATTGCAAGCAAACTCTACCAAGTAAAGATGTTCCTCCCAAGAGCCTGCAAAATCCAAAACACAGGTTCGTAGCATATCCTCGAGAGTCTGAATAGTTCTCTCCGACTGGCCGTCCGTCTGAGGGTGATATGCGATACTAAACTTGTGCTGGGTGCCAAAGCTAGCTTGCAAACTCCTCCAGAAGTAGGAGGTAAAATGACTATCCTGATCCGAGACTATGCTCACAGGAACTCCATGCAATCTGACTATCAGATGCACATACATCTTTACGAGAATCTTTGTAGATGTACCCACTTTAAATGACAAGTAGTAAGCTGATTTGGTCAACATGTCTACGATGACCCAAATTACGTCTTTCTCCCCTGGAGAACGTGAAAGCCCTGATACAAAGTCCATCGTTACATGTTCCCCCTTCCACTCGGGAATGGGTAAAGGCTGAAGCAATCCACCTGGCCTCTATCTCTCTTCCTTTACCTGTTGTCATACCAAACATCTAGATACGAAGATAGCCACCTCCTGCTTCATACCATACCACCAAACATGATCTCTCATATTACTATACATCTTGTTGGCACCTGCATGCATAGAGTACTGAGATCGATGTACCTTCTGAGGAACCTCCTCATGCAATGCTCCACTCGGCACACATAATCTGGTACCGTGCCACAATGATCCATCATTTGCAATATTGAAATCCTCGGCCAATCCCATCCAGACATGTGCTCTGATGCTTTTCAGAGACTTATCCTCGAACTGTGCAACTCTAATCTGGTTCATCAACTCTGACTGTACCTGAAGTCCCCACATATTTGTCATAACAACAGGAACTAACACCTTAATACCCAAGCTATCAAGATCGGCCAATAAATATCTGTCCCTCGTAAAATATATAGCCATTGGATATCTGCTCAAGGCATCACCGACTATGCTAGCCTTCCCTGGATGGTACTGCCAGGGAATGTCGAAGTCCTTCATCAACTCCAACCATCGTCGATGTCTCATATTTAGTTCTTTCTTTGTAAACACATACTTTAAGCTCTTGTAGTCTGTAATGATCTCCATATGCTCTCCGTACAAGTATTATTTTCATAGATTTAGAGCAAAGATGACTGCTGGCAATTCCAAGTCATGGGTAGGATAATTCTTTTTATGAGGGCATAATTACCTGGAAGCAGAGACAATCACCTTCCCATTCTACTACAACACACATCCCAAACCCTTACCCGAAGCATCACTTTATATAGAAAATCCTCTTGGCCCCGATGGCAACGTCAACATTGGAGCTGTAGTCAACCTCATCTTTAGCTACTCAAAAGCAGCTTGACAATCCTCAGTCCAGACGAACTCTTTATCCTTCCTGGTTAGTCTAGTCATAGACTCCGCAATCCTGAAAAAATTCTGAATAAATCTTCGATAATAGCCTGCCAATCCAACAAAACTCCTTATCTCCGCCACTGAACTCGGGGTGGACCATGACTCAACTGCTGAAATCTTTTTAGGGTCTACTGAGATCCCATCTCTTGTAATCATATGCTAGAGGAATTCAACCTTATGAAGAAAGAACTCACACTTTGAAAGCTTACCATAAAGCTTCTCCTTTCTGAGGGTCTCCATAACTATTCTCAGGTGTTTCATGCTCCTCGTCTTCGAATAAATCAATATATCATCAATGAATACTACCATAAACTGATTCAAATACTGATGAAATACCTTATTCATCAAATTCATGAATACCGCCGGAACATTGGTCAACCTAAACGGCATTACTAAGAACTCAAACTGCCCATACCGTGTCATGAAAGCTGTCTTTGAAATGTTTTCCTTCTTAACTTTTACCTAGTGGTACCCGACCTTAAGTCTATCTTCAAAAATACTTGCACTCTGCTCAACTAATCAAATAAATCATCAATCGGTGGCAACGAATATTTGTTCTTGATAGTGAGGTTGTTGAGTGCCCTGTAGTCGATACATATGCGTATCGACCCATCCTTCTTTGGTACAAATAATATCGGAGCACTCTGCGATGATAAACTAGGGTTGATGAAGCCCTTGTCCTGCAACTCATCCATATGCTTCTTCAACTCAATCAGTTCATTGTTGTTCATCCTATAGACGTGCTGTGATATCAGCTCTGCTTGGCACTAAGTCTATAGAGAACTCCACATCTCTGTCTGGTGGTAACCCCAACAACTCCTTCAAAAAAATATTTATATACTCTATAATCAATGGATGTGGCAGCTCCTGTTCTTCCACCATAGCTCCACAAAAATCTCCCTCGCTCTGCTCTGTTGCTCCTCTAACGAACTCAAACTATAGCTCTCCTGGCACCTGAAACAAAAGTACATGTTACGACCACGAATATGGGCACACTGAACACGAGAAGTGTGTGAACACAAAGTATAATAAATCCATACCCGATATATATGATGAAATACATATAAAGGATTACCCGCTGAACATGGTAAGGGATAACATTTTCTGCCATGATCTATATAGTACCAGTCCGTGTAACCACTATATCGGAATCAAGTATACAGTTCTAGAACATGCGATATATACACTATCATAAAATAAAAACTAACAGAAAGATGTACTCGCCTCTGGTCCAGACCAATAAGTGTATCTCGATGCCCAAGCTGGTGTCACACAATCCTATTTAGAAAATATCAAGTTAAATGGTGTAAATAAATGATACATAGTTAAAGGATGCACAAAATACATTTCTAGGCCAATACTATGTTGTCCTAGCGAAAGTAGGTCCACACTAAGGTTAATAATCTATATTGGTCATTAACTTCCAAACTAATAAATGACTAATAACATCTATCATTTACTAGTATCAACTAATCAAACCCTGTAAATAACTAATCAAGTCATTAACTAACTAACTAGTCAAAAAACTAATCATACTAACATCTACAGATGTATGCATCTAATCAAGCTAACTTGGTACTTATAGCTAATATTAACTTACTGTTATACTAAAAGACCTACATACACTAGGACTAACTAACTAACATATCAACTAAGTGCTAACTGTTAACTTATATAAAGCTAACACTTAACTAGCTAATAACCTGCTAACATATATTCTTAACTAGATAACAATTAATCAAACTAACATATATCTATATATGCACTGTTATAAACTAACCACTAACTAAACAACCAATCTAACTAAATAATTAGCCAAAACCCCTTACCTTCTATTGCCAAGCATAGTCCACTGCTCACTGTCCAATACACTAACATCTATATCTAGTATATTCCCTAATACCAGAACAGATACACATCATATATGCAAATGCCAGTCTTGTGTATCACATAGATACATAACAGTGGTAAGCTAATACTGCATTAGTGTGAGCTCTGAAGAAATACCCAAGTTCCAGCCTATTCTTGAGCCCCTAACCTTCAATGCCTCAACTAAAATCCTCATCACTCACTAGACACATACTGGCATTGCTGCTATTTGAAATGTCATTGCTAACATAGCATCAACTGCTATTATCCTCATATCCTCATTAATACTGATACCAAGTTCTCTCATACTGCTCACAGAGTTTGTTGCTGCTGCTGGTCTTGAATACCATCATCAAATGCTAAATCCCCTCTCACTTCCTCTGACACTTCTACTTGTTGCAACTGCAACATGATGCAACCCAATTTCAACACTGATTTTGTTGTTGCACCTATAACACCTTACCTTCACTGCATCATTTACCTATCTATACTGCTATACAATAATCTGATACACACTAATTGGTACTAACACCTATTCACTGGCCTATACTAACTGAGGTACCTATTGCTATCTCAAGTCCCTCATTACCTTAGCATCAAGCTTAATTCAT
This sequence comes from Iris macrosiphon, assembly GCA_036927795.1. NCBI lineage: Eukaryota > Viridiplantae > Streptophyta > Magnoliopsida > Asparagales > Iridaceae > Iris > Iris macrosiphon. The sequence goes on from JAYESA010000003.1 coordinate 58,132,870, forward strand.
ATTTCCTACTTAATTACCTTAGCTTTGGACCCAAAACTCATTACCTCATAATATCACAAAACCTCAATGACAATACCTTAATCAAGAACCTAACCTAGTGCCTAATACTCTCTGGTACCCCTTGCAACAACAACTGTCCTCCTTCTCATTGCCTATACTGAGACACTAACCTGAGCCCCAATCTCACTCCCGATACACTTGCCTTCCTTCAACCTTGTACCATACCAACACATTACCATCTCGACCACACACCCTGCAACAAGTCACAACAGTAGCTAACAATAGCTGCAACCCGGGTTAAATTCGACCACTACTTGCAATGCTAATAAAATCAGACCTCTACTCGATACCCCACAGTCTCTACACAGGATAAGTGGCATCTATACTAACACCAAAACCCATGTATCTTTACCCGATACCCCCACACAATATTGTTGCAACAACAACAAAACAATAGCTACAAAATTGCCCCATTCCCATTGATATTGTTGTTGTGCTACTGCTCTGTACATGAACTGCATCAGTCCACCAACTGTAGAGACCCGACACCCACTCGATTCCATCACAGCAATGCATGGACACAACACATATGCATATCAATAAACAATATATATATATATATATATATATATATATATATATACACCAACTTTAAGTGCATGAAATCAAACACTTAATGGGCAAAGAGGTAATACACTATGATACTTACCAAATTAAAATACTAAAGCTCATAATTTATTATACAAATAGTACACACATATTAATTATACAATAATATAGCTAATACAATTTTCTTTTGCTACAATGAGAATTAAAGAGTAATTTGCAAAACACCTAAAATTGGGCCACAGGTCACACCGTATCACAAAATACCACGATACGGCCAACACGTATCTATTTGTAGATATGTACCTAGTACTATAACCCCGATCTACGTCTAATTAGATCTAATTGGTCTTATAACATAATATTAATGTGTCAATCTCATAATTCTCTTAACGTGCACATAATTCACCACATAAAACTCATAATACATAACCAAATAGTCTAGAACTTGTTCCTATAGGTAGTCCTATGTCATGGGATGATTTCTAGGGGTCAAATGCATGATTAAGAACCTACAATGAAGGGAAAATTCAGAAATTATCAATTGGGAGATTGATTCCCAATAAAAATATAATTGGACACGTTCTGCATACTTATGCTCCTTGCTTCTCCAAGCTCCAAAGCTCCAAGAGTGATGAATTTGAGAAGAAAATAGAGGTGAATTAAGTACGAATTCAATAGAGAAAATTAAAAAAATTGGGGATATAATTTTTGGATCTAAATGAATGCAAATGAGAGGAGAGAAAGATGAGAGCCCCCTTTAGTAGTGGCTGGCCCCTTCCCCCTTTCCCAATTTATGTGCATGGTCCAAATTGTACCTCTCCATCCAATTATGAATAGGATTGGGGAAGGGCTATTTTGGAAAGCTTCCAAGTGATTCTAATTAAGTTAATCCCCCTAATTTATTAATGAGGATGGTCTAATAAGTTTGGATCCAAGCTAGGCTCACTACTTGTCATGACAAGTCTACTTATTGGACAAGCCTCTAACAAAATAATTATTACAAGTCACATTAATCTATAACTCACTAATAATTAAATAATTAATGCAATCATCAAATAATTACTATAACACATTAATATTAATATTTATTCCTAAAATTATGTACCCATGTTAAATTACCAAACTACCCTTAGTTGAAAAAGTGAAGGTGACAACAGCCAAAAAAGGACAAGGGGTGAATTATCACACTATGATAATCCATGTCCCTAGCCTATTAACAGAATAATACAATCACAATCAAGTCCAGTTATATAACGGCCAATTATTTGTACGGCTTGCTACTGTGGAGCCTGAGTTATCTTAGATTGGATGCATAAGAGAAATCCTCATATCATGAGCTATATAGCAGGGCTAACTGAGCCATAGTATAGTATAGTACATTGTATATTATGCACCAGTCCCTTGTAAGGCCACTGTGCTAAGATCATATATAACGCATTATACAATATATGTTTTCGAATATTTTCGTTCACTAGTTCGAACATGACCAATATCCTTGGGGGTCAACCTTGCACGTCATGACAGTTGCCTGAGGTGGCTAATGTGCACGATCTCTGGATTTTATCCCTCCCAATGCTCTACCAATTTAAGTTGTCTAAATTAGCCCTATGGTTATGTTAGAAATCCTATGGCATAGTCATATGATCAATCCCCCTATATGTCATATCGTAGTATGGTCCATGCTAGATACGAATCTGCTTTCTTACTTGATAGCTCAAACTGAATTCACCCGAGCGTGATGCAGCAATCAATCAATTCCTAGCCACAGTTTGATAGTTGACCCACATACCATGCCCGTGCTAGGGAATTAATGCAATAATATCATATATCGCGTAGTATAGGGGCATTCTCGATGCAAAAACCAAAATATGTAATCTCATCGCACGTAGCTAGCACGTAGCAAGTTATGTCGTACCTCAGTGCATAATATAATATATTCGTACCTCAGTACACCTTATAACGCATGTACACATAGCACTTAGTAATTGTATCAGCACAGATACAATAAATTAGGTCAAATTACCAAACTTATAGTTGGTCGTATGAGCCTTATCACATTGGGACACATAGCTAATGTTATGCACATAGTTGGTTAGTCACTTATGACATAGTCAATTCTAGCACATGGTCATGTCTAACACAAGGTCGAGTTACTAGGTCCATTCTTCCTTAGGATCAATCATAAGCAATTGTCTAGACCAACCACTGTCACGACCCGCACCGGATATAGGGGCACAAGTACACGGGTACATCCAGCCTACGACACAGTATCGGCGGTAGGACACTGTCTAGGTCAGAATAATATCTAATCAATCTAAAAAAAATCTAATTCCATAAGGAGACACAGATATAACAATATAATATAGAATACTCAATGTCATAACCCTCACCAGGAATAAGGGTACGAGTAGTGAGCAACGCCCAGCCTACTCTACAGCATTGGCGATAAAACATTATTTGGGTCAACTCTACTATCTAAGCATATCATACCAAACATATATATATATGGTACTTGACAATCATCTTAACTCCAAATGGAGGAACAATATGGCATCTGATAATGGTTATCTATTCTTAACCATAATGCAAACTAAGTAAGAAAGAGCACAAGATAGAATAATAAAAGAAAGAGTCATAATACATCCACAAACCTGAAATATTATATACATGCCAATAATCTCAATAAAAGTCTAAACAAATAATCTAAGTCTCCTCAGGCTCAGATACTAAGTCTTCTTGCTCTAAATGAGTATCCCCTCATAGTACGTCGACCTACAGCCGCTTAGTAGGTAGGATAATGGTCTACAAGCCAATCATCTGAAAAATATATTCAATCAGGATTAAAGTAAAGTACATACCTCTTAAATCAGTTTTAAATAAATAATCAAGCATATATAACAGATAATAGAAAATAATACACAATAACTAAACATCAAAATAAAATAAACTAGAGTGAACAGGTAATATACTGGAATGAAGAACAAGCAATAGAATAACTGCAATATAATGGAAATAAATAAAACTAGCTAATGTGCCATGGAATACAAGTTCATTATATGATCGATTTAGATTGAACACTAATACAATATGGTAACTCGATTACACGTGTGATATGTAATTGACATGTACACGAAATATACTTGGGCTTGATCATATAATCAACTCCTATTCTCCCATCCCCAACCAATACCAATGGATCCAATCACGACAGGTTACGAACACGAATAAGGGCACACTGAACATGAGCAGTGTATACACGAATATGAGCACACTGAACATGAGCAGTGTGTTAACACGAAGTATATGATAATCAATACCTGATATATACGATAAAATACATGTGAAAGAGTACACGCTGAACACGGTCAGGGATAAAATCTTCTTATATGATCCATATGGTACCAGTCCGTGAAATCACTGTGTTAGAATCAAGTATACAGTTCTGAAATATACGATATATACACTATTATAAAATAAAAAATAACAGAGAAATGTACTCGCCTCTCATCCTGAGCAAATGTGTCTCTCGATGCCCAAGCTAGTGTCACACAATCCTATTTGAGAAGAATTATGTTTAATGGGGTAATGAATCAGAATTAATTTAAACAATGCACTAATATATTTTTTAGGTCGATTCCAGGCTAAACTAGGTCCAACTAGGTTCACACTAAGGTTTTGGTCTTTAACTAACTAAAACTAGCTAAATTAGGTTTCTGGCTTTTATGGATACCAATATCTTGAGTAATATAGCTATAAGCTGTAGGTATTAATATTTATCAAAACTTAGTTATACTAGCTAATATTAACTATCACTAATATATACATAACATATATGTACTAGCCTCTAAGTTATAAGCTAATACCCTACATATACCTATAACAATACCTTGATAATACTCATCATATTACCTTAAACTTATGTCAATAATATATATATATATATATATATATATATACTAAGTTGTAACTCTTGATACAAGAAGACTCCATGACACTTAACTACTCCAACACTAACCTAGCTTAGTACCTCATGTTCAACCCAATACCCCACTGATCTAGCATCTGAACCTAACATCACAGGGCAACTGATACCTGCGCATCAGTTCAACATTTCCCTCTTTCTCTTTTCTAATGTGTATTTTAAACCCCATAGTGGGGTGCTCACTCGAGAACACCAACATCTGATACTTGCTGGATACCTTAACTCAACTTAACCGTCTAGATACGCTAACAGACATCGAACTAACTAATACATATATATCAACTGATATTCACTTAACTACACTAAATAATACAGTAACTTACATTACTCACTGTTATCAGTTAACCATTTAACTGATCCCCACTACTCAGATACTTCCTGTAGGTAAGCTCCCCTCTCTATCTTGCTGTTGCACAACAAGTAACCTACTCCACTGCTTACACTCCCAAATACCCGGGTACTCGAGCCTGGCCTGCAATTTCAACTACACATTGCTTTCTGCTACATCTTGCAACCCGAGTACCCACATTGATGCACTAGTCCACCCTTATCTCCCTCACTAACATGAACCTAATCCTAACTCTGAGTAACCAGATTTTCAGGGACTGAAACCAATTACTGAGCCTTGAGTCCCTCTACCTGCATATCCACTCCCACCCATTCATAATTGCTAAAACACCCAATGATCTCAGTCACTGTGAGCTTCTCATTTCATATTTACAACACAAAATGCTACCTCACTCTCACACATTACTGCATGCAGATACTCATCTCTGCACTACCAAGCCTGCCCCCTCTGTTATAGTCCCTACCAACATCATCTTGATGCTTGCCAGTCAGTGCACTGTCAAAGCAGTGCATCCAGAAGTTGGTACTTGCGCTGGCACAACAAAGTGTTGTTGCCAACACAGGAACACCCTGCACTTGTTTCTCCTTAAGTATAACAACATCTGATACTCAAACATGGCATACTATTCCCTTCAAATCATAGTCACACAGAAACACACATTCACAGAATCACAGTGACTGCTCACAGTCACAACCTCACACAACCCTAGCATGGTATATAAACACACACACAACACAACCATATATATATATATATATATATATATACTAACACACACTAATGGGCAATACATCAAACATGTAGTGGGCACTAGTATGATACGCTAGGATACGCTCAAGATACGCACTCCAATTAAGTGTCAAAACCCATAATCCTCTATAATTATCATTCCTATACATATATAACATCTATATATAACCAATGTAGCTTGCTATAATAGAAATTGAAGAGAATTGTACAAAACCAACAAAATTGGGCCCCGTGTCGCACCATATCAAAAAATATCTTTATACGACCTACTCGTATCCTATTGTGGACACGTACCTAGTCCCATAATCCCGATATAATTCTAATTAGATCTAATTGGTCTCATGACACACAATTGACGTGTCAAATTCGTAATACCCCTAATATGCACACAAAACTCTACATAGAACTTATATTACATAGCCAAATAGCCTAGAACTTGTTCTTATAGGTAATCCTATGCCATGGGGTCATTTTTAACGGTCAAATGAATGATTAAGAAGCTATAATGAGAGAGAAATTTAGGAATTACCAATCGAAAAATGGATTCCTAATGAAAATGCAATTGGATACGATCCGGATACGATCTCTAGCTCCAAAGTTATTTCTCCTTGTGCTCCTTGCTTCTCCAAGCTCCGAGGTTCCACGAGTGATGAATTTAAGAAATAATTGGTGGTAAATTATGTAGAAAATCAATGAAGGGAAAATAGGAAATTGGGGATCTATACTTTGGATAAAAAAATTAAATGCAAATGAGGAGGAGAGAGAAGGAGAGCCCATCTTCAAGTGGCCGACGCCTTATTCCTTCACAAAGCTACATGCTAAGGTCCCAAATACTCCTATATGATGTATTATGAGAAATAATTAAGGGTGAGTATTTTTGAAAGTCTCTAACTAATTATAATTAAACTAATCGTAGCTCGAAAGTGGCATTACGAGTAGACACACGCTCAACTCTCGGCCTCCGAAAGAAACTCTTCGATCCTTGCAAACATCACTGACCAGGATAATGCCACCCCCGATCATGATCTTTTAAGTCCTTCCCAACGGTTCAGTCTCAAGTTAATATTTCAGAGTAAAAGATATAGATATAAAACTATATAAAGCACTAGAATCAAATAAAGCATAAGCTGGAAAAGAATCAAGATAGACTGAACCTGAGATAACATCACCGACTGGCTCCTCCTCCTCGATGGTCAAAGCGAAAGCTTGCCACTATCGTTGGGTACCTCTCTTCTGCTATTGGTGTTGAGCGAACTGCTGCTATTTTGGTGGTAGAGAAAGTCCTCTCTGTTGTCCCGCTAGTAGTCTCGCGAGTGCTCTCTGTGCCTGAGCTCCGCCCTGAACTAGATCTTTAGGATAAGCCCTCAACTGATGGTCTCCTGATTTGCAGAATAAGTACTGGCCCAATCTTATCCTACATGCATCCAATCTATGTTATTGCTTCTTATATAATTGGCAAGAAATAGCTGGCCTCTGGATTTGGTGCATCTGCTGTACCGGCGCTCTAGTTGGTCCATGATACAGCTACCTCGGTTGCTGGAAATATCTCTGATGTTGTTGCTGAAAATGAGACTACTTCATTGGACCCGTGTTAATACTGGATCCTCCTATGTCCCTTGGCATTTTGGAGCCAAGCTCTAGATCACCATATACCCGCTGTGCCTATCTCAGAATATCCTCAAAAGTAGAGGTGGGGTCTTTATTCGTATGTGATTTGATCTCCTTGTTTAGACCCTTCCTGAACTTCCTAGCCCTTCCTTTGGGGTTTTGCCCCTCCACAAAATGGCCTAATCTGTAATACTCTGCTGCATACTCATCTACTGTCATACCTCCCTGAACGAGGGACTAAAACTGGCTCACTAGAGATGTCATAGCCACATCTGAAAAGAACTTTTCCTTGAAGAGCTTCTTAAAAGCTTTCCAAGTAAGTCCTGGTGCTAAGATCCTAGGGTCCATTCTGAACCAAGTCAGTGTGATGTCAAACATCATGCTTTTTGCGGCCTCTACCTACAACCTCTCTGGAATCTGCTCCAGCCGTAAGTTTCACTCAATGTCTTCTATCCAGTCATCAGCATAAATAATCCCTTTTGTGCCTTAAAATTCCTTCAGCCCCATCCTCTTGAAATCTATAATAGTCCCCGGCCGCGGCTGTTGCGGGGTGAACGGAGGTGGTGTCGTATGTGACTAGACTAAGGCATCTCTCTCGACTGCTGCGAGCGCAATCTGGTAAGCATTTTTATTGCCCTGCCTTAAAACCTCTGATTGGTGCTATTGTACCTCCATTATATGCTAAAAGAGCGCAAACATCTATGTCTTCTCAATTACGGGTGGTGAGAATGGAAGATCCCCTGAAACTGTCTCTACTACCCTTTTTACCGGAGGTGGAGCACCCCCGAAAGTAGATACGAAAACACTCACCTAGATCGGTGAAGTGGACATCTGAAATATAGCTGCTGGAACAGTGTTTGCTGGTGCTGCCCTCACAGGCGACGAAGTGACCGATCTCACAGACATTACGCATGAGCATTGGGAACGCGTCTTTAATGGCATCCTGATGATGGATTGAACTAAGGAATCAATATTGAGTAAGATATGATATCAACAATGAAGGACATTTTTATTCAAAGTAAAAAAAATATTGAATAGATAAGGATAGCAAAACAGATATTTGGAATTGGTCCCTAGTTGTGATTGAGTATACTCTCAGTCTATTTCCTATATCCTAAAGCAGGCTCGTAGTAGTACTCTAGGTGAGCACTACTACGATATCGCTCTAATTGTGACTCTAGGACCTGTATGGCCTAACACTAAAAATATGTCATGACCCACACCCGGAATGAGGGCACGAGTAGTGAGCAACGTCCAGCTTACGCTGCAGCATCGATGATAGAACGTACTCTGGGTTAACTCTACTATCTAAACATTTTATACCATATATAAATATGGTACCTGACAATCATCTCAACTCCAAACGGAAAAAAATATGACATCTGATAATAGTAATCTATTCTTAATCACAATACAAACTAAGGAAGATAGAGCACGAGATGGAATAATGAAAGCAAGATTCACAATATATCCATAAGTCTGAAATAATATATATATGTCAATAACCTCAATAAAAGTCTAATACAAGTCTACACAAATAATCTAAGTCTCCTCAGGCTCTGGTACTAAGTCCTCCTGCTCAAAATAAGTATCCTCTAATATTACATCGTCGTGCGGCCCAAAGTAGTAGGATACTGGTCTACGAGCAAATTATCTGAAAAATATATCCAGTCAGTATTGGAGCAAAGTATATACCTCTTAAAGCTGTTTCAAATAAATAATTGAGCATATATAATAGATAATTGAAAAGAATACACGATAACTAAACATCAGAATAAAATGAACTAGAGTGAACAGGTAATGTATTGGAATAAAGAACAGGCAATAGAATAACTATAATATAATGGAAATAAATAAAACTAGCTAATATGCCATGGAATATAAGTTTATTATGTGATCGGTTTAGGTTGAACACGAATACAATAAGGTAATTCGATTACACTTGTGATATGTAATCGACATGTACACAAATACACTTGGGATTGATCACATAATCAACTCCTATTCCCCCATCCCCAACCAATATCAACTAATCCAATCACGACACATTACGAACACGAATATGGGTACACTGAACACGAGCAATGAGTTTACATGAATATGAGAACATTGAACATGAGCAGTGTAGGAACACAAAGTATACGATAATCAATACCCGATGCACATAATAAAATACATATGAAGGAGTACCCGCTAAACACGATAAGGGATAACATCTCCTGACAGAATCCATGAAATACATATGAAGGAGTACCAGTCCATGAAACCACTGTGTAAGAATCAAGTATATAGTTTTAGAACATGCGATATATATACTATTATGAAATAAAAACTAACAGAGAAATATACTCGCCTCTGGTCCTGAGCAAAAGTGTCTCTCGATGCCCAAGTTGGTGTCACACAAACCTATTTGAGAAGGATTATGTTAAACGGGGTAATGAATAAGAATTAAGTTAAACAATGCACTAATATATTTTCTAGGTCGATTCCAGGCTAAACTAGGTCCAACTAGGTTCTCACTAAGGTTGTGGTCTTTAACTTACTAAAACTAGCTAAATTAGGTTTCTGGCTTATGTGAATACCAATATCTTAAGTAATATAGCTATAGGCTTTAGGTATTAATATTTTTCAAAACATAGTTATACTAGCTAATATTAACTATATTAACTAACACTAATATATACATAACTCATATGTGCTAGCCTCTAAGTTATAAGCTAATATCCTACATATACCTATAATAATACCTTAATAATACTCATCATATTACCTTAAACTTCTGTCAATAATATAGTTGTAGCTATATATATATATATATATATATATATATATATATATATATATATATATATATACATACATATGCTAAGTTGTAACTCTTAATACTATGAGACTCCATGATACTTAACTACTCCAACACTAACCTAACTTAGTACCTCATGTTCAACCCAATACCCCACTGATCTAGCATCTGATCGAAACATACAGGGCAACTGATACCTGTGCATCAGTTCAATATTTCTATCTTCCTCTCATTTAATGTGTATCTTAAACCCCACAGTGGTGTGCTCACTCGAGCACACCAACATCTGATACCTGCTGGAAACCTTAGCTCAACTTAACCATCTAGATACACTTACTGACATCTAACTAACTAATATTCACTTAACTAAACTAACTAACACAGTAACTTATATTACTCACTGTTATCAGTTACCCACTTAACTGATCCCCACTACTCAGATACTTACCTGTAGGTAAGCTTCCCTCTCTATCTTGCTGTTGCACAACAAGTAACCCACTCCAGTGCCTACACTCCCAAATACCCATGTACTCGAGCCTGGCTTACAATTTCAACTACACATTGCTTTCTGCCACATCTTGCAACACGAGTACACACATTGATGCACCAGTCCACCCTTAGCTCCCTCACAAACATAAACCTAATCCTAACTCTGAGTACCAAAATTTTCAGGAACTAAAACCTATTATTGAGCCTTGAGTGTCACGCCCTGGTCCCGCAGGGGCCGATCATACTTGCTTGGTCCCTACGAAACCGATCGTCCTCGTGTGGGCATGATGTCGTGCAAGCCTATGCTGCACTTGCACCAGGCCAAAGCTTTGAACAAGGGCAAGTAAGCTATTCAAGATGGAAGCAGCGGCACAATATTGCAGAAAATAAAGAACACAATGGCATATAAAAACAAGCTCTTTATTGATAATTAAAAGTGTTACAAGCGGTGCTTGACCGAGGTTATAAATCACTCAAGTACTCTCTTTCTCTCTATTACAATGACACTATTCCATACATCATATCTCTCTATACAAAAGCAGCTCAAATTAAACTCGATACGGCTCAAAGCATCGACTCTAGATTTCCGGTTCGTTGGGATAAGGCATGGCTATCGCTTCCTCGGAGATCCAGTACCTGATAACAAGCAAAGTATTTGTGGGTCAGACTTTGGAGAAAGTACTAGTGAGTATAAAATCAACGAACAGAAGCATAGCATGTAGAAAAATATTATATTACTAGTGATCTTGCTACTATTACCTATGTTTATTTCATGCAGCTCAGGATTATAGTCAATTTACATCTTTTCAAAAATATAGCTTTGAAACCAGTTTGCATAGTCAATATATACAAGCAAGCTATAGAGACAGTACTCTATCGTGCAGTGCGCAGCATATATTGTGAGCCATATTCGATCTCTTAGGAAAAAAGGTTATCTAGTGGACAGTTCATCTCATATCAAGGCAAGTTTTTCAAGTGGACTATTCAATATAATGCATAGGGGAGGTAGCATATTCAAGTAAAGTAGATACATCATATTTAGCATTTTTTATAAGGAAATATAAGTGATCACTTATTCAGTTATCCTTCCCCAGGGACGAATGGTTATCCCTGCAGCAGACACACAAGTTAGCAACAATTGCATATATATAATAAGGTTATCTTTTTCTGTCTGTCTCTGCATCAAATAATTAGGTATGCAAGAAGGATAGTCTAGCATGTGCCCTAACTACATGATGGTCCCCTCTACGGCAATAACAAGTGGGACGTACAAGCCCATCTCGCTAATGACAGATCGGTTAATAGCTGCTGAAATGCATGGTTGCTATACACTAAAATAAGCTTAAAATAGCAGCCAGGACACATGGTTCAGCACTACACTAAAAGCAACACCCTCACGTAAATAAGGACTTTTAGTCTTAGGGTATTCCAGATCTCTCCCAGGTTGAACGATCCCAGTGCCCCAGGAACCGCTCGAGAGATAAACCTTCTGCATAAGTTGTCAGACCAATGCATAAATGCACTTCTATCAGATAAATACCATATGATGCACATGATCCAGAATAAGCAAGCAAGCATATCTATCAAGCTATAGAGCCGAAGCTTTAAATACTCTTGCCTAATAGCCACACCCTCCCGTAAGTAAGGACTTCAAGCCTCAGGGCAGACTATTAGTCTAGATTGAAAAGTTTAAGCTATTCATGTAGTTCTATCTCTTTATAAGCGATTAATAAAACATGTTCAAGCAATCTAGCTCCCTTTTAACAAGTAACAAGCAAGAATAATTCCATAAATCAAGCATATAATTCTATCTCTATAGTGTGATAGCAAACAGGCAAGCAATCTATTATTAAAGCAAGAATAGTAGTCATTCCACTCTCTCTCTAGACAAGCAGGTAGTTCTATTCTTGTTTAGCATTCGATGGAAATATATGAACTTCTTTTACTCTTGTTTATTAGCATGGCAGCGGTTCGTTCGATAGTGGTATTCGTGTAACTAAGCATCCATATTTCTATCTTTTTTTAGCATGGCAATGGTTCTATCTCTTTTAGACAAGCATTCAAGTTCTCTAGTAAGGCAAGCAGATTCATTTTAATGACAAGTAATATGAGTTCTCTTATCTAGCATGCAGAGTCAGGTTCTATTATTCTTCTTATAAAACTATCTTTTTAGAACAAGCAGTAGAAAACTCAAATTTATTATTAAGGCATGCAAGAATCAGAGAATGTCGTTCTTCCCACTCACTTAGATCAATTGTATTATGTTTCGATCAGAAACTTTTCGAGAAGACTTCTACTCGAGCAAGTAAAGCGATATCACTTGTATATAGTTCCTACGCAAAGTGTGGCACTACATTGAGTCCCCCTACCAACACATCCACTCATACCCATTTACAATATGCTAAAACACCCAATGATCTCAGTCACTGTTAGCTTCTTATTTCACATTAACAATACAAAATGCTACCTCACTCTAATATATTACTGTATGCAGATACTCACCTCTGCACTACCAAGCCTGCCCCCTCTGTTATAGTCCCTACCAACAGCAAGTTGATGCTTGCCAGTTAGTGCACTATCAAAGCAGTGCATCCAAAAGTTGTTACTTGCACTGGCATAGCAAAGTGTTGTTGCCAACACAGGAACACCCTAAACTTGTTGCTCCTTAAGTATCACAACATCTGATACTAAAACCTGGCACACTATTCCCTTCACATCATAGTCACACAGAGACACACATTCACATAACCACAGTGACTGCTCACAATCACAACCTCACACATCACCTAGCATGGTATATAAGCATACACACACAACACAACCATATATATATATATATATATATATATATATATATATATATATATTAGAATACATATATACTAACACACACTAATGGATAATACATCAAACATGTGGTGGGCACTAGTGTGATTCACTGGGATACACTCAAGATACACACTAAAATTAAGTGTCAAAACCCACAATCCTCCAAAATTATCATTCCTACACATATATAACATCTATATATAACATGGTGAATTGTGTAAAAAATTAATAAAAAGAAAATAGAAAATGGGGGATCTAGAATTTAGATCAAAAATAAAATACAAATGAGGATGAGAGAGAGGGAGAGCCCCTCATCAAGTGGCCGGCCCTTTACTCCCTCCCCAAGCTACATGCTAATGTCCGAAATATCCCTATATGATATATTATGAAGAATAATTAAGGGTGGATATTTTTGGAAGTCTCTAACTAATTGTAATTAAACTAATTCTTCTTAATTTAATTAGTAGAATGACTAATGGACTTGGGTCCAAGTTGAGCTCACTAATTGTCATGACAAATCTAAATGGTCCATATGTGACAAGTCTAAATATTAACTAGTCTCTCTAACTAACTAATTAACACAAGTCTCTAATAACTAATTAATACTTATCACAAATAATCATAGCTCAACATAATTATATAATTAATACAATCATCACATTAATATTCAATATTTATTTCTAAAAATAAATACCCATTCCAAATTACTAAACTACCCCTAGCTAAAAAAAGTGAGGGTAACACTCAATCCCAGAACTAAAGCATGATAAGATATCAAAAGAAGAATTTAAATCATACCACAAAGTCTAAACAATAAAATAATAACTAAACTTCAAACAATAACATTTAAGTTTCAAATATATGTCGAAAACAAATTCGGAACCAAAATGCAAAAAAGAAACTAACTAAAATAACTGGTGATTCTGGCTAGATCTTCCGGTAATCACTCCTGAGCTACAGGGTCCATATCTGTTACTCCCTCATGCGGTCTATAGAAAGTCAGATAACAATCCTCTAAATAGTCATCTAGAAAAATATTTCTAGTCAGGATGAAATGAGTATAACACAATAGCAGTTTCAGTTAAATGACGAAGACTATAAAACAGTAAAAGAGAGTGCAATACAAGATGAGAATAAATAACTGACAATATCAATATAGGAAATGAATAAACATAACTATGTGATAGAGAATAAATAGTCAGAGAAATAGATATGCATTAGTGAATACAGTGTAGATAGAACAATAGAGAGTATCTCGATTAATATGAAATAGACAGGAAAGAACTATACTAACTATGTGTTTTGAAGTATTAGTGTTATCATATGATCGGCTTAGGAGCTTGCACAATACGATAAGGCCTGGCTAATCATACATGAGGTGTATGATTAACACTCACAGTACTTTCTCTTGCACAATAAGGGTATAATCACACACATATTGCTAGTACTTCCCCAACCCCGACTAATATAGTGGATCCAAACCATGACATGTTCTACAAGAATAACTTGAACAATAATAACTTACATAGTAAGCAGGAAAGGCAACATCTTATGATGGGGATCCATACTATACCCATCTGTATACCATCGTGTTAAGAATCAAGTAGAACATCACTAAGTACATGAATCATAGTATATGCCATATAATGAAAACTATTAGAGAATGTACTCGCATGTAGTCTTGAACAATATGTGAGGATCAATGTCCAAAATAAAGTCACAATGACCTAAATATGAAATTCTATATTATTGGCGTAATAAAGTGTTAAATAAGCTAAGATGAGTTAAAAAATATAATATCTAGGCCATTTCTAGGTCATACTAGGTCAAACTTGGTCAATACCTTGATTCTAAGTTCATGTCTAGTTTCTAGGTTGATTACAAGTCTAAACTAGTTATCACTAGATGATACTAGGTCATACCTAGATTTCTAAGTCGATATCTTAAAGGTATTAGCTATACTAGCTAATATCACTAAGTACATATATATAACATACATATTTTAATATTACCTTAGACCATACTTAGGTTCCTACCTATTAAGTTGGTATCTATAACATACCTTAGTGTCTAGTATATACCTTAGCTCCCAACCTTGGCACCCTAGCTAATACCTTAGCCCGTATCATATTACCTACCCCGTACCGTAGATCTCATAACCTTGGCCCAATTATAAATTATTCTATATATATATATATATATATATATAGCACCCTATCATATTATAGTATTTATTCCTTTACCTTGGTATTTTGAAATGCCAATACCAACTTCCATAATACCAACCTATACACTACATAACTCACTGTGCTAAGTCATTGCTGTGCATTACCTTACAGTACATAAGTGCTCGAGCACAACCTAGCTTTACTACCTCCCTACCTCACATAACCCATGGAAACCTATTACTTATTGGTATTCCCAATACCAATATCTAACTTAACTCAATACCTAGACACTACGTATCATATACACTATATCACTAGTTACTAACATTACACCTATACTAACCAAGCCTTATTGTCTCTTGATAGATTTACAATCACTCATACCAACTTATATCCACTAGCTCATATAGAACACTTTTAAGTCATGGACACCATAATTGCAAATACACACACCAACACTAAAACTCTTTTGATGATTAATAATTTTACGTATACCTCAAACCCGAGCCACAATGTACTGCCTGCAGTTGTCCGACCAGCTATTACTGATTACAGCATACGAAAGCATAGGTTGTACCCTCCTCACCTGGACAATCAATGTTGCCTATACCCAGCTGGACATCTCCTTCACATAAACACATACATGGGTTCTTAATAGGGTTACCTCACTGACAGAGCACAACTTGGCGCATGAGACGGTTGCTGCATGGACTGATTGTCGCATGCTACCTCAGGCCGGATACGATCCCAGGCCGCATATGATCCCAGGGCGCATGCTCCTCCAAGCCGCATGCTCTGAACAAAAGTTTACTCTTTAGAACAAGTGCCAATGTGATGTGTCATAGAGGTGACTGAAGTGATGGATGTGACAAGCCATAAAGTATTAGAGAGAAAATAAAATCATAGAATGATGTGTCAACAGTTTATAGTCATATATCTAATAAAAGGTGGCCGTATACTCTGATTGCCACATGAGTCACTCGGTCGCATATTGCTCTTTGGACTTAGCAAATTTTTCATTCGTCCAGCGAACAAAATACAAGGAGTCATGTCACTTAGCTTAAGTACACTTTTTGTAATGGTCAGTCATGATTCCAACAAAATGGACGCATGCTGGTTGGAAATGTGGCAAAGAGCCCAGCCGCATAAGGATCATGTCGCATGGAAGACTCGACCGCATATGGTGTTGGCCTCATAAGAAATTCGTCTTCCCAAACAACAATTTTAGTCATGGCGAAAAAGCTCCAAAAACCCAAAAATTATTATCTTCCTAAAAAAATTATTTTAACTCCGAATCAAGTAAAACAAAAGCCAAAAAACTCGAAATAAAGTTCTCCATCAACCACAAAAACTAATTTTCTAAAATACCATATTTTATTATATCAAAACCATAAAAAACATATGAAATCCATAAGAACCCTAAACTTTAAATGTATATCTACTCATATCTAACCATCAAAACCGAAAACTCCAAGTATTAAAAGAGTTTAGAATTATAATACATACATATTAGACTAATAAAATGCAAAGAAAGAGCAAGAATCAAAAATTAAGAGATTTCTCCATCTAATGCAAGGTGTACTTGCCTAAAATAAAGGAAAGAGAAAAATAAGAGAATGAGGGAAGAAAGAGAAAGGAGTTAGCTTATATATATTAGGGTTGAGGTTTAGACCATGGGTTCACTCATGACATGCAATCTAATCAACATGTAAGAAAGAATTAATATAAGAAGAAAAACTAATATGTCACAAATACGTATATCGTGAACGGAGAGTGACATAGGCCGAATGATCCCGGTGCCCCGGTGCATCTCGTCTGAGAAAACTTACCAAACCTTGTGCACAAGTTTTTCATGACCATACAATGTCTATGCAAATAAAATCTTAAGCATAAATTATATGGTGAGAAATATAAGTAAATCGCATTATCGATTCTTCATGTTTTACTCATTATCATATCGGTTGGTGGCCCGTAGGTCCCAACTTATAGACCTTCTCATGGCACGGTGGTACCAAACCATAATATATACTCGCATATGAAGCATTTCCTTCATAGTTATTGTGCACAGATGCACTTACACCTGTACAGATATTCAATGTTATATTTCCATTATTACTGACAAATAAAGCAGTTTTGCAAATAATTACTTATTTCTCATATAAGGCTTACATTCTAACATTCTTGGTTCAATAGTACTAGCAGTTAACATTCATGTATTTCATTTGTTACAACAACATTGAATATAAGGCTTCAGTATCATTGTGTAGACTAGAGCAGCATTTAGAAGTGCAATTCAATAAGCAACACTAACATTCATTCATTTTATTAGGGCATGAAGGAGTAGAGGAGAAGTGACAGATCGACTCACTTATACAAATTTTATTTCCATGCCACGATCCCACATTCACCTACAATCACTAAAATTTGATCTGACGCAGAGCACAGTCTTCTAACTTGGCATAACCATATCCTCGAACCATGCTCTATAAAATATTTCCTTCGGCCAAGTAGAGAAAGGATGCACCATCACACAAGCATCTCGATTTTCTGCACAACTTGTAACCTATCTGTCTGGTCCATATTGAATTATAGCGTATTGCCTCTTTATAGAGCGGGGCATTACATAATATACCACTAAGAAAAAGTTTTGTCCTCAAAACTTAAAGAAATAACTCAATTCACCATGTCACTTAAGTCACCCAATGAAGATGTTTTTAAGCCCAGCTATAGTTTATTATCTCATTTCTATCCCTTATCAATATCGTTCATTCATGAATTTTGTATACTTATGTGTTCAATCCAACCATCTCGTTCTTACTAAATGATTCGTTCATGTTCCTCTATTCATTGATACTCTCTTGCAGGTCCATTTGAATTTTGTTCACTATTTTGCCTGGTTCGTACATATATTTCAGGCGTCCCCGAAATATAGTGCACTCTGCCAATGCTAATGGTCAGATAATCAAATGGTTACAGATGTAACTTTATTCCTCATTACAGGTTATTTAATACTTTTGGCCAAGATGTTCTTTAATATCGATTTCCCATAACTCTAAGTTCTTACCACACTTACTATAAATAATCCCATTAGTATCTTTCCAAACATATTACAATCAAATTTCGGTCTAAGCACTTCTCAATATTCTCCATCATCATTCCGGTATTAACATATGTTATCTCGTTCATAGTATTGCTTCATATAACCATTTGACACAATCGGTATCTTCCAATCTCGCCAAAATATAAAAATCCTTAGGTCCTGTCAAGGTTAAGCCATTAACCCATGAAAGATACTTTGATTATTTTGAACAAACTGATCATAATGATATTTTTATTAATTCCGAATTGCAATATTCCTTCTTCCAATGCCAATTCCGTCATTCCCACCTCTTATGAATAATTTGACCTATCATCACTTTATTTTGATTTATCCAACTTTGATTGATTATATTAAGAATATCTCTGGCTTTCTCTTTATTATGACCTACATGTATTTATAATCATTCCGACAGTTTTTCCAATATTTTAATTTCTTTCAATCAAATTTCTAGCAAACTTTTTTTCAACATTAGTAGCATCAAAATTCTAATAAATTCAGAGTTTCCTTTGGTCATGTCACTATCCAAGCCATAAATTTATTATAGTTTAATGATCAAAATATGTCCCGTACAATAGACGCATTAGCTGCATCACATATCAAGCTTCTCTTCCCAATGTATAAAATTTTTATCAGAATTCTCGAGCGACAGTTTCCTCTTTTTATTCCAATTTATTCCTCATCCCAACTTCATTCCAAAATTGCTATTTTAAGAAATCCAACCGACCGAACCCACAATTAATTTCCCATTCCAGTCGTGGCAATCAAATCCATCTTTTATATCTAACAATTTTCAAATTTGCTTATCCAACAGTTTAACAATTCCAACATGACCTGCTATTCTGAAACACTCATTACCCAATCTCATAAACAACTATCCCACACAGCTATGCACGGGCTGACTCACAATATACAATATTTATGTCTAACACGATGTTACATTACCCACACAGCATCAATATGGTCATCCTATAGGTCTTTGACAACAAATATTACTCTTAGGTCGAGTCTCTATGGTTAATTATACCGACATCTAAACCTAGTATTTATTGACAACTCATCTTACTCTAGACGGCTGCTAGGGACCATACTTATCTCTTTTCTTAGGGCCAACCGTAATTCGACCAATCTAAGGAAATTTTATCCAACTCTTATAGCCAACTCAGACCATAATGCACTATCACTGCCCAACCCACTATCAGTAAATATCTGAAAGTCTGGGTCAGGTCTTATCTACTCACGGTCAATTTCTTAAGGGTCTACCTCAATTAGAGGTTTATTCTAGACTTACCCAAACCGACAAGGTCAATCTAGAACTATACGCTCAAATCCCATATCCATCAAGTAAATTACCAACATTCAAAATCCAATTGCTCTAACATATTATTTTATTTCTGATTTCATAGTCATACTCTAGTTGTAACTTTATAACATTCTCAAGTTCTCAAGCATCTGATTATCTATGGGACAGGGCAACGTACAAAACTCAAATTTTGGTCGATCACCTTTACTAATATATTGTTCATGATCCTTGCTCTCAATTCTTTCCCATTCAGGTTATGTATTTATATGTGCAATTTCACCCAATAGTTCATTGCCAACAATATTACTCAATCAATATGTTGAAGTATCATTTCTTTAATTTGTTTCACCGAATTTACTCTTGCCAAATTTATTCCAATAGGGTCTACTTTTGTTCGCATTAACCGTCAACTCATTTGCATCCCAACTTCTTTGCATCATCTCACCAATGTCTCATAGAATTCTATCTCGCTAAGCCATATTTGATAATTATTCACATATTCGATATATCGGTCATACCCCAATCTAGAGATCACCCATAATATTTATAGTTTGATAATTTATATCTGTTATCCAACTATCATCAAAGCGACTAAGTTTTCTGCCGACCAACTATTTTCAATGCAATAAAACTTTCTACTAAAAGTATCTATACCAACTTGCTATACTTCAGGCTTTATTTATATTTTATCCATCAAAGTCATATGAAGAACTTCCATATAATACTATCCAATAAGGGTCATCGATTAATCTTTGCAATCCCACTAGCTCATATGCTGACTAAATATTATTCATCCACCAATAAGTTCAAGTATTCCCACTTCACAACTATTACCCTTCTAAGTTAGACTTGTAGCAAATGTTATACACTTAAGATTAAAGGAAACAGATTCCCACATACTCGGTCTAACTAAAATTTATTTTCAAGAACTTCCAAACTCACGTAACCAACATAATATCCCGCTTGTGATTCCCAATTAATTCCAACCAATCTCGTTTGATATACGAACCAACTTTTTTATTGATAGTAATATTCAATCGTTGGTGCTAAATGCGAAACTTTTACCCAGCCTGATTAAATCCACCATCCAACCATAAAATCTAACTCGTTGTTCCCAGCTAAGGTATCTATCTTATAACTTTCACTTTCTTGCTACCCAATGTAACATTAAGCTATCGAGAGTCTGCTATTGATACACAATTCAAAATACCCAAGGGACACTCGCATCATATTATCGCAGGCATTATTCCTGACTAAGTCTCGGCACTACTACCCCATTCTCACTGGTATGCTCAATACTATCACTTTTGAAAGTGTCATACTCAAGCATCACTAAGAGGGTAGAGGAATATACCACTCAAAACAAGGCCATTCCTGACAATCATATTGTTCTTATACTGATCCAATATCCATCCTATACTATCTTTATATGGTAGCATTGTCAATCATAAACATGATTCCCATACTCAGATATAGCACACAATCTTGCCATCACATATGAATTGATTTAGCATTCATGTTTATTTTCTTTATTGAAATCACTCAATCATAATTCACATTTATTACATCACACATATTAATTTTTCTTCATTCCCTCATGCAAATTATTAATCACAAGTTATTCTTTTATGGCATTGAATCATTGTTGGTTTCTTGGTATCTTTTATAAATTAAGAATCAAAAATAAGGGAAATCATAATATTTAGGCTTATTGTAAGGAACATCCAGTGAGTGTAGACAAGATGTCAAATACTCTTGATTGCGAAAATACCTTTGGACAATAGTGAAAGCAACACAGAATGATCACAGATACAAATTCAGTAAACGCAGAAGCGACATTGAATGCTCGTAGAAGAAAACTTTTAATACACACTGAGGCGACTGTGACAATTCACAAAAGAGACTTTGAATGGCCACCGAAGCAACTTTGAGTCTCTACAGAGGCATCTTTGAGTACTCGTGGAAGCAATTATGATTTAGAATTTTTTTAGTCCAATGACGCATAAACTGTACTCTAATATCAATTTATCATGCCCCAATTTTGAAGAATCGAAGGTAGACATGGGCGTGATGTTGTACAAGGTAAAAAGATAGACAAGTCTTGGTATTTTTCAGAAACAATGATATAACAGCAGAATTAACCAGACAAATTGAAGTCACGATAAATATAATAAAAAGCTTCTCTTTATTGATAATGATAATTGAGTACATGGCTTACAAAAGATTTACAAAGATCTCAAATACAACTGATACTTGGCCAATTGACTTATATTCATATTTGCTATCTTGGCTTATAATCTTAATGGTATAACTGAATTATAATGTTTCATACATCATGCCTTTTATAACAAAAGATACATACTTTGGAAGAAGAGCTTCTGTGCACCCCAACAATGCTTCGATGCCTCAAAACAGTTTCAGCCACTCCCCACAGCTAAGTACCTAGAGATGCCCAAAAATATGGGTTAGTACATATCGCGTACTGGTGAGCAAAAACTAGCCCACTCGCCTAAACCAACACTAAGTAATCATGTAAGAAGAATGCACCTCAATTTAGTGATCTTTCTATTAGGGACTAGATTTATTTCAATGATCAGAGTATTAAGCAGCATAATAAAAGCATAATATGTGAGCACCAATATAATTGAATATATAAAAATATCACATATCGCTTAGTAGCGATTCTTACTAACATCCCATCTGTCGTATCCCTACAAAACAAGAATTAGCGATACAATAATTATTTATGAAGAATTCCTACGAATGATCGATTGCATACATAATTTTTATTGTTAACATAGAGCCTAACTATATGAGGGTCATTAGTGATATGCTTTTGCACTATGAGGGACATGCCATATAGGACTTCGTAAGGCATACAAATTGCCATTCATGAGGTTGTGATCCCCAATGAATGTCTCATTTATACCTGGTGCTACAAAAGTACTATATTTTCTTCTAGGCCGAACGATCACGGTGTCCCAGTGCATCTCATTTGAGAAAACTTACCAAACCTTGTGCACAAGTTGTCCATAACCATGCAATGTCTATGCAAATAGAATCTTAAGCATAAATTGTATGATAAGAAATATAAGTAAAGCCTTGTGTTATCAATCCTTCTTGTTTTACTTATTCTCATATCGGTTGGTGACTCGTAGGTCCCAACTTACAAACCTTTTCGTAGCCCGGTGGTACAAAACCATAATATATACTTGCATATGAAGCATTTCCTTCATAGTTTTTGTGCACTAATGCACTTACACCTGTACAGATATTCAATATTCTATTTCCAGTATTACCGATATGTAAATTAGTTTTGTATATAATTACTTCTTTCTCATATGAGACTTATATTCTAATATCTAGTACTAGCAGTTAACATTCATGTTTTTTATTTGTTACAACAAAATTTAATATAAGTTATCAGTATCATTGTGTGGACTAGAGCACTATTTAGAAATGCAATTCAATATGCAACACTAACATGCTTTCATTTTATTAGGGCATGAAGGAGTTAAGAAGAAAGGACAGATCTACTCACTTATACAAATATTGTTTCCATGTCACGATCCCACATTCGCCTACGATACCTCAAGAATGATCCGACGTGATGTACAGTATTCTAACTTGGCATAACCATACCCACGAACCATGCTCTATAAAATATTCCCTCCGACCAGAGCAAGGCTGCACCATCACACAAGCATCTTGATTTCTCGCATAACTTGTATCCCATCTGTCTGATCCATATCAAATTTTAGCTTAATGCCTCTTTGCGGAGAAGGGAATTACAAGTATCCTCATAAAATCAACTATAGTGCCTGTCCTTGGCTGCTATTAGGCGGAAGAAGGTGGTACAATCTGCGGTTGAACTAGCGCTACTCTCTCCACAGCTTCTAGTGCTAACTAGTAGACATTCTC
Organism: Iris macrosiphon; assembly: GCA_036927795.1. NCBI lineage: Eukaryota > Viridiplantae > Streptophyta > Magnoliopsida > Asparagales > Iridaceae > Iris > Iris macrosiphon. The sequence continues at coordinate 58,156,778 of JAYESA010000003.1, forward strand.
GATACCATATCTTATCACATCTGACTGGCGAAGCTGTACCTCAGCCTGGACCCTCTGGGCCTCCATTATCTTCTTGAAGAGCGTAAATATTTGTGCAGCATCGACTGGTGCTGGAGGTGGTGGAATCTCTTCTAAAACAACTGGAATAGCCCTCTGAACTGGTGGATGAGCACCCCAGAAAGCGGCTGAGGCCCCCACCTGGACCGGTGAGTCAACATCTAAGCTGGAGGATATGGTGTAGTATCAGCTACTGCCTTCCTATGAGGTGGTGAAGTGGCCGACCTCGAAGAAACTGCTCCAGAGCGCTGTAATCTGGTCTTCGACAACATCCTGAAGACAGATTAAAACAAAGGAATCAGTAAGATACAAGATACGATATCATCAAAAAGGACAATTATATTCAAAGAAATCAAATAATCAAATTGATAAGGATGGCAAAATCAATATATTGGAATTGTTCCTAGTTGTGATTAAGTATTCTCTCATCCTATATCCTAAGTCCTATATCATATAGTAGTCTTATAGTAATACTCTTAAGTATGAACCCTGTTACATTTGACCTGAATAGGCTACCACAAAAATGTGTCATGACCTGTGTAGAATCATAAAAAATACGCTGGATAGCTATACGCAGCATGTTGATGCGGGGCAGCGTAAAAAGATGACCTCAGAGCCATCAACGTGCAACAGAGCTTTTTCGTTGAGCACAGCGTAAAATATAAACTCAAGGACCATCCGCGTAATACAGTATGTCCAGGCTGCTTCTGTGTAAAAAAAGTGCTACATCGCCTTTATGGCGTAAAACTCATCCACTTTCAATGCAGCATTGAAGTGTACGAGGAACGCTTTGTATTCTTCGAAATAAACCTGTCAGATCATGCAATGAACCTGACGTCTGGACTCCTGACAAAGAGTACTGCACGACTACCCAGGCGACGACTATAATGATGGTACGGCACTGCAACCCAGGCTGTCATTTACTACCATTTCCTTGGCGTAAACCGCTTTTACGAATACAAAGGAATACGCTGCCTAGTTTTACACAGGCAGATGTGAGCTGTTTATACTCCACAGAAGACAAATAGCATGCCACGTCAAAAGCTGCTCTTCGTACAGGGCTCGAGGCACGTCTCTGTATTTAATGTGCAGAGTGATGACAGAACTCGAGGTACGTCTCTACATTTAATGTGCAGAAAGGGTGGCAGACCTTCAAAACACGCCGTTGCATTTAATGCGTAGGATAATGGCATATCTCTGCATTTAATGCAGGAGATTTGATTAAATGTCACCGAACCGTCGTCTAATGACATCCCCTTTGCGTAAACTAGTTTTACGCATACAAGGAAATACGCTGCCTAGTTTTACACAGGCAGACGTGAGCTTCTTACGCTCCGTAGAAGATATACAGACTGCCACGTCAGCAGTTGCTCTTCGTACAGGATTCGAGGCGCATATCTGTATTTAATGCGCAGAATGATGGTAAATCTTCAAGATATGCCTCTGCATTTAATGCGTAGGATGGGGGCAGATCTCTGCATTTAATGCAAGAGATTTAATTATATCTCCAAGAGCCGTAATTTCGGCTAAGACGTCCACATCATCACTTTGGCACATTTTGCCAACTCAGGCCTCAGTCAGGAGAAGAGGATCAGCTATCTTCTGCGCCCACTCGGCTTCTACGCCCACTCGACTTCTATGTCTACTTGGCTTCTACGCCATAGTGACAGTTATTGGCTTCTACGCGAAGGATAACTACCTACGTGGCTTTTATGTCGTGATCTTCGCAGCAGTTATATGTGTTGTCTCTTAATTGGATGCGCATCACATGCTCATTCAAAAGGTCATTTATACGCGGGCAACGGTTATTTTAACCATTGTATAAAAGGGTGCTGTACTTTCCACTGCTCGATTTCTATGCCGACTGAGTGGTCACTGTCACTAAAACTCTATAAATAGAGACCTCTATTAACAGAGGTCCGGGGTCGAACAATAGAGTATCAGATCTAAGGTCAGAAATTGGTCAAGAAATCCAGTATCAGATCCAAGGTCGAAAGACGAAAGATTAAAAGGTCGAGATTTGGTCGCAGATTTCAAGAAAAAAGAATCCAGAGCTCAGGCAAAGAGTAGTGATCGACGACTTTGGCATCGAGCATCCACTCTCTTTAGCAACCTTTGAAGCTGCTTTCTGTCTTCTATGGCACTTCTTCATCATCGTGTGGTCCAAGGGACAAAGTGATCGACTGCAGATCAGACTCCTATAGCAATATTTACCCAGATTAAAAAATTGTACTCGACATCCTCGTATAGGATTAATTGTACTGCTTATTTGTAAACATAAAGAGCGGGTTTTTGTAGAAAGCCTCATTTCCATATCTTTTATTTATTTTATCAGACAACAAGATGGTGACTCTGCTGGGGATATCTTTCTCTTCTGATGAGGAAGCAATTGCTCAACACGATACGGTATCCGTAGGATCCGTGAAGAAGATACTGGTCGTCCAGTTCGACCAAACTGCCTATGAAGATATGTTTCGAACAGGGGGTAGCTCTCACTCTCTCTCTGTCCAAGACAACAGGAAGCTGCGTAAGGTCTGGATGCCCAAGACATCCTCTACCATTCCTGTTGACTCTCCGATCTCTCCGACCAACGATGTTGTAGCATTGCTCCCTCCGTGCCTTGCGTATAAAATTTAGTCGCCTATTGCTGACAAGGCAGACAAAACTTCTGGCAATGCCTCAGCGCTAACCCAGAAGTATACTCCATGCCTTGCGCGTAAAATTCAATCGCCTGTCTCTGACAGGGCAGACAAAACTTCTGGCAATGCCTTAGCGCCAATCCAGAAGTATACTCCGCGCCTTGCGCATAAAATTCAGTCGTCTGTCTCTGACAGGGAAGACAAAACTTCTGGCAATGCCTCAGCGCTAGCCCAGAAGTACAAATTGTGCTCTGCGCATAAAATTCTGTCTCCCGTCTGTGAAGAAATAGACAAAATTTCTGATAATGCCTCAGCGCCAAATCAGGAATCCTAAACGCGCTCCGTGCGTAAAAATGTATCTGCCTTTCGCGGAAAAGCAGATGATCTCTGCAATCTACACAAGGAAAAGCAAGCGGCGGACTACTCAACTTCTCGGCCTTTACGCCAGCGAGGGAATAATCTGCCCGCCCTCCAAATTATACGAGAAGCTGATGGCCGACTGAGGACCTCCTCGGCTTTACGCTAATCTGAACAAAGCTCCAAAATACGCCAAGCGAAGCCCCTCAGCATAAAGAAGGCTCAGTTTGCGGAAAGACACCTTCCTCGGAGATTATCCGCCACCCAGATGGCCAATCTGTTGTATACGGGTGGCATAGGAAAAACTATGGTACCCAATATTCGCATGTCCACTGATGTGAACAGAAGGAACAAGCCATCATCTTCTTCTTCTGTAACTCCTCCTGACCTGTGCAAGTATCTGATCCAGAAACGCAAGAAGAGAGGATCTTTCAGCATGTCTATTACACCTCCTAGCGAGCACTATTGTAATAGTCATAGGATTGTAATTAATTGTTGCTGTTCTGAAGCAAAACGGTCAATTTTTGACCGGTTGAGCTACTCTCCGTCTTTCCAGGAAGAAGAGCCCATGCATGCATCTGTGAACATGGCTTCACACATACCTAGAGGAAGGTCGGGTTCAAGACGTCATCCCTCTAGAACTCTGAGCCGAAGGAGATTCAACATGCTCCTTAGGAACACCAAAGCTAGGGTGTTCCGAAACACTCGTTCGAGGTCACGACAACAGGCTTCGTACTCTTCTGATTCCGATGCTGGGGGTCGCCAGTCTTCCGAATTATACGCCAAAAGTATAGAGTCAACTTCTGCAGAGACCTATACTAATCTTTCAATGATACCCAGGGAGATGGGAGTTTATGCCATTGGAGATGAACGCGAGGAAGCTTCCCTGTCCGGGAGCACTGAGCAACGCATCACTATACTGGAGACGTCTCTGAAAAAGATGTAATCCATGATGGAGAACATGCACCAGATGATGCTAACTCAACATACAGCTGCCATGGATCAAGCATCGATCTCTCTAACTTAGATACGTGTAGGGGTGGACTTACCACCATCCAACACGATCCAAGAGCCTGCTCTAGATCAAGAGTCAGCAGTTCCTCCTCTTTCTCACTCGAAGAATATATTACCTCCTGTTGGAGTCGTAATACAACCGATTCCTCACCACTCTGTGGTCCCACTATCGGCTGAAAATCCGTGGCAGTACGGGAGTTGAAAGCCCAATTTGATGCCTTGAAGCACAAAGATCAGCTCAAGAAATTAGGAATCAACCAGCCTTACCCGGCTATCTGGGAAGAGGCCCCTTTTCCTCCTAAATACAAACCACAGACCATGGCTCTGTTCGAGGGAAAAATATCACCGAGTCAGTACATGAACTACTAAAATATGATAATGGTGCTACTATAAGGGAATGACGCCATCCTCACTCGGGTGTTCAAGGGCTGTCTCTCGGGAGTGGCTTACCAGTGGTACCACAGCCTGGCGGACAACTGCATTACTTCTTTCAATGACTTCAAAGCCTTATTCTTCGTAAGATTCTACGAGGGAGGGATGGACATGTCGATGTCCTCTCTCATCGAAGTGAAGCAGAAGGAAAAAGAGGACGTTTGTACCTTCATCGAACGTTTTTGTCAAGCTACTTTGCAAATGCCTCCCGGAGTTCCAGACTCGACATTGGTGGATATTTGTAGGAAGAACCTTCTTTCCATGATCTCGGTGTTCACAGGACCATATCAGTTCCATGATTGGCCCTCATTCATCATCTCAGCGGTAGCCGCCAAGGACAACAGTCGGAAGGCGCGTGACAATAGCATCATGATCTCTGCCTCCGACAGAGGTAAGGGGTCATCCCCCAACAGCGACCATCCTCACAGTTCCAAAGGAAAAGAAGCTCTGGCAATCAATACGTCCAGACAAAAGACTGCGATAACCACGCAGACAAAACCTGGGACTTCCAGGCCCATTGTGTACTCTTTCGACGACGACGATATTCCGAGCATATTCGAGTGTCTCGTCAAAAGTGGCAAGATTACCCTTCCGGAGGAGAAGCGGCCCAATGAAGTCGGCAGTACTAATAACCCCAAGTACTGCATCTTCCATAGATACGTACACCACCCTATAAAGGCATATTATGTACTAAAAAGGAAGATCCAGGAGTTGATCGATGCTAAGGCTTTCACTCTGCGCAACAGCGAGAAGACGGTCATAGCCAACATGATCTCTCTATAATTTGGCAATCTGCCTCCCCAAGAAGTCCCGGACGGTGTTACCCCTATTTCCCGGACAACGATGAACATCGTTAATCTCCCTCCGTCTAGGGGTCGAAATCATGACCTGTTACCCCTAACTGCCCGGCGAGGCAAGATTATGTGGGTTCATCCAGACCTGGTGTCGGAGATCGAGAAAGAGACTCAAGCTGCTAAGGCTAAGTCCAAAAAGAACTCAAAGCACAAACAGTGTCACATGATTACGGTACACTCGGCATCAGAAGATGAGGTCTTGGCTACTGGAACCCGCTCAGGAAAAGCTTACCTCCAGGACTATGGAGCCAGCCAGAAAGATGCATCGGTAGACGCTTTAGCTGCCAAGCCTTCAGAACCGTAATCTACCGTACCAGAGGCCGGTCCTTCGAGACCAACTTCGGCGGACAGAGAGAAGCAAAAAGAAGTGCGTTTCGATAAACCTTTGAAAAACATTCAAAACAAAGGTTTAGAGAAGCCGTACAACTTCGACATCCTGGCCCAATTGGCTAATACACCAGCCAGGTTGTCCATCTTTGAACTACTCAGGCTCTCTCAAGACACTCGTCAAGCCCTGTGTGAAGCATTGATGCAGGCGGATGCATACTTGACCCAGCTCAAGTCCCCTGACGAAGAACCCATGGCGTGTCCTCAATGCCACAGTATAATGGAGGTGGTCCCGAATATCACTTTCACTCAAGATGACATGCTGTTAAAATATAACAGGCATGACAGACCCCTCTATTACACCGGGTACGTCGATTCCATGGAGGTCGACCGGATTCACATAGATCTGGGATTATCAATCAGCATCATTCCTCATAGTCTGCTTAGACCGCTGAGGATTCCTACCAGCGAATTGGCTTACACCACTACTACAATCGTGGGTTTCAACGCAAGAAAAAGCAAGCCGTTGGGGAAAATTTGCCTGAGGATCCAGATTGGCAACCTCAGATCGGTGGCTATATGTTACGTCATTGATTCAGAGGTGTCCTACAATATTCTACTGGGTAGACCTTGGATCCACGACCATAACATCGTTCCTTCGACTCTACATTAATACTTTAAATATGTAGATGTCCAAGGAACAGTACAAACAGAGTTTGCTGACCTGAACCCGTTCAAAGAAGTAGAATCCTACTACACTGATGTCGTGTTATACTCTCAAGACTACATGGAAGAGGTGTCAGGCGAAGCAGAGAAGGAATCCCACTGGGAGCCAGAAGAACCCTCTGCCAAGCAACCTCTGTCAATCAAGGTGAAAGGGCGAACTACTCGTCCAAAAGCCATGGAGCCTATGGCTATCCACTTGAACAAAACTAGGTCAGGAAGAGGAGGAAATCCTCTAGTGATCACTTTGAACCAGAAGCCTCCACCCTTGGTCATCAACCTTCGGCGCAACAGGCAGCCGATTGATATAAATGCAACTGGGAATAAAGTTTCAAATGATAATAAATATCCTCTTTTTCAGTATATTGACGCTCAAATTCCAAATCAGGAATCCTCCCCCCACGACGATATAGAACCAATTGTGCAAAAATTCTTGGAAGCTATAGATTCCTATCATCCGTATATATGGGAAGTGGCATCATCATCCAATGTTACCACGATATATGGACCGCATGAGGATTCTATCTTCATTGTCCTGCCTACTTGCTGCAGTCAGTATTCAATAGTCTTCGGCCGCATGCGCAATGAACCGACTACGCAAGAAGATTCTTCCGATGACAATGCCAATAAAATACAGATTCACAGATATAGTTCGCAAGCTTTGAAGATTATGCAAAGTATGGGTTATAACTTGAAGCTGGAAGCAGGTCTCAACTACGGGAAAGGCAAACGAATGCCGCTGTACGGCGATCCCTACCATCAACAAACTCATTTTGGGTTAGGGTATACCACCTCCCTTGCAACTCCTAAGTCAAATGAGGATGTCTTTTCCTCTTCTCAAAATGGCTCAGCGCCCTCTGACTCATCTCATGCTCTTGAACGAACATTATCAGTAAATATGATAGTGACAGATTCCTTTGAAGCAGACGAACAAGAATCTAAACTGTTTGAGAATGACGCTTGGGCTCAGCAAATGGATACACAATGGGAATTCTGCATCGAGCAGAGAGAACCTCCCACTGAAGATAAAGTTATCCAGATTGACGTTGGGGATGAACTTTCGCCAAAGTCGATATGTCTATGGGCATACCGCACAACGGTACGAGCACCGACAGGTTGTACCCCATTCTCATTAGTTTATGGGAGCGAAGCAGTTCTCCCCATCGAGATCCAAATTTTGTCACTCAGGATAGCCGTGGCTAATGAGTTGACTCAAGAAAAGAATGACCGATTAAGGCTTCAAGAGCTAGAAGGATTAGACGAGAAAAGCCTCCAAGCTCAACAGCGCATCGCGTTCTACCAAGCACGCATTACCAAAGCTTTTAATCAAAAAGTAAAGGAAAGAGTGTTCAAAGTTGGCGAGCAAGTTTTAGCTGTAAGAAGGTCGATGATTCTTACTCATAGGAGTAAGGGCAAATTCCAGCCCAAATGGAAAGGCCCTTATATGATCGAGACAACGTTCTCAAACGGCGCTTACAGGTTAGCCAAGCCAAATGGAGACTTGTTAATGGCTCCTATCAATGGCAAATTCCTGAAAAGGTACTACACTTAACCTCCTCTGCTCAAGTGGAATATGGCAAAAACCTCATTCTGACAAAACTACTTCCAAAACGAAACTAGTTGGATCGTATTCTATCATGTCCATATAACCTCTGAATAGATATGTTTAACTAATTTGGAACTTCAAGACCTATCACGTCCATATTACCTCTGATAGTATTTTGTGTACAAATTTTGGCAAAAGTATATTCTATCATATCCATATAACCTCTGAATAGATATGTCCTGCTGAAACTTACCGAGAGTATATCACGTCCATATTACCTCTGATATCACTTTCACCCAAACCTGTCATTTATATTCCAAAATGATGGGTCCACAAAGTCAGATTAGAGTCTCTTTATTACTTCTAGAAAGAGCAAAAGTACATTAAAAAGCAAAAAAGTACATTATTTGGGGGGAGAGGTTAGGTCGCGAATCTACTGCGCCAGAGCAACCATTCTCTCATCCCGGGAGTTGATGACGTCGGCGCGAGCCCGTTCCAACCATGTCGCATCGTTGTTCAAAGCAGCTAGCTCAGACCGAGCCCACACAAAATCTGAGTGGAAAGTACCCACATGCGTCAGGTTCTGCTGAACAGTCACCCGTCGCTCCTTCAGCACATCTTGGGCTGCCGACAAAGAGAGAGCCTTCGCCTCTAATCGAACGAGCTCATCCTTCAATATGCGGGCCTTCGCTGCCACTTCCTCATATTCGGCTTCGTACTGGGTCAACTCGGGAATGACATACTCCAATTGGACACGCTCATGATCCATCTCCTGCTGCTGAGCCTTGATGGACTTATTCAGAGACTCCATCTGTTTAGCAAGCTGCGCAGTCAGGGAGTCGTACCTATCTTGATCAAGACCGTCAATGTTGCCTCGAGCTAGCTGCAAGTATTCGTTAATGGGTTGCTCCAAACCATTAACTATCTCCTCCAGCGTGTCAGCTACCCCAGTGTTGTTGAATTCTTGGATCGACACTATCGTGGACCGGGAGGACCTCCTCAGCACCTCGAAGCTCAGATTCTTCGCCAACACCATTGATATTAAGATTTTCAAGGTGGTGTAGAAGATACTAGTGTACTGCTCGGTCAGCGCAACTAGATCCGAATGGACGCTGGGAGTGGTCGCGATATTGGCGAATCCCCCTCCAGGAACAACTGCAGACGATGTTGCCACAGCCGTCGCCTCAACAGGTGGTGCGACAAAAGAAGAAGCGTCGACACCGGACGAAGTGACCGGCGTACTCAATGGAGGCATTGTCGTAATGACAGGCTCGTCCTCCTCTTGAGATATCGGAATCTCTTCGACAGGCTAGCCGGCACCCGAAAGTGTCTCCTCTTCAAAGTCTGGCACCTCCATGTCGCCGCCAGGACCTGACAAAGTGCCAAAGGGCGCATCTATACTGCCCTCCCCGAAGATGTCTTCCCCTGAAAAGAAGACAAAAGGAAGTTAATATCGAAATGATGTTAACTTTACTAAAAAAGAGGCATAAAGACGACATTTACCCATGGCCGATGGCATATATGTCGCGTCCGCAGCCAGTACAGCTAAATCATTTCTTAATCATGCAAAGCAAGTTGTCATACCTGGAGAATGTGGTGTGTCAACCGACACTGGCAAATATTCTTCCAGGTCCTCGTCAAGTTCCAACCGAGGCTCATCGGCTGGAATCTCGTTGGGTGCACTGACGGACACGGCAGGGGTTTCTCCCGATGCTGATCCGGATAAAGATATCCTTATTCGGCTCGGCCTCGAAGGCGATCTCGTTCCACTACTAGAAGCGGTAGCAGCGACACCAGCCTCCAACAGGAATTCTTCGGCACCACCAGCCGGAACATTAGAGGGTCCCTCTCTAAAAGACGAGGAACCTCCAATCAAAGAATCATACCCAACAGAGGGAGATGCAAGCTCACTTCTAGTAGCCTCATTACCAGGAATCCGGAGAGGACGATTAACCGTCTTCTTCTTCCTCTAGCGAGGGGAAGTCTCCTTCGGAGCAGGAGTCCTTCGCTTCCCAGAGATTACCAAAGCCCCTGCAGGCGGAGGTATTTCACCCCTCGGCACCGACAACAGAGGCTCATCCGGAGTAACGGACTCTTCACCCTCCTCAGAAGAAACCGAGGGGATTTTGACTCTTCCCCCAGGCTTGGAAGAGGGCATCCTAAAACTTCCATGAATATCAAAATCTCGATGGAAGGTGTTGGTTGCCTCGTAGAACTGGGCATACGAATGAAGAATACGCAGCTCCGTAGAGAGGGAAATGACGGACACGGTAAAAGTTGCTTCAGTGCAACCCATGATAAAGTATCGCCATCCTCTCGCTCCATCAATGAGTCCACCCCTGGACCTGAAGCTGGTGACGGCATTGCCCACATGCAATTGGTCGTATCCAAACTGCCTGGCAAACCGACTAGGCAGGTATGGCTCCAAGAAGCAATGGTCTTCTCTTCTGTTTAGCAAATAGGAAGGTCTAATGCAGACCAACAAATTAAAAGCCTCAGAAGAAAGAATGGTCTGCCCATCGCCTACATCCTGAAGTCTGATCCCCTGTTGATTGAGATATACAGGGGGGACAGTGCAGAAGAGCTTCCAGCTGTGACTGAAACTCTGCACCCGCCGACAGTTTAAAACTGTGGTCACGTTCCAAGAAGATTTCTTGTAATTCAGCAAGAAACTATCCCCCGAACTACTGCCAGGTCCCGGGAGACATCACTCGTGGGTTATGGAGAATTAACTATCCCATCAAATACGGGTATGGTAATTCTACCCTGGGAAAGCTATCACGTCGGGTTTCATCGGCAAGCAGCCCATTAATCATGGCCCTCAGGCCAGCTTGTATGCAGCACACCATGCAGGGAGCAAGCCCAGTCTTGCCCCGAACACCAGATGCACTGCTGGCCATAGTATGTTGTGGTGAATGCGGTCCGCGGATGCAATGCCCGGTACCACCAGTCGGCGCAGCCATATAGAGAGGAAGCCAGCAAGTTGAGCTTTCTTGGACAGAGGCCTGCGGCAATGCCTCAAATAGCTGTAGGCCTTAGTGCCTGTGGAATATTTTCCTATCCCTTCATCGAGAATCTGGTTCGGAGCCCCAGCATCCTCCATAAGATCGTCGACTACCTAAGCAGTAAGCACGCTCAGAAGATTCAAAGGCTGATCTTTGCTATCCAAGACCTTCTCCGGCTTAGCATTTCTGGCCCAGTAAAAGAAGAGGTATGATGCCCATTTATTGGTATGAGCCAAATCTGAAGGCTCGCCATAAAAGGCAGTGCAAGCAAGGTAGTGGCACATCAGCTCCTGGTACACAGCCACTACCCGAGGGTCAGAATCCTCCAACTCCCGGTTCGTGGGAACATACTCTTCATATGGAGTATCCCCCATCGGCAGTCTCGAGATCTTTGCCATCTCGTGAAGGGCCAATCCCAACTCCCCCAGTGGAGTGGTAAAAGTCCCGGTGAGCGAGATATATCGCTCCATCAGAGCCAGAAACAGATTGGGGTTGGGAGGTAACCCAACACTGGTAGCGCTCACAGCTGCGAATAGACCGATGCCCTCCAGCTCATTCTGAAAATGCTTCAGAGCCCAGTCAGCTAAGCGAGTCCATCGAATATTTATCGGGGTGATCCACCCATTGCACCGAGGATTCACCTTGGGGTATACACCCCCATACCCCATGAAATCATTGCAGAAGGTCGGTAATTGCATCGGCTGGAGCACCAAATTGTCTTCACTCGGGACACTGCCCGGGTACAATCCCCTAAACGGTATTACAGAGCCAGAGGGGCGGCTGACAAATGACCCTAGGCCAGATCCCTTCTGGTAAAATATCTTCCCCGGCCTGCCATGAAGATCGGGAGTCAGCGTCCATGACATCCTCCTAGGATGTGTAGCATGGAAGAATGCTGAGATAGGATAGTCTCTCAGCATCTTGGGCTGATACAGGACCAAGCCCTCGGCAGGAAAAACCCAGAGTTCTTTCTTGGCTTCGTCTGGGACTGCTTGTCAATCATGTTCCCGAAGAGAAAAGCCGACTTTATATACTGGTACCCGTCTATGTACGTCAGGGGCTCTCCATTAATCATGTTCAGCAGCGTTCGCTCGCCCTGAGCCGATATCAAAATTTCCCTTCCATCAGGGTACTGGGGCCCGAAGATAGGAAATGTCACGTGCGATAGATCCTCCAGATAGTTGGAGTGCAGCATCCCGGCGGCAGAACCCATCACATCGGCTAGTGGAGACGCATGCAAGTTAGCTGCAAGAGTGCAAGAAAAATACATTAGTTCCTATAACTAACATTACAGATCTTGCAGCATACGCCAAAAATCAACAGTCTGTGCTTTACGCCAAGACTGTAAAAACTTGATCATTACGCTGGAATCTATTTCCTAAGACATAAAATTCAAGGCTGGCAGTATACGCAAAGTTTCGACAGTCTGTGTTTTATGCCAGACTGCCAAAGTTTGAGTTATTACGCCGATAGCGTAATACTCAAATTTATAGTATACGCCAAGTTTCGACAGTCTGTGCTTTTACGTCCGACTGTAAAAATATAGAGTTTTTATGCTGACACATTAGAAATGTGGGCGTAAAAGATGAAATGCCTCTGTATATTATCTTCCTCAAAGAGGCTATCAGCACAGAAGACGACCTAGCACGTTCACGTACAACGTGTGCGAAGGATTTTCAGTCGTTCTTTTTTGTCCCAAAAGCTCTACCTCTAAGGCCGGGAGCACTGCTCGTCGGCAGGATACTTCGCTCAGAATAAAGTTTGCCTTGCCCGACCGAAGACGCTCTCGCTTGAGCAGAAGAATGAGAAGAAGAATCAACATTCTTTCCCTTAGTGGAGGAGATTTGTTTCGGGGCCATTACTGAAAACTTTGAAGGCTCGGAGAGAAAACGAAGAAGAACTCGAACAGTCGAAGGCTTTCTTTCGCAGAAGACGGATGAAAAGTTTTTCTCAAAAGCTTGGATATATATAGAGTTCGGATGGACTCCTCGAATCCTGAACCAAACCTCATAATTAATATTCAGTTATGATTGGGTACTACGTCAGCCTATTACTCATAGAAGGCGGACAGTCAGCGAATTCAAAATGTTTTCATGAAAAGCAGATTCGTGGTTTTTTACTCTAAGGAGCTTTCTACGCTCGACAGCTACAGATCTACGGTTTTACGCTCACAGGCTATAAGACTATGGTTTTACGCCCAGATGCTTTTATGCTCGATAGCTTTTACGCTCGAGAGGCTACAAACCAACGACTTCACGCTCAGCAGCAATAAATCTAGGATTTCACGCTCGGTGGCTTTTACGCTCAGAGACAACAGATCAACAACTTCATGCTCGAAAGATTTCATTTTCAGAAGCTATCAATCTACATTTTCTACGCCCGGATGCTCTCATGCTCAGCAGCTTTTATGCTCGAGAGGCTACGAACTTATAATTTTATGCTATGACTTTCCGCACATCTGAAAGATACGCAGGCCAGAGTACGCGTACATCTGAACGATTCTCAAGGCGGTCAATTACAAGAGTTCACACAGAAGATACTCCTTCTTGATCTCAAAATATCCCAAGTACCCGAAGCATACAGAGTTCAATATTAAAAATTACTCTTCTCCATGGGTCGATCGGAAGTTTATCCAGACTCCAGTCTGAATATTTTATCTACGAATTCAAGATGGCGACTCAGTTTTTGACAGCCATTTCTTGCCCTGTTCTAAGGAATTTTTGAGAAACCATTCTTGAAGATGATTGTCTGAACAAGAATTTTGTTTATCAAAAGTGATAGTTCAGAGTTCTACGCGGTTCCTCATTCCTAATAGCAGGACAGTTCGAATACTCGAATGCTAAGCGGCTTTCTACGCATCCCTAGTTATGTGTAAAAGACAGGACGGGACCTAACACTCTTTCTAACAGAGTTGGCGTAAAGTTACCAGACGTGTCGAAGCTACACATATTCAGACTTTACAGCAAAGTATATGGCAAAATAATCATATGCACAGAAGAAGACAATTTTATTCATTTTTATGATTATATATGAGGGAAATCCAGTCTACAAAAGGATTTTTCTTCATTTTTCATGATTACATAAGAGGAAAATCTCGTCTATAAAGGATTTTCTCATCGTCGTCGGAAGGCCACCCCTAGAGTCTGTTCTGTCAGGTTCTCGCATTGGTGGGCTTCTTCATCCATCTTCTTCAGCAGTTAGTCGGTTTTCGCAATCGACTAACGAGAAAATGATATATGGCAGGAGGATACAGAACTGGGCATGCATAAATAATGCAGATCCCATGCTCCGTATGCCATGACAGATTGAGTTGAGGTATTTCACCAACTCAATACTCGAGGACAGCGCTAGTTTCTGCTCTGGTCCACACAAATATCAGGAAAAGATACAGCTTGTAAGCTGTGTGGTCAAATATGACCCTTTCTCTCTCCGGAAGAACCGCCATACAAAGTTGTGAATTATCCCGAGCAAAGGAGGCTATGATATCCTTCCATGATCCATCGTTACAGAGGACATTTGCTCGAAGACGTCATCTTTTTTGGCTCCTTACATGCTGGAAGAACATGGTCTTCTTCTTCTTCAAGTTGACCCGACGAACTCCGACGATCATCTCTGTATGGTGAAAGAGATGTGGGAAGAACAGGTTAACTCCTCAGCCTTTTATAGGCAAGAGAGAGCCCTCCGAATCCTAATAGATCCCCAATAACTCCGCCATAAAGTCATCCTTAAAGGACGTGTCAGACTTGACCGTTTCATGCTTCATTCAAAGTATTTCAAAATACGAGGAATTTAAAAGCTTTAAAGGGGGTCTTGTAGAAGCATAAAAAATATGCTGGATAGCTATACGCAGCATGTTGATGCGGGGCAGCGTAAAAAGATGACCTCAGAGCCATCAACGTGCAACAGAGCTTTTCAGCTGAGCACAGCGTAAAATATAAACTCAAGGACCATCCGCGTAATATAGTATGTCCAGGCTGCTTCTGCGTAAAAAGGGTGCTACATCGCCTTTATGGCGTAAAACTCATCCGCTTTCAATACAGCATTGAAGTGTACGAGGAACGCTTCGTATTCTTCAAAATGAACCTGTCAGATCATGCAATAAACCAGACGTCTGGACTCCTGACAAAGAGTACTGCACAATAACCCAGGCGACGGCTATAATGATGGCGTGGCACTACAACCCAGGCTGTCATTTACTACCATTTCCTTGGCGTAAACCGCTTTTACGCATACAAAGGAATACGCTGCCTAGATTTATACAGGCAGATATGAGCTGTTTATACTCCACAGAAGACAAACTGCCTGCCACATCAAAAACTGCTCTTCGTACAGGGCTCGAGGCACGTCTCTGCATTTAATGCACAAAAAGGGTGGTATACCTTTAAAATACGCATCTGCATTTAATGCACAGGATAATGGCGGATCTCTGCATTTAATGCAGGAGATTTGATTAAATGACACCGAACCGTCGTCTGGTGACATCCTGTTTGCGTAAACTGCTTTTACGCATACAAGAGAATACGCTGCCTAGGTTTACACAGGCAGACGTAAGCTTCTTACGCTCCGTAGAAGACAAACAGACTGCCACGTTAGCAGTTGCTCTTCATACAGGATTCAAGGCACATATCTGCATTTAATGCGCAGAATAATGGCAAATCTTCAAGACACGCCTCTGCATTTAATGCGCAGGATGGGGCAGATCTCTGCATTTAATGCAAGAGATTTGATTATATCTCCAAGAGCCATAATTTTGGCTAAGACGTCCACATCATCACTTTGGCATATTTTGCCAACTCAGGCCTCAGTCAGGAGAAGAGGATCAGCTATCTTCTGCGCCCGCTCGGTTTCTACGCCCACTCGGCTTTTATGCCTACTCGGCTTCTACGCCTACTCTGCTTCTATGCCTACTTGGCTTCTACGCCATGGTGACAGTTATTGGCTTTTACGCCAACCTCTTCTACACGAAGGATAACTTCCTACGTGGCTTTTATGCCATGATCTTCGCAGCAGTTATACGCATTGTCTCTTAATTGGACACGTGTCACACGCTCATTCAAAAGGTTATTTATACATGGGCAAAGATTATTTTAACCATCGTGTAAAAGGGTGCTGTATTTTCTACTACTCAGTTTCTACGCCGACTGAGTGGTCACTGTCACTAGAACTCTATAAATAGAGACCTCTATTGACAGAGGTCCAGGGTAAAAAAATAGAGTATCAGATCCAAGGTTGAAAATTGGTCAAGAAATCCAGTATCAGATCCAAGGTCGAAAGACGGAAGATTGAAAGGTTAAGATTTGGTCACAGATTTCAAGAGAGAAGAATCCAGAGCTCAGGCAAAGAGTAGTGATCGACGACTTTGGCATCGAGCATCCACTCTCTTTAGCAACCTTCGAAGCTGCTTTCTGTCTTCTACGGCACTTCTTCATCATCTTGTGGTCCAAGGGACAAAGTGATCGACTGATGATCAGACTCCTATAGCAATATTTACCCAAATTAAAAAATTGTACTCGACATCCTCGTATAGGATTAATTGTACTGCTTGTTTGTAAACATAAAGAGCGGGTTTTCGTATAAAGCCTAATTTCTATATCTTTCGTTTATTTTATCAGACAACAACCCGCATCCGGTGTGAGGGTACGAGTACATGGGTACATCCAGCCCACGCCGCAACATCGACGGTAGAACGATGTATAGGTAAATAATAATATCTAACATCCCACACAATATATATAATATACATGTCAAGATATCTAAACTCCAATCGGAGGACAATATGATAATATGATAATCAATACTCAATGACAATAAAACTAGAGGAAGATAATGGTATGATATGGAATCGAGAAAACAGAATCACAAAGTCATAAATATAATCCAAATCCAAGTCTAAAGTCTAAGCACAAATAGTCTCAATATAATATAACATGCCAAAATATCTAAGCTGGAGACATATACAGTACAATAAGGTAAATAGCTAAGTCTGTTATACTAGCTGAGTCTCCTCGTTAGCTGGTACTAGATTATCCTCCTATGTGGGTTCCATCCCAACCGGAATATCATCATGTGGCCCAAAGTAAGTTAGACAAATATCCTCTAACCAATCATCTAAAAAATATATCCAGTCAGGATTGGAGCGAAGTACAAAACTCTAAAATTAGTTTCAAATGCATGGTAGAGAATATATGACAAGTAATAGAAAATAATATAAGATGTACAAGTAACTAGGAAATTGAAATACAACTGAGATAAGCAGGTGAATACTGGAAAGATAAATATAGGCAATATGGAATAAACTGCAAATAAGATAAACTTGAATACTAACTAAGTGCCTTAGAGTACAAGTTCGTTATGTGGTCGATTTAGGTTGTATACGATTATTCTAAGGTAACTCGATTATACGTAAGGTGTATTATCGTCATCTACATGAATACACTATGGGCTTTCATCACATAACCATTTTCTACTCCCCCGCCCCAACTAATACTCATCGATCCGATCACGACATGATACGTACATGAATATAATATAAATATATGAAGAATATGAATGAACATGAGAATAAGGAATACCCGATGCACATGATAAAGTACATGTGTAAGGAGTACCCTTTTGTACACGATAAAGGGATAATATCTCCTAACATTATCCATATAGTACCAGTCCGTGTAATAATATGTCAGAATCAAGTATAACAGTTCTAGAGTAAATAATATATACAATATCATGTAATAAAAACTAACAGAGATTTACTACAATAGTTAAGAACAATAGAAATTGGATTTATAATGCAACACAACAAAAACGTGGAGTGCATCGCATCCGTATCACAGTAGATCTATGATACGCTTGCGACATGAGTCCACCACACAACCAGACGTATCTCGAAGGACACGAGCAAGTCTAAATAAATATATATGAACAATACGAAGAGTCAAACACACATCTATGTGTCCGTGTTAAAATATGACATGCACAAAGCCCCGTATCGGGAGAAAAATCCTCAAATCAACACGTATCACCAAATTATTGGGATACGACCCATACGTATCCAATTATGGACACGACACTAGCCATAAACAAACAAACACATGTCAATTAGATCTATATGACCAATTGACAAACACAACAAGTGTCAATCTCGGAATTTTTCTAAAATTGACACAGAAAGTACCATAAATTTCTCTATAGGCCTCCTATGAACATAATTCCAAATCCTATGGGTAGCCTATGCATATGAGGTAGTTTCTCATGGTTAATTCATAGATTTAGAACCTATATTAAGGGAAAAACTGAATTATACCTATTGGAAGATGGATTCCCAATGCAACCTCCAAATTTGATAAAATTGGCCTTCAGCTTGTAGATCCTTACTTTTTCCTTCTAGATCCTTCCTCTACTAGTCTCCAATGGTGATTTGAGAAGAAATTAATTTAAAATTTGGTAGAAAAATGATGTAGGAATGAAGGAATTTGGTTGAGAAAAATTTTATATCTTGTTTTGAAATAAAAAGATGAGAGAGAAACTTTTTCCCCTCTTTATAATGGCCGGCCCCCCTTACCCCTTCCTCAAGCTACTATATAATTTCAATTATACCCCTTGGGGTCTCTCATGAAGAAATAATTTAGGAGGAAAGGTTCTAGTTTAATGGTTTAATTAAACTAATCATTCTCCTAATGAATGGGCTTCTAGTTGGGCTCAATTCTAACAATTTAATATCGTTGGTCCATGGAT
Source organism: Iris macrosiphon (assembly GCA_036927795.1). NCBI lineage: Eukaryota > Viridiplantae > Streptophyta > Magnoliopsida > Asparagales > Iridaceae > Iris > Iris macrosiphon. The sequence goes on from JAYESA010000003.1 coordinate 58,175,466, forward strand.
CTACTCTAAACTAGTTAGGTCCACTAACACAAGTCCAAAATAATAAACTAATATCTAATAATAATTAAATAATATAATAAATAATTATTCAACATGCATAATATTTAATTAATTATAAAATTACCAAAATATCCTTTCCTAGAAAATATGGTAGTGACAATACATAAGCATGAAGAAAAATACAGATGAATATATATTGCCAGCATAAAAAATAACTGATTCAAACAATATAATAATGTCAACAAAAAATTATACAAACATACATACAAACACTTTTCTATATAAAGATGAATATATATTTCCTTCTTAGCTGTCCTTTCCATCCGTGCAAGGACATCATACGGACACTTCGCTATCTCAAGTAAAGCGATAACCTTACTATTTTCTACCATAGGTAAATGTCTGAACTTGCTTAAAAGTATGAGGCTAAAGATTATAATTTTATAAAAAAGTAAATATTTAAAATTCAGATGGAAAGAAAGATGTTGTAGATTCTTATGATCCTTACAGACCTTCCACCATCTTCTGCAAAGCTTCCACCGTTAATATATTTGAAAGAACAAAACCAGGATTCCTTGTCAGGACTTTGGAAATATGAAGTATCTTCAATCTTTAATTCAAGATCAATGACCGTAGTTGCTATATCCTTAAATCAAATTGACATAAGAGAAACATGAACTGCTCCGAAATCAATAAAGTTTCATAGACTTGATCATAAAAAAAATGAAAGGCAATAAACTTGTCAATGAGTATTCCGTAAACCAATGCATTCGACTCGATCAATAATGCAGCATCAACCCAACGAGCAGCCATCCTTCGATAAGCTTTATACACCGACGAATTCTCAGGCATTTTTAATGCTTTAGTTAAGTGCAACCTCTTTACAGTTCTCTTACCACTAAGAGTCATGCTCACAAATAATGAAGAATGGCATATAGGAAGAATAAAAACATGTTACTTGACAAATTCATTACAACAGTTAGTAAACTAGCAAAGTAAACCATATAGACGAGATTGGATGCTTGGTGAAGAGTTAGCATGCTACCTATAATTAAGTAGAAATTACCTTCCAAAGAGTGAATTGAAAGAAATAATAGGATTTTCAATAGAAAGCATGACAATATTATACAAGCTTGCATCCAATATTTTAGCTAGCATCAAATTGAACATGAGGAGTTACCGGGAGGAGTTTCAGTAAATTATCTATAATTCACCCATTTTCGATTAAAAATTGATTGGTGCTATGTCTGTGGGCTATCATGTTGGACACACAACACAAACTTACAAATTTGTGTCAACATCCATGCTGCCCTGTCAATTACATTCTCATATGTCGTTTGAATCTTGTTGTGTCGTGCCTATGATATTTTTGTGTCCCAAGCAATGAAGAATTTATGTATTAAGAAAAATATATAAAGGGGAGAGAGAGAGAGAGAGAATAGAGATTGAGATATATGGAGCTTCCTAATGGGTCCGACGGAGAATCCTCTAATGCTCTCGGAGGGCCATCTACTCTTCCTGTCGGAGGATCTGGCCCTCCAAAAGATCCTCCGTTGGCTGCAGGATCCTTTCATCTCTGATCGATGGAGAACCACAAGGTCGAGTTCGAGCATCTCGAGGACCATGAGGTTTCTATGGTTAGGATTTGGTCGGGTTAGTGTTTGGGATTTGAAGGAGGAAGAGGGATTTTGGGGTTCTCGAGAGATGAGGATAAAAAAAAGATGAAGATAGGTTAGGGCTTAGAATTTGGATGGAGGAAGACAAGGGATTTGGGGTTCTCTCGTGGGAGATGAAAATGAGGAGGAGAAAGAGAGGACATGGGGTTTTGATTGGTTCGAAAAAAAATTGAGTGAAACAAAAAAAGAGCAGGCTGAGAGCGGGGAATTTTTTTTACTCAAGCTTTTATAACTCTCGAATATAGAACCCTCATAAAATTATATACTATATACAACTTATAATAATAAAATGTTATAATAAGACAAAAATTGTTGATCCATCTGGTCTCAGTCAACCTAATTTTGATAATTTACTTAAAATTCCGAATCGATACTTGCAACAGCAGACTACATCATCAGCTGAAGACTATTATTTCTCGTTTGGTTGTTTTACGTTTCTTATGTATTTCTATCTTTGTTGAGTCTTGGACTTATGTGACTCAGAACGCACTTTGGCACTAGTTGAATACCTATCCAAAGTTCACTCAAATAAGCCTACCTATACCAAAACCAACCCGAACTTATACACGATCAAAGACCCACTCAAATATAACCAAAACTAACCCAAACTTAACCAAGAACCTACTAAAATTTGGAAAACCAAATTCGAACCGAGTTCTTCCCGAACTCTGCCTGAACACGGTTGACCAAAATTGATTCATAATTATGTTAGCTAGACCTATTCTCAAGGCTCCAACGTTCAAATTTTTGAACGTTGGAAATCTGAGTTCTGGCCTAGTTCTGTTTTAGAAAAACCTATAAATAAAGAAAAGATTTCCATTCTCCCTCGATTATCTATTCATCCATTCATCTCATCTTCATAATTCACTATAAGAGCTTTAAACCTTCCAAATACCAAGACAACTCTCATTCTTCTAAGTGTCAGTGCGGTTTCGATTAAAAGTATTCGAGTTGTACAAACTTGGCTTTTCAAAGCTATTTTCTTAAAAATTCTGAAGCCATCGAGCTCTTCGGATTAAAGGCTCGTATCTGTACGAAGTTGCAAGCCCTTCGAATCAAAGCTTGTATTTTCACTAACAATGAAGTTAAACTCCGAGCAAGTATTCTCGGGACTGGACTAGTCCTCTCATAGGGAAACCAGTATAAAAGTGTTTACGTTTGCTCTTCCTTATTTATTTACTATTTAATTATTATTGGATTATCTGCTAGTTGGTAACTGTGTTTACTCAATAGAAATTTTTATTGGTAACTATATTTTGCTGCATACACATACACTCTATTCACCCCCCTCTAGAGTTGTCTATCGATCTTACAATTAGTATCAGTGCCAAGTTTCTCTTTTATAGGCTTTAATTCTGAAGAGATTTACACATGGCAACTGTTAAATCTATTTTCACTAGTAAAGGACAATCCCCAAATAGACCTTCTCTATTTGATGGAACCAACTACACTTACTGGAAAACATGTATGGAGTTTTATCTCAGATCACTAGACTTTGATCTTTGGTTAATAATTAAGGATAGCTACAAAAAGCCGATTAGAATTATGGTAGATGGTATTCTTGTTGATAAATCCAAAGGCAAATACACTGATCTAGAAAAAAAATATTCGAGTCTTGATACTAGAGCTGTAAATGCTTTATTTTGTGCCTTAGATAGTACTGAGTTTAATAGAGTATCTACTTTCATTACTTCACATGAGATCTGGAAACATTTTGAGGTAACTCATTTAGGAACTTCACAAGTGAAGAAATCAAAGATCAGTAGACTTACTAAAGAATATGAAGAATTCAAAATAAAGCCCAATGAGACCATTAAACAAATGTATACATGTTTCCTTGGCATTATTAATCCTTTTTCTTCTCGTGGAAAGGTTTACACCAATCTTGAAAAGATTCGTAAAGTGCTGAGAGGACTTACGAAAAATTAAAATCTAAAAGCAACCGCTATCATAGAAGAAAACAATCTCACAGCAATGTCAATTGAGACACTCATGGAGAAATTAATGACACATGAGCTAGATCTCATGGACCTTGAATAATCAGTATTAAAGGAGAAGACTAAAGCTTTCAAGGCACAACACAAGAAAATCTCCAATGATGAAACTGAAGATGATGATTCTGATGGTGAGGAACAAGCACTAATGGTCAGAAACTTCAGGAAATTCCTAAAGTTTCAGAACCGAAAGAAGAAGAGCTATCAGGACAACGATAAAGATCCAGTGTGCTATGGATGCAAGAAGACATGCCACATAAAGAAAGACGGTCCCGCTGCAAGGAAAGGAAATTGTTTTGGACGCCCAATCAAAAGATCATATTCACAAAAATATGCAAATACAAGCATATGGCATAAAAGTGAAGCCAGCGGCTCCGAGGATGAAGAAGAAAATTCTCGTAACACTACAAATATCTGCTTAATGGCTTTTGACCAGGTATCTGCCCTTTATATGAAGATTTTACTTTTGATGAACTGTCAGATGGATTTAGTGACATTCATGATGATCATAGAAAAGTTCTTGATAAATACAAGCATGCTAAGAAAGAAACAAAGATGTATAAGCTTGAATTTAATATATTGTCTTCTTTGTTCAATGAGATTAGAGAAGCATCATCTACTAGGGATACGGAATACACACCTACAGTTATATTGAGGTTGCATAATGCCTTGGAAACTGTTGAAAAGATTTCAAAGAAAAATGTCAAACTTAATGAGCTTTATAAAGCAGAGAAAAAGAAGTATAATCTAGCTGCACAAAGAATAGATGCACTCACGACTAAATATTAAGAAATTTATGACACCTCTAAAAAGTTAGATATTAGATTGGGAAAGCAGTTAATGGAACCTACTACTCAGTTTAATACAAGACACAGGGTGACTCGTCACAAAATATTGCCGAAGAAAGCAGGTAAATCATATGCTACACACAATCACGCTTTCTTTTACAAATATCTACGAAAGACACGGCAAACCATTTCACATATTTTTTATTACCATTCTACACCAAGCACTAATACCTTTGCATCATGTCATTATTATGGTAAATAATGACACATTTCACGAGAATGCAAAGTTAGAAAATTAGTTGATATAAATATATGTGCGTGGGTACCAAAACTAACATTTCAAGACCCTCAAAGAAATGGGTACCAAAGGTCATATCTACTCGTGTTGTAGGTAGGCCAGCCCTCTCATGCGAAAAGCAAGTAGATTATCGATAATGGTAGCTCACGATATATGACCGGTGATGCATCCCAATTTGCAATGTTATCGATGAAGAAAGAAGATACGTTTATCATGACCCGCACCCAGATATTCGGACACGAGTACGTGGTTACACCCAGCCTACGCCACAAAATCGGTGGTAGAATACTGTTTGGGTTATTTCTAACTATCTAACATCTCAATAATATAATATGGTACATATCAATCATCTCAACTCCAAATGAAGGAGTCATATGGTATCTCACAAGTATAACTAATCTCAATCACAAAACAAACTAAGGAAGAATAATGCATGAATGGAATAGCGGAGGAAAGAATAAGATCCAATCCACAATCTGAAATACTATATAAGTTGTGAATCTCCACCAAAACTAATAGTCTAATACAATCCAACACAAATAAACTAGACCGCCCCGGGCTCTGTAACTAAGTCCTCCTAGTCTACAAGAGTATCCTCTATAGGTACGCCATCTTATGGCCCATAGAATGTGGGACACTGCTCTATAAGTCAGTTATCTGGAAAAATATATCCAATCAGAATTAGAGGGAAGTATATACCTCTAAAAGCAGTTTCAATAGCATAATCGAGCATATAAACAGATAATAGAAATAAAATATAAGATCACTAAACATATGAATGAATGAACAATAGATATACAAGTAATGTACGAGAATATAGAGCAACAATATGAATATCAATAATATGATAAAATAACTACAATCTAACTATGTGCCTCAGAATACAAGTTCATTACATGATCGGGTTTAGTGAACATGATCAGGTAAGACGATTACAAGTGAGATATGCAACCAGAATGAACAAGATATAACAATAGGGCTTTGATCATAGAATTAACTCCTACTCTTCCACCCCAACTAATACCGATGGATCCAATTACGACACGCTACGAACACGAAATATAATCACTGAACACGAGCAATGGGTGTACACTAATATCATAACCACCGAACGCAAGTGATGGGTGTACACGAATAAGCACAATGAACACAAGCAGTGTGTGAACATGAAATATAATTAATACCCAATATATACGATGAGATACATGTACACGAGTACTCGCTGAACACGATACGGGATAATATCTGCTAACGGGATCCATATAGTACCAGTCCGTGAAATCACTGTATCAAAATTAAGTATACAATTCTAGAACATGCATATATATAATATTATGAATTAAAAACTATCAGAGAAATGTACTCGTCTGAAGTCTTGAGCAAGGTGTGTCTCTCGATGCCCAAGCTGGTGTCACACAGACCTATATATGGTATATTACATCAATACAAGATTTGGAATAAAAATTAATTAAGTTGATACAATTCTTGGTTAATAAGACATTTATAGGTCAAAGCGATAAAATTTAGGTTGCAAGAGTCTAATACTAAGTCACTAAGTGGATACACTATGAAGTTATGCTATACAATATAATCTAAGATACAAAAAGGTACTCAAAAAGCCGTCTCCTAAGATACGTAAGTTTATTTATATGAAAATAGTATTTTAGATACATATACAAGTCAATAATTATAATACTATATCAAAACAAATAAAATATGATACCTTGGCCTTGTACCAATATGTATGGCACCTATCTCGATATCCAAACTCAATACCTTGGGTATCGACCCAAAATCTTGGTATTATCTTGGTATCCCAAGGTAATCGAAAACTCTATCATATAGCTAATACACAATATAGAACCCCAAACTAATACTAACTATATACTGTCTAAACTACTAACATAAATATATACCCTACTACATATATACATAACTAACTAATATACAATAACAACTAATACAAATATATATATATATATATATATATATATATATATATATATATATATATATATATATATATATATATATATATGTAGTTAACTATTTACTAGTATACTAACATATATATGTCTACACTAATATATATATATATATACTAAATGTTCACATTCTAACTACTTAACTTATTCATATACTAACTAACCCACTGATACTGTAATTGAAACCAAACTGGACTGATACTTGAAAGCTCTTAGTGCTACCTGATACTAACTATAACCAATTACCTTAATCATTAACTAACTAATTTCTAATACCTCAAAACAAAACCCAACGGAAACTACTGAACTGAGTGATACCTAGCGATACCTGCTGAACTCCTCTCATGCTGACTGAAATGCCACACTAGCTGCAGCTGCACAGTGCACACCCACTGCTTGTTGAAATATTGGCTCAAGGTACTGCAATGAGAGCTCTGAATTTGCTGACACTACTCCCTGCTATAAAATTGATTGCTGCCTCCTTCTTGTGCACTTCTCTCTGTGCAGTGCACAATTGCTCGAGCAGCTCCCCCTTGGCAATTAACCACTAAAAGAATGCACAGTCTATTCACTACTGCTGAGACTCCCTGTTGATGGAGTCTGCTCTAATACTTGTTGTGAAGACATTGATACTCTAATACCTTTTTTGTGCAAGCCTGAGCTGCTAAAATGAATCTGCACCTGCACATTGTTGTGCTCGAATGCACTGTGCTGTGCATTGATAACCGACAGAACAGCGTCGCACTTCAATGAATGCCCGATCCTGCTGCTACTGCAGTTCCTCTCTTGCTGAGCACTGATGCTCCTCTCCTTTACTCAATATGAATTGCTCCCTGTCACACACCAATACAATACAACCACAGCCACAGCCACTCACACAAATACACAAACACATATGTACATATTCACTACATTGCTATATATATACACCTATACACCTCTATGTATATATATATAGTCACTAATCTATATATATATATATATATATACAATCACATATTATATATCTATACATATAGATCTATATATAACCATATACACTATTACACATAAACACAAACACACATATATATATATAAGTACATATATTTATATACATATAGATATATATATATATCACTATATACACTTACACACATATACACTTAAATACACTAATCATACATACATATATTATATAAAATAAAATAAAATATATAAATACACATGTACGTATAGGAATAAGAGCAAAACACCAAATACGTGGAGTGCACCACACCCGTACCACACTAATTCTATGATACGCTTACGATAAGGCTCCAACACACAATCAAACGCATCCCGGAGGACACGAAAAAGTCTAATACACTAAATATGAATAATATGTATAGTAATTAGAATAACTACGTGTCTGTGTCACTACGTGATATGCACAAGATCCCGTGTCGGAGGAAAACCCCTAAAATTAACCTATTTCGTCAAATTGACAAGATACGGCCTATACGTGTCCAATTATGGATACAACACTAGTCACAAACAAATAATTATATGTCAATTTGATCTATTAGACCATATGACAAACACTACATGTGCCAATCTCGAAATTCTTCCAAAATTGGTACCAAAATGCACATAACTTCCACCGTAGGTCTCCGATGAACCTACAACCAATTTCTATGGGTAGCCTATGCATGTGGGTTGGTTTCTCATGGTTAAATCTCAGATCTAGAGTCTATTAGAAGGGGGGAAATTGAAATGTACCTATTGTTAGATAGATTCCTAATAAAAAGTTTCTAAATATAAAGTAGCTCCTCTCCTTGTAGATCTTGGCCTCCTCCTCCTTGCTCCTTGCTTCCTTCTTATAGATCATTGATGTAGAAGCCCCCAATAAAGAATAAAGAATAAATTTATAAAGAATTTGGTAGAGAATTGATGAGGAAATAAAGAAAATTGGAAGAGAAAAATTATAGATCTAAAGGAATTGAGAATTATGAAGTGAAATAATTTCTTTCTCCTCTAGCATGACCGGCCATATAACCCCTCTCCAAGCAATATGTAAACCCCCTCGACCAAATTTAGGTCTACCTGGCTTAGATAGAGAGACTAGTGTTAGTTTGAATCCAATTAGAATTAGAACACAATATTTTAGATTTATTTTGTAATATTTATATCACTTTGTGCACCTTACCGTTGCTTCGATATTTGTTACGCTACACTAGCATTTGCCTTCAAATAAATTTTACACAATTTTTCTAGACGTGCCAGCCTTCTATTTTAATCCTTGTGTAACTCATAAATACCCTCTCTTGTGCTTTATTTTAGTCGCACAATATTCGTTACAAATGTTCGTTCTTAAATCCATAAAAATCTAACTTTGCATCTTTGTCCATTCCAATCGAAATTGGAGACACAACCTTGACCCATTTTGTACAACCCAATTAATGACAATATCCTATTCTAAGTCTACTAAGTCCATGACACTTGTGTCCCACCCAATTTTAACTCTATGTATTTCCAATTAATTAAAGAGCACCACTTACAATAATTTTAATTAAATTGGTGTAAGGACCGAACATCACCCAAAATTATATCCAACTCTAACCCAAACCCCCACTCACACCCTAAAGGTTTATACTAAATACCACACACCATTTTAGCCCACTACATCACACCAAATATGGTGTTTTGCCTCATCCAATCCTAAATTCCCTTAATTGTGCAATTTTCCAATTGTTAAGGACTTTTATACAAATATGCAATGAGGTGTCCACCCCTCATTAGATCCTAGTCATGAAGAAACCCTCCCCCTCTCTTTGTCCGGTTTTATATTATATTTTTCCCATTTTTGAGTGTGCTACACTCCAAACTTTCCCCCTTCACAATCTCCACCCTTCATTTTAAAACTAGACCATCTACACCCTATATTCCTTCATGTGAACAACCCATATCCCAATGAGCACATGACTGGCCCTAATACCTTGGCTAGCATCACCATCTTCTCTTTTCACATGAAGACTCTTCATTTCTATTATTTTTTTCTACATCATCACCACCATTCTTCCTATAACCGAACCCTAACCCTAAACTATTTAAATCATCATCACCATCACCCTCTCCATCCCTCTCCTCCCTCCGGTGATCACAGCCGAGCTGCCGCCTCTGCAACCGCCTCCGTCCCCGACTCCCGAGCTACCCCGACCGTCTCCTCCGAGCAGTACTGTCGGCAGCAAGCCACCATCACCGTTATCACCAACATCCCCTACAACCCGACGACCTCTTCATGACCAACACCATCATTGTCATCTCCATCAACTGCCTGAGCAACCCCAACCGCTTGAACTCCGCCAGCATCAACTTCCCAACGCCACCACCACCTGAGATTCGTCCCCGACATCTCGATCACCATCATCATCTTCCATCTCCGCCAACACAAAGCAGCCTCCGACCGCCTGAGGACACCCTCACCACCATCACCACTGTCTCGACCACCCTCTTCTTCTTCATCTCCTCCTCACCGCCGGCCCCCTCCGTTGAGCACGACCCTGACAGCAACTGATGCGTCGAATCCGGTACAACGGCGAGCTCTTGACCGGTTTCTCATCCAACAACGAGAGCCTCTCCTCGGTTATTACTCATTCCTCCACAAGCTGCTCACCAAGGCGATGACGGCGGTAGCGTAGTACTTCTTGGTAGCAAGTTCTCTCTCTCAATGGCGATCGGGGATCCATCATGAGTTAATGGCGGAGACGACGAGTTTCTGCCTACAATGATAGCAGCGAGTATTGCTTCTCGATGAGGGAACATTCTTCTCAGACGATCGGCGAGACATCTCCGGCGACTAAATGTGATCAAGCGCCACTGTGCCTCGATTCTTACCCGGCGGGTGGAAACTTTTTTGGTGGCGATCTGAAGTAGGCAGCGACGAGCGACATGGTGTTCCATCAAGCACAACGACGACAAGTTTTATTCCAGAGCCAATCCGACCGACGGCAATTCCAGTGCATAGCAGTTTACCGCAAGGTTTCTCGACTTCGATCAGCGGTTCGACGGAGATCCACTACACATCATCAGCAGCGATAATTTCTCCACATCGAGAAAAGATTTTAGTAAACTCGACGGCTAGAGTTTAACTTCGATCGAGAGTGTCCGATTTAGATTTGGGCACAGGAACATTCGTATCCGACACGGTTGACAATTCTTGATCGCATCCACGAGTTTGAAACAATTTTTACTTTAAAACCTCACAGGAACACATTATCTAAGAGCTTGAATACAAGATATATAAAGATAGGAAGTGTTACGACCCACACCCGGAATAGGGGCAGGAGTGCGTGGGTACGTCCAGCCTACACTGCAGCATTGGCGGTAGAACGCTGTCTATGTCACAATACTGGATAATCACTCTCACATAAATATCCAACTCCATAAGGAGACACAGATATCATAATATAATATGGAATACTCAATCACATAAACTAGAGCACGATGGGATATCGAAGAAAACAAATAAAATATAAGACAAGTCTAAACAACAATAATAGTCTAACCTGCAATCAATAACATCCAAGTCTCCAAGTATGCTGGAAATAAGTCCTCTAAGTCGCAGTCTGGAAAAAATATCCAGTCAGGATTGGAATGAAGTACAAGCACTAACAGCAGTTCCACATATATTGACAAAAACTATAACACAATGTAAAGAAATATAAGACAGATAGGAATACTGACAATAAGAAATACTATAAATAAGGAAATACTGGAATAAAGAAATACTGGAACATCATCATCAATATACATCTAGCAATAAATTGAAATACAAGTACACACAAGAATAATAAACTAGTATATAAGTGTGTACAAGAACAATAACAAGAACATGTAGAGATGCTAGATCAATATACTAGAGATGCATGTCAAGAATCATCTAACTAAGTGTGTGAAACATCAGCATATCATATAATCAGCTTGGGACTGATAAGACTCATTAGATTGATTAGCGATCATCCTTGTACAGTCAGGCAAACCACATGTAACAGCGATGAGGCATGTAATGGTAAGGCTGCACCGACGTGAGGTGTGGGTGAGCTATGATGCATGTAAAGTTGGGTATGATCACATAAGCTACTAATATTTCCCAGTTTTTTCCCATCTAGCATGATGGATTCCAATCAGGACTCCTCGTGACAGGTCTCAATGATGCCAACTCGTGTAAATAGCAGTGTCACAATCATGTACGCTATACAAGAAGAGTTATAGAGATAATCAACATAATGGAAACTGTCAGAGAATGTACTCGCCTGTGGTCCTGCTGTTGGCAATAACAATATCCAATTTTCGATGTCTTGTCTGAACAATCCAACAATCCTATAGACATCATATAATACAATATTGTATCAGACATTACTCTAACACATATTTATAAATATACTGGATTCAGGGCTATGCTAGGTATGACACTGGTCAACTAGGGTCAAGTGTGCGTTAAGTTGCACGGGTATCGCGTCTGCAAAAGCTGTGCAAAACAGACAGTCAATGATACGGGTCTTGCCAGTATATCGGTGTACATATGGCAGTCTGCTAACATGTTACGTGGTCACACTTGGGTCATCTAGTAGATAGACCAATATACATATTATACATATTATTAATTAGCAATAACATTAATACTCATAATATATATATACACTAATTACATGCATATACAATATATACGTATACCAATTAATTACATATATAATATATGTATATACACTAATGAATTTATAGTATGTATATATATTAAATATGTCAATCAATTATATTCATATTAAACGTATACTAGGGCATACGTCTACAATACATATACATATGTATATATATACTAGTTTGAGAAATATATTATATATATATATACCAATATACCTTTGAATATATACCAATATGTATGCTAATATGTACATACATACATCTATATAATTACATATACACATACGTTCGTGAAATAATGAAAATGAGGGCAGGGACGAACCTGCGCGCGGGCACGACGATGATGACGACGACGTTGATAATGACAATGACGACGACGGCGAGGATGTTGATGATAATAATGATGACGATGACGATGGTTAATGGTGATGACAACGAAAATGGTGAAGATGATGGTGATGAAGGTGACAATCATGGTGATGTAGAGTTCATCGATAGAGCCGTGGTGGCCAGAGGGAGTCAAGTCGCTGGAGAGGATGACGGGAGAGGGAGATCCGGCATTGTGCAATCGATGGCGGGAAGGAGGGTGCAGCGAGTTCAGTCCGACGGGATCGCACTGGTGGCGGTGATGGGGAAGTCGAGAATGGTTCAGGCGATTGGGAGGGGCTCCAGATCAGGCAAGGTTGAGACAGCAGGTCAACGCTGGTGAGTTCCCGGCGGAGATGGCCGCAGGGTCGACAAGCGTTCAGTCATGGAGGAGGATCGGCTTCAGGGTACAGCGGTCGGCAAGGGGGAAGTCGGGTGAACAGGATCCGGCGGGATGGCTCTCCGGCAAGGGGATTCATCCAGCGGGGAGGAGGAAGAAGAAGAAGTTAGGATGTACAGCAAGGTCGGGGATGCTGTCGCCGGCTCCGGCGGAGGACGAGACGGTGAGGGGGAAATCGTGTGGAGGCGGGAAAGTGAGCAGTGGCATTCCGGTCGGGGGATTCTGGTCGAGGCGGCTGGGTGAGACTTCTGTTAGGGGATGGTGAACTCCGACGAAGACTGGCGAGGCGGCGGGCTCGGGTCTCCGATCGGCTGGCTGAAGTTCAGGCGAGGGAATGATGGGTCTGGAAGAAGATGAACGACGAGTTGGTTGTGGTATTCAGCGGAGGGATCCAGCAGTCGGAGGAAGATGACAGCGGGGGCTCTGGGTCGTCCACCGGGCTGAGGCTGGAGTAGGGAAGAGGGGGTGAAGGTGACCCGAGGAGTAGGAGAAAGAAGAAGAAGAATAGGAGATGGGCAGTTGATGTCGGCTGGGCTTGGGGTTGGAATAGAAAAGAAAAGCAAAAAAATAAGAAAAAAGAATATTTATACAAGTAGGGTGTGGTTGACCTAGAAATTGTTTGACTGGTCAACCTCTCTTGGGATTGGGCCTCTCATGTAGGATTTCAATGGCCAGGATTTGTTTTGATTCAAAATGAATGGCTCGGATTACATCGGTTCAAGTTTTGGAGGGCCATGGTCTTAAGGAGCTTGGTGTTGAATTACACACTCCTAAAAATCATAGAAAAATACCCATGAAGGAGAAATAGGTTTATTCACATGTTGTGTCCAATGGGGTGGACACCTCAATGCACTTTTGCACAAAAGTGCCCAACAATTAGAAAATTGCACAAAGTTGGGTTTGCGTTTTATTTTAATTAAAATTAATTGCAATTGGTGTTCTAAAATTAATTAGAAGTACATGGGGCTGAAATTAAGTGGGACACAAGTTTCATGAATGAAGTAGACTCAGAATAGAATATTACCCTAATTTGGGTTGCACAAAATGGGTCGAGATTGTGTCTCCAATTTCGATTGGAACGCACAACGATACAAAGTTAAATTTATTAAGAATTAAAATAAACGTCCATGATGAATATTGTGCGGCTAAAATGAAGTACAAGAGAACATAATTATAAGTTATACGAAGGTAAGAAAAGAAGGCAGGCACGTCTAGGACAAGGTTGTAAAATTTGTCGGAAGGCAATGGCTAGCGTAGCGCTCAAATTATCGAAGCAACGGTAAGGCACAACAATCAAATAAAATTACGGTAATTAAATATAAATAAATATTATGCTATTATTTATACATTAATTATAAAAGTTGAAAATACCCCTAATCTGAAATATGGGGGTGACAAGTCTACCCTCCTTAAAAGAATTTTATCCTCGAAATTTAAGATCCTCAATAGTTTATTTTACTCATTATATTATTTTTATCAAAATTTAAATTTTATCAAACCCCATAATCATGAAGTAATCCCACATTGTTATTTCATAAACTTTCATAATTCTATAGATATCATATTTTTGAAAAATCCTCAAATTTAAAAATTGAATTCCATTTGTATCATAATTTTCTAAAAAATTTAAATTTAATAACTAAATACAAAACTTAATATTCAATCCTCTAATTTTAAATCCAATCAATGCACATTTATAAAATTTAAAATCTCATCAAAAAAGTTTGTATTCAAACACTAACCCATTAATCATCTTACTCCTCAAATCTTGAGTAAATCACTAAATACAAAATTTACTATCCAATCCTTTAATTGAAATCCAGTCAATGCATATTTATAAATTTAAAAATCTTATCCCAAAATTTGAATTCAACACTAATCCATTAATCATCTTACTACTCTAATTTAAATCCAATTGATGCATATTTATAAAATTAAATACTCATCCCAAAAAATTAAAATCGAACACTAACCCATTAGTGATCTTAATCCTCGATTTCTTTTTCCACAAAATCAATTAATGTAATAGTTATGAAATCTTAAATACCATATTCAATATAAGTTCATAACTTGCAGTCCAATGAATATAATAATAATCTCCTTAATTTCCTCCTCAATTGTTAGTGACATTCAATTATTCCACAATCTTCATAAAAATTTATGACTTAACAAATCGTTAATTCTGTCATATTAAATTCTCAACTCTCTTTATTTAAATAAATATTTATTCTAAAAATTTAAGGCACATTGTCTCTCTTTGTCAAATCATAACCTCTTTATTAATTCTTCACTACGGTCAAACCCTCAACAGTCAAAGTCTAAGAGAATCCTACCTATAGTCATACAACACGCAATACAACACGCAATCTAGATAAAATATGCATGGTTATGGTTTCTTTTGTCATGGTATTGCAATCTCTGTCATGGTGTACTACTAACTACATTCTAGCAAGAGAATCATTTATACAAACTACGGTACTAAGAAATCAATCAATCAATAAAATAGACGAAAAGGAACAGAAGGAAAGAACATATCTAAACCTGCTAACACGACCATGGTTTAATGATGCATCCAAAGTTGATATCCCTATCCTTTGGTACCACTGTTTCTACCACAAGCACACCCACTGCTAGCTCTCTTACCTACTGCAATTATTTATACTAGTTATTCTTATCACTCAAGTGCACACCAAGTGCAACACACCACATTAAGTGATACTCCCTCTAATGCAACTCTAGATGGACACCCAAGTCAGTTTGCAGTACCATCTCAAGCATGCTCAAGCCAACAGATTCTTATACATGTACATCATCTACTCATATAATGATATACATTTATTACCCACCATAAAATTTTATCCTCAAAATAAAATCCTCTAAATTTAACTTCTCAACAATTTAAAATAAAATGCATATACTTTCCTCAAAAGTCAAATATTCAAATATCAAAATAAAATTTTAATCACTTCCAAAAATCCATATAGCTTTGACTATGTTTATTGAATTAAAATCTAATCCTCAAAAATTTTAATAACATAAAATCTTAACTCCTCAAAAATTCTTAAAAATTAAAATTTATTATCACTCTTCCAATTATAAATTTAAATCCACAAGTATACATATAAATACTCACAGTCTCTAATACTCAAGGTGCACTCAAATACACCAGTTGTTTACAACCTCAACTGTATACTGAATATTGCACTGCCTGGATTACTTATAATATTACTTCCAAATGATCAAAGTTATCATCACACATATTTTTTCCAATGATTTTCTGTCTATATTAACTGATACACCAATCTAATTATCATCATACGAAGTACTTACTATTATTAGCACCTTGCTAAACTAATCCTCGATATAAAAATATTAGTACCCTTGGTATGGTAACACTAGCTTTATCATTATAGCACCTCATCAAACTTATTAGAACTCACGATCACTTGCACCTTTTATAATACACCTATTTTACTTCACTCTCAAAGGCAGGCATATTATTCCATATCTCAATTGATGTATACGTATCTCCCTTTAATCTTTTATAGACTATTACACTAATCTGTGATACACTTCATACTTTGCATGATCCTTCTTGATATTTTCTATCCATGTCACCCATTAATACCCTTTTTATGTGTATATATTTCTTTACTCTTGACACACCCAACCATCAAATTGAATATCATGCTTCATTAATCTTTAACACAATTTCCTCGATACTTAATTGTTTACATAGATCACCCAATTACATAAATTAATGACTATCCAGGACGGGTATGCTGACTCTGATACTAACTCTTGGAACCATCACTGAAACTCTTTTCTTCTTCTATCTATAGTGCCAATACTAACTATAATAATGCCTATCATAGAACTATTGCTATAAGGTACTATGCTATGGGTATCTCTAGATTAATGCCTACAGCTCACATGTCCAACTAAGAAACACTTATAAACTCATAAGTCACACTCAATCAACACTAATACAAGATACAAACATAATTGCAAGTCACCAATTATCATACTAACAAGGAATCCTTAATGGAAAGAAGCTCAAGAAGGAACTGGACTGAGGACTGAAGGTATCTCTATTGCTATCAAGAAACAAAAATGATGGAACAAAGTCCTAGAATAACAGAAGTAGATAAGCATTGAGATAATACTTTAAGAACCAACTTAAGATACAACCTAATAATCATACACGTCTGTCCGAAATTATGACACTCAGAATCCTCGCCACGCCAGTAAGCATAGATGCGATAAATGACAGGTTCCGTAACTAAGGTATGCAATTCTATAATTATGTCATCTAGAATCCTTGCCTCGCCAACCGGTATGGCTGCGAGAGACTCTAAGTTTCATAACTAAAGTATGTACATCCAAGTCAGGATTCTACGTTCTCGTCACGACAGCTAATATGGCTGCGATAAACTCTAGGTTCCATAACCAAAGTAGACGTTTTACCTTTCTCACTGTCCTCATCAATATATGTCATCAGATGATACCATAAATTTTAGCCCATAAAATTCATCTCGATATAAAATTAACTCAACAATGATACCAAGAATTAAATTTAACAACTGGTCAACGAGAATCCAACTCAACAATGATAACAAGATTTTAATTTAATAACTGATCAACAAGAATCAAGTTCAACAACAACAAGCGAGAGCGGACGAAAATAAGGAAAAAGATTTAAATTAAAAATTATAATAAGATTCTCAAGGGGTCATCCCAGGAATCTCTCAAAAGTTTTTGTGATTGAGTATTCTCTTTCATCCTAGTATCCTATGTCCTATATTCTATAGCAGGCACGCAGTAGTACAACTAAGACGTCGTACTACTACGACATCGCACAACTTGCGAAGTCTGACCTGCATGGGCCACCACTAAAAATGTGTCACGACCAGCACCCAAAATAGGGGCACGAGTGCGTGGGTACGTCCAGCCAACGCCACAGCATCGGCGAAAGAACGCTGTCTAGGTCACAATACTAGCTAATCACTCTCACATGAATATCCAACTCCATAAGGAGACACAGATATCATAATATAATATGGAATACTCAATCACATAAACTAGAGCACGATGAGATATCGAAAAAATAAATAAAATACAAGACAAGTCTAAACAACAACAATAGTCAAACCTGCAATCAATAACATCCAAGTCTCCAAGTATGCTGGAAACAAGTCCTCTAAGTCGCAGTCTAAAAAAAATATCCAGTCAGGATTAGAACGAAGTACAAGCACTAACAGCAGTTTTATATATATTAACAAAAACTATAACACAGTGTAAAGAAATACAAGTCAGATAGGAATACTGGCAATAAGAAATACTGAAAATAAAAAATACTGGAATAAAGAAATACTGGAACATCATCATCAATATACATCTAGTAATGAATAGAAATACAAGTACACGCAAGAATAATGAACTGGTATATAAGTGTGTACAAGAACAATAACAAGAACATGTAGAGATGCTAGATCAATATGCTAGAGATGCATGTCAAGAATTATCTAACTAAGTGTGTGAAACATCAGCATATCATGTAATCGGCTTGGGACTGATAAGACTCATTACATTGATTAGCGATCATCCTTGTACAGTCAGGCTAACCACATATAACAGCGATAAGGCATGTAATGGTAAGGCTACACCGATGTGAGGTGTTGGTCAGATATGATGCATGTAAAGTTGGGTATGATCACATAAGCTACTAATACTTCCCCTTCTTCCCCAGCTGGCATGATGGATTCCAATCATGACTCCTTGTGACAGGTCTCAATGATGCCAACTCGTGTAAATAGCAGTATCAGAGTCATGTACGCTATACAACAAGAGTTATAGAGATAATCAACATAATAAAAACTGTCAGAGAATGTACTCGCCTGTGGTCCTGCTGCTGGCAATAATAATGTCCGATTTCTGAGGTCTTGTCTGAACAATCCAACAATCCTATAGACATCATATAATACAATATTGCATCAGACATCACTCTAACACACATTTATAAATACACTGGACTCAGGGCTACACTAGGTATGACACTGGTCAACTAGGGTCAAGTATGCGTCAAGTTGTACGGGTGTCGCATCTACAAAAGCTGTACAAAACAGACAGTCAATGATACAGGTCTTGCCAGCATGTCGGGGTATATATGGCAGTCTGCTAACATGTTACGTAGTCACACTTGGGTCATCTTGTAGATAGACCAATATACATATTATACATATTATTAATTAGTAATAACATTAATACTCATAATATATATATATATATATACACTAATTATATACATATACAATATATACGTATACTAATTAATTACATATATAATATATGTATATACACTAATGAATTTACACTATGTATATATATTAAACATGACAATCAATTATATTCATATTAAACGTATACTAGGGCATACATCTACAATACATATACATATGTATATATATATATACTAGTTTGAGAAATATTATATATATATATACCAATATACCTTTGAATATATACCAATACGTATGCTAATACGTACATACATACATCCATATAATTATATATACAGATACGTTCATGAAATAACAAAAATGAGGGCAGGGACGAACCTGTGCATGGGCACGACGATGATGACGACTACGTTGATAATGACAATTTGCGACGACGACGAGGATGTTGATGATAATAATGACGACGATGATGATGGTGAATGGTGATGATAACGATAATGGTGAAGATGATGGTGTTGAAGGTGACGATCATGGTGATGTAGAGTTCGTTGTTGGAGCCGTGGTGGCCGAGGGGAGTCAAGGCGCTGGATAGGATAACGGGAGAGGGAGATCCGATGTTGTACAATAGATGGCAAGGAGGAGGGTGCAGCGAGTTTAGTCCGACGAGATCGCGCTGGTGGCGGTGATGGGGAAGTCGGGAATGGTTCAGGCGACTGGGAGGGGCTCCGGCTCAGGCGAGGTTGAGACAGCGGGTCGACGCTGGTGAGTTCCCGACAGAGATGGCCGCAGGGTCGACAGGCGTTCAGTCTTGGAGGAGGATCGGCTTCAGGGTGTAGCGGTCGGCAAAGGGGAAGTCGGTTGAACAGGATCCGACGGAATAGCTCTCCGGCGAGGGGATTCGTCCAGCGAGAGAGGAGGAAGAAGAAGTTGGGATATGCAGCGGGGTCGGGGATGCTGTCACCGGATCGGACAGAGGACGAGACAGTGAGAGAGAAATCGTGTGGAGGCGAGGAAGTGAGCAGTGGGATTCCGTTCAGGGGATTCTGGTCAAGGCGGCTGGGGGAGACTTCATTTAAGGGATGGTGAACTCCGACGAAGACTGGCGAGGCGGCGGGCTTGGGTCTCCGGTCGGCTGGCTGAAGTTCAGGCGAGGGAACGATGGGTCTGGAGGAAAATGAACGACGAGTTGGTCGTTGTGTTCAGTGGAGGGATCCGACGGTCGGAGGAAGATGACAGCGGTGGCTCTGGGTCATCCACCAGGCAGAGGCCGGAGTCAGGAAGAGTGGGTGAAGGTGACCGAAAGAGTTGGAGGAAGAAGAAGAATAGGAGATGGGCAGTTGATGTCGGCTGGGCTTGGGGTTGGAATAGAAAAAAAATAAGAAAAAAGAATATTTATACAATTAAGGTGTGGGTGACCTAGAATTGGTTTGACTGGTCAACCCCTCTTGGGATTGGGCCTCTCATGTAGGATTTCAATGGCCAGGATTTGTTTTGATTCAAAATGAATGGCTCGGATTACATAGGTTCAAGGTTTGGAGGGCCATGGTCTTAAGGAGCTTGGTGTTGAATTACATATTCCTAAAAATCATAAAAAAATATCCATGAAGGAGAAATAGGTTTATTCACATATTGTGTCCAACGGGGTGGATACCTCAATGCACTTTTGCACAAAAATGCCCAATAATTAGAAAATTGCACAAAGTTGGGTTTTGGTTTTATTTTAATTAAAATTAAATACAATTGGTGTTCTAAAATTAATTAGAAGAACATGGGGCTGAAATTAAGTAGGACATAAGTGTCATGAATAAAGTAGACATAGAATAGAATATTACCCTAATTTGGGTTGTACGAAATGGGTCGAGATTGTGTCTCCAATTTTGATTGGAACGTACAACGATACAAAGTTAAATTTATTAAGAATTAAAATAAACGTCCGCGACGAATATTGTGCGGCTAAAATGAAGCACAAAAGAACATAATTATAAGTTATATAAAGGTAAGAAAAGAAGGTAGGCAGGTCTAGAACAAGCTTGTGAAATTTGTCGGAAGTCAATGGCTAGCGTAGCGCTCCAATTATCGAAGCAACGGTAAGGCACAACAATCAAATAAAATTACAGTAATTAAATATAATTAAATATTATGCAATTATTTACAAATTAATTATAAAATACAAAAATACCCCTAATCTGAAATATGGGGGTGACAGAAAGGATATCTCACTCATCTAAAGGAATAAAGGAAAATCAGTTTCACTCGTTTGGATCTGGTTGGTTATCCGACATGATCTTACAGGCACTTTATAACATGCTGACCTGGAAAAGAGCTCTTAAATAAAATTATATTGAGTGAATGACCGTTGAAGAGATGACGGTGTCCAAGTACTTACATTCAAGCGTCATAGATGATTCTACCTTGGCTGCGGGTTCCGGATCCTTGCTTGTTTACATCGAATTTCCAAGAAAGTATACATTGCCTTGTTGTATTGTTTAAATTCAGTTATTATTAGTTGTATATTTTATTTAATATTATATAACTGTGTGCGTCCGAAAAAGAATCGGGTGCAGTCAAAGAAGGTGTTAACGTTAGAACTTGTATCTGACCTAGTGTCTAGTGGACCCAACTAAAGTTGTGGAGTTATCAATATGACTCCCCAGGCCTTGACACGTATCTTTGCACAGCAGAGAGTGAGTTTATGTAGGAATGCGTGCTTCATGCTTGACTGGCCATCAGTATATGCAGCACGTGTGACGGTATTTAGCTTAGTTATATATTTCTTTAGTGACTTGCATTATAGTACGAGATGTCCACATCTCACTCGAGACTTGTACATTAGCATTGGGCAGGGAGGACAACTAGAAGGCATATGGGACACCCACCTCTTTATTTATACAGATTTTGCATTCTACGGAGCGATACGGACGTTATTATTTATGCAGATTCTGCGTTCTACGGAGCGATACAGACGTTATTATTTATGCAGATTCTGCGTTCTACGGAGCGATACGGACGTTATTATTTATGCAGATTCTGCGTTCTACAGAGTGATACAGATGTTACTATATTCAGGTGTCGCATCCTTTGGAGCATTACGGCCGTCATTATATACGCGAGGGCCCTTATTATGGGGGCATATGTGGCATATAATAGCCAGTCTCGGCGATTGGTAAATTACGTTAGCATATGTCTAGCCTACACTTTCTATACGTACTATGTTGTCCTCAAATTGCATTTCCAGTTAGCTGGTTAGTTCACCCTCAAGTTTTCATATTATTTACTTTATGGCATATATTTTTGTAGCTTGTTACATCCCTCTGAGGACCTGGTTCCCTTCCAGGTTATTTGTCTAGTTTGTAAGATGCTTGATCTAGTGGAGTATGGACATCATTGTAGGTATCTTTACATCTTCATCTATTATAGTCATGTACTACTTTCCATTTTTGACTCTGCTTTTATAGCCTAGTATTTATAGACCTATATTGTTCTTTTGGTCTATTCGAACAAATTTATTATTGGGCTGCAGACTGATAATGCGTATCGTTTTTTCTTGAAATTATTTACCATGGATTGAGATTTAGTTTACTTGTTGCATGTTAGAATTTAGATTATTAATTGGATCACTTGACCGTGGACAGCGTAAGTGCGCTTCGTCGGGTCCATTAAATTGGAAATCCCTAAGAAGTCGTAACAGCTGGCCATTGCCACGTGTCTGATCCCATGCGTTTTGGGACTGGAGTATGACATAGTTTTTTTGGTGGCCCATTCAGGTCAGAGCATATCATTTTGGTTATGTTACTGTACCAAACAAGCCTGCAACTTAGGATTAATGGAATAAGATCTCAATCCATAACTGATTTTAAAACTTCTCTTGTATTCGATTATCTTCCTTGGACTTCATTACTGTATTCGTTCATTACCGTTGATATCGTTATTATTGTTTTTCATCTTCCTTATTTCGGGAAGATGGATACTTGCACACAGTAATTTCCTCCAGGACCAGATCCTCGTTAAGACAAAGAAGGCATATTTGATAAGATATTTGAGTAGATAGTTTTATTAGATAGTTAACCATGATTGAGAAGGTTGATAAGTTCTTCTTATTACTAGAGTTAGTATAGAT
The DNA here is from genome assembly GCA_036927795.1 of Iris macrosiphon. Lineage (NCBI taxonomy): Eukaryota > Viridiplantae > Streptophyta > Magnoliopsida > Asparagales > Iridaceae > Iris > Iris macrosiphon. Next base: position 58,198,990 of record JAYESA010000003.1, read on the forward strand.
TATTAGTATAAGAATTAGACATAGAAGTAGAGACTTAAAACTAGACCCTACACTTACTTAAGGTAGTCGTGATCTGTAAGTATTAGAAGCTAGAAAGTTTGTTTGATTCTAAGATACTAGAATAATTTGAAGAAGACATAGCTAGATGCTAGAAATTAGTTGTAGTCTTATGGTGGTGATATGAGGAACGACATTATGAACTTGACAAAACAGAATTTTAGACCAACATCTAGAAGAAGATTATCGGATACAAATGAAAATAGGGTATAAAATAGCATTTTAGGTAGCAAACCATAGTGGTTAATCCCTAGTTACCTTATGACTTACAATATCAGACCTAGAAATTCTTCCACCCTTTCGATAATAATGATTACGACTAAGCTAAAACAGATAAGTAGATTGCTAGACATAGATTGCTAGACCCAACATTTGGATGATGAGATAACTCGAGTACTATAATATAGCTTTCAAATTAGATTAGATGTACTAGACTTATTTCGGTTTTCAGTGTCTATTAGGCTCGTATTTTCCCCATTGATAATTCGATTAGTTAAGCTAGTATCTGGAATAGAGCTATTAGATTGAAGGATGAGAGTATCGACAGATATTATAGCCTTGAGTTGGATATCGTGAACTACCTATAATGGATGGCCAGTTATAAACAAGATGGTACCCATATTGTTTGGATGAAGGGTACGCATGGAGTAAATTAGGAAAGACCTCAGGTTCGAGGTAAAAAAAAGGGTAGAGTAGCAATAAGATAAGATTTGTGACAAGTACCTGACTTCAAGTTTCTTTTAAAAATTTAGAGAAGTACCTAAACCGGAGACAAAGATGTTGGCTCGAGGTGATGACAGACTTTGAGACTAAGCTATATTACCATCAGAGAAAGGAGAATGTGGTAGCTGACGCATTAAGCAGGAGGCCCAGGGCATTCTTTTGACTACCCAGCAACACCTGTTGAGAGATCTAGAGCACTTGGGTATAGAGGTCATTATGCCCGGAGCAAATGGCTACTTGTCGAGTTTTTAGGTACAATCAACATTGGTTGAGAGGATCAAGGCTGCCTTGCCAACAGATGCCAGATTCCAGAGGCTTCGACAGAGGACAGAGGCCGGGATGCAGACAGGATTGCGCATACACGAGGACGGAACTTTGAGATATGGAGATCGTCTCTATGTTTTGAACAAAGAATTTTGTCAGAAGCTGATATCGGAGGTGCACAGTTCAGCATACCCTATTCATCCAGGAGGCACAAAGATGTATAGAGGCTTAAGGCAGTACTAATGGTGGCATAAAATGAAGAGGGAGATAGCTCGCTTTGTGGCAAAGTGCCTGGTGTGTCAGCCGGTCAAGGCTGAGCATCAGAGGTCTGTATGTTTACTTAAATCAACTCCCGATACCTGAGTAAAAATAAGAGCATATCACTATGGACTTTGTTACGGGCTTTCCGAGGAGTCCCAGTGGTCGTAATAAGGTATGGGTGATCGTGGATTGATCCACCAAGACCGTTCACTTTTTACCTTTCAGAGTTAGACAGTCTACGGGGGTCTTATTTCAAGGAACGAAATATAGGTTTAGATCACACGCTGACTCATTGGTCAATTGGTAAAGGATTACCACTACACTCCTAGATTATATATTGACACATGAGTATGGAATGTAAATGGAATATAGAAGTCTGACTGGAATAGTAGCTGAATATTAGGATAGAGATTTAGGCTTTTGACTAATAGGACATGAGCTTGCTGAACCTAATCTTTAGTAGTTGGTGGTGTTATGGGAGCCTAAATCCAATTTTTCCTAGCCAATGAATTTTAGGAATCATATTCTAGTTATTATAATTATTATATTTTATTCTAGGGTATTTAGAAGGATTGAATATATATTTATTACATAATTTCTATATATCATTATTATTATATATTAAGTAGAGACATATGTGATATTTTATTACATATATTTCTCCTAGAAATTGTTCGAGTTGAGCTCTAGACTAGGTATGACTGACTAATTAGACTTGTTGCTACTAGGACTGATTATAAGAAGTTAGGTTGCATGATTCCATTGTGGATACTATAGGATGATGATGTTATACCTAGGAAAGAATGTTGAGATATTAACCTTCCTAGTTGCAGAAGAAGGTTAGGACAGTGTTTCAGGTACGGAGCGAACAAACATCAGGCTCAGGAGTGTTCATAGTATGTCAATAGAGTCCAGCAGATAGTACAAAGGCTAGCTCTACCGGTTCTAGGTATGTCCATAGCATTGCTTGATAATTTATAGCTTATTATGTGTTTATTTTAATTTTGAGGACAAAATTCTTATAAGTTGGGTAGATTATAAACTCCCTCGACCAAATTTAGGTCAACCTAGCTAAGATAGAGAGACTAGGGTTAGTTTGAATCCAATTAGAATTAGAACACAGTATTTTAGATTTATTGTGCAATATTTGTATCACTTTGTGCACCTTACCGTTGCTTCGATATTTGGAGCGTTGTACTAGCATTTGCCTTCAAACAAATTTATACACTTTTTTTAGACGTGCCAGCCTTCCATTCTGACCCTTGTGTAACTCATAAATACCCTCCCTTGTGATTTATTTTAGTCGCACAATATTCGTTACAAACATCCGTTCTAAAATCCATAAAATCTAACTTTGCATCTTTGTCTGTTCCAATCAAAATTGGAGACACAACCTCGACCCATTTTGTACAACACAATTAATGACAATATCATATTCTGATTCTACTACGTCCATGACACTTGTCTCCCATCCAATTTTAACCTTATGTATTTCCAATTAATTAAAGAGCACCACTTACACAAATTTTAATTAAATTGGTGTAAGGACCCAACCTCACTCAAAATTAGACCCAACTCCAATCCAAACCCCCACTCACACCTTCAAGCTTCATACTAAACACCACACAATATTTTAGCCCACTATATCATACCAAATATGGTATTTTATCTCATCCAATCCCAAATTCCCTTAATTGTGCAATTTCCTAATTGTTAAGGGACTTTTATGTAAATATGCAATAAGGTGTCCACCCCTCATTGGATTCTAGTCATGAAGAAACCCTAACCCTCTTTTTGTTCAGTTCTATATTATATTTTTCCTATTTTTGAGTGTGCTACACTCTAAACTTGTCCCCTTCACAATCTCCACCCTTCATTTTAAACCTAGACCATCTACACCCTACATTCCATTATGTGAACAACCCACATCCCATTGAGCACATGGCCGGCCCTAATCCCTAGGCTAGCATCACCATCTTCTCACTCCTCATGAAAACTCTTCCTTTCCATTATTTTTTCTATATCATCACTACCATTCTTCCGATAATCGAACCCTAACCCTAAAGTATTTACATCATCATCACCATTACCCTCTCCATCCCTCTCCTTCCTCTGGTGATCACAGCCGAGTCCCCGCCTCTGAAACCACCTCCGTCCCTGACTTCTTAAGCCACCCTGACTGTCTTCTCCGAGCAGTCCCACCGGCAGCAAGCTACCATCAGCGTTATCACTAATATCCCCCACAACCCGACGACCTCCTCACAACCAACACCACCATTGTTATCTCCATCAACGGCCTGAGCAACCCCGACCGCCTGAACTCCACCAGCGTCAACTTCTCCATGCCACCACTGGCTGAGATTCGTTCGCGATATCTCGATCACCATCATCATCTTCCATCCCTGCCAACACGAAGCAGCCTCCGACCGCCCTAGGACACCCGTACCACCATCACCACTGTCTCGACCACCCTCTTCTTCTTCATCTCCTTTTCATTGCTGGTCCCCTTCGCTGAGCACGACAACGGCAGCAACTGACGTGTCGACTCTGATGCAACGATGAGCTCCTGACCGATTTCTCCTCCAACAATGAGAACCTCTCCTCAGTTATCACTCATTCCTCCACGAGCTGCTCACCAAGGCGATGACGGCATTGGCACAGTACTTCCTAGTAGCAAGTTCTCTCTCTCGACGGTGATCGGGGATCCACCGCGAGTTGACAACGGAGACGACAAGTTTCAACTAACAATGATAACATCGAGTGTTGCTTCCCAACGAGGCAACATTCTTCTCCGACGATCGACGAGACATCTCCAACGACTAAATGTGATCAAGTGCCACCGTACCTCGATTCTTCCCCGGCAGGTGGCGATATTCTCAGAGGCGATATGAATCGGACAGCGATGAGTGGCGTGGTATTCCGTCAAGAACAATGACGACAAGTTTTATTCCAGAGCCAATCCGACCGACGGCAATTCCAGTACATAGCTGTTTACCGGAGGGTTTCTCGGCTTCGATCAGCGGTTTAACGGAGATCCGCCATACATCATCAGCAGCGACGATTTCTCCACACCGAGCAGAGATTTCAGTAAACTCGACGACGAGAGTTCAACTTCGATCGAGAGTGTCCGATTTAGATTTGGACACAGGAATATTCGTATCTGACACGGTTGACAATTCTTGATCACGTCCATGAGTCTGAAACAATTTTGACTTTGAAACCTTACAGGAACACATTATCTAAGAGCTTGAATACAAGATATATGAAGATAGGAAGGATATCTCCCTCATCTAGAGGAATAAAGGAAAACTAGTTTCACTCGTTAGGATCTGGTTGGTTATCCGGCATGATCTTACAGGCACTTTATAACTTGCTGACCTAGGAAAGAGCTCTTAAATGAAATTATGTTGAGTGAATGACTGTTGAAAAGATGACGGTGTCCAAGTACTTGCAGTCAAGCGTCCAAGACGATTCTACCTTGACTGCTAGTTCCGGATCCTTGCTTGTTCACATAACATTTCCAGGCAAGTATACCTTTCCTTATTGTACTATTTAAATTCATTTATTATTAGTTTTATATTTTATTTAATATTATATAACTGTGTGCGTCCGAGAAAGAATCGGGTGCAGTCAACAAAGGTGTTGACGTTAGGACTTGTGTCTGACCTAGTGTCTAGTGGACCCACCTAAAGTTGTGGAGTTATCAATATGACTCCCCAGGCCTTGACACGTACATTGCACGGCATAGAGTTAGTTCATGTAGGGAAGCGTACTTCATGCTTGACTGGCCATCGGTATGAGCATCACGTGTGACGGTATTTAGCTTAGTTGTATATTTCTTTAGTGACTTGCATTATAGTACGAGATGTCCACGTCTTACTCGAGACTTATACATTGGCATTAGGCGGTGAGGACAACTAGTAGGCATATGGGACACCCACCTCTTTATTTATGCAGATTTTGCATTCTACGGAGCGATATGGACGTTATTATTTATACAGATTTTGCGTTCAACGGAGCGATACAGATGTTATAATTTGTACAGATTCTACGTTCTATGGAGCAATACGAATGTTACTATATTCATGTGCTGCATTCTTCGGAGTGCTCCGGCCATCATTATATACGCGAGGGCCCTTTTTATGGGGGCATATATGGCATATACTAGTCAGTCTCGGCAATTGGTAAATTACGTCAGCATATGTCTAGCGTACACTTTCCATACGCACTAAATTATCCTCAAATTGCATTTCCACTAAGCTGGTTAGTTCACCATCGAGTTTTCATAGTATTTACTTTTTGGCATGTATTTTTGTATTATGTTACGTCCCTCTGAGGACCTGGTTTTCTTCCAGGTTATTTGTGCAGTTTGCAGGATGCTTGATCTAGTGGAGTGTGGACATCATTGCAGGTATCTTTACATTTTCAGCTATTATAGTCATGTACTACTTTCCATTTTTGACTCTGCTTTTATAGCCTAGTATTTATAGACCTATGTTGTTCGTTTGGTCTATTCGAACGGATATATTATTGAGCTGCAGACTGATAATGTGTATCATTCTTTCTTGAGATTATTTATCAAGGATTGAGATTTAGTTTACTTATTGTATGTTAGAATTAAGATTATTAATTGGATCACTTGATCGTGGACAGCGTAAGTACGCTTCATCGGGTCCATTAAATTAGAAAGCCCTACGGAGTCGTAGCAGCTAGCCATTACCACGTGTCTAGTCCCCTATGTTTTAGGACCTGGGCGTGACATAATGTAAAATATCTCAATTATCCCTCGGGGCCTCTCATGAAGAAATTAATTAGACAGGGAAGGTTCTACTCTAATAGTTTAGGTCCACTACACAAGTCTAAAATAAATCTACAACTAATAATCAATAATAATTTAATAATTAAATAATCATGCATGCTCAATATTTAAATATAATATATCCTAAAATTAAAATACCCTTATCAATTACTAAACTACCCTCAAATAAAAATATGAGGGTGACAATCCTACCCACCTTAAAAAAAATTTGTCCTCAAAATTAAGGAAGAAACTAACTACCAAAAAAAATAATACAATGCAAGAAAGATTTATACCTCACGGTTCGAACAAATATGGATATCGCTCGCGCATCTCGGCCTCTCACTCCCAGGTATTCTCTCCTTGCGAGTGATACCTCTACGCGATATACACCAAAGGAATCATCTGGTTCCTCAGCATCTTCTTTCTCCGATCCAGAATCTCTACTGGCTGCTCTGGATAGTTAAGAGTAGGGCCCACCTCTATCTCTGAGTGATCCAACACATAACTGGGATCTGCCACATACCGTCTCAACTGTGACACGTAAAATATGTTCTGCACCAACCCTCTCAAGAATGCTGAAAGGTCTGATAAATCGTACCCTCCAATATAGGTGGTAAGTGTAGTCTGCATGCAACTGCACCGACCCTCTCAAGAATGCTGAAAGGTCTATTGAATCGCGGACTAAGCTTTCTGCCTCTACCGAAATAAATCATACCACGTGCAGGAGAAATCCTCAAGAAAACCAAACCGCCAACCTAGCATGAAATATAACCTTAGCACTCTAACAAACAACAATCAAACCTAAGTAAAATAAACTAAAGCTATACCTCAAACTCCAAAGGTCTCCGTTGGCTATCGGCCCAATGTCACTGCCTATCCTGCGCCACTCGAAGTCTGTCCCTGATAAGCTTCACCTTCTCGACTGTATCCACTTCCATCGCTAGTCCCAATAAAGGTTTGTCACCAACATCATCCCAGGACAACGGAGTATGTCATCTCCGTCCATACAATGTCTCGAATGGTGATATCTCGATGCTGGCTTGATAGCTGTTGTTTTATGAAAACTTTACCAAGTGAATGTGATCCTCCCAAGAACCTCCAAGATCGAAAACACAGGTGCGTAGCATATCCTCGAGAGTCTGAATAGTTCTCTTCGATTGTCCGTCCGTCTGAGATGATAAGCAGTACTGAACTTGAGCTGAGTGCCCAAGCTAGCCTATAAACTCCTCCAGAAATAGGACGTAAAGCAACTATCCTGATCTGAGACTATGCTTGCTGGAATATCGTACAATCTGACAATCTAGCGGTCATACATCTCCATGAGTTTCTCTGTAGATGTACAACTTTAAATGGCAGAAAGTGGGCTCATTTGGTCAACCTGTCCACGATGACCTAAATCATATCTTTTCCTCCTAGAGAATGTGGAAGTCCTGATACAAAATCCATAGTCACATGTTCCTATTTCTACTCCAGAATGGGTAAAGGCTGAAGCAATCCACCTAGCCTCTATCTCTCTGCCTTGACCTGCTGGCAAACTAAGCATCTAGACATGAAGCTAGCTACCCCCACTTTATGTCGTACCACCATACATGCTTTCTCATGTCTCTATACATCTTAATGGAACCTGGATGCATAGAGTACTGAGAATAATGTGCCTCCTGTAGAATCTTCTCGTGCAATGCTCCTCTCGATACACATAACCTGGTATCGTATCGCAATGATCCATCATTTACGACGATAAAGTCCTCTGCCAACCCGATCTGGACCTATGCTCTGATGCTCCTCAGAGACTCATCCTCATACTATCTGGCTCTGACCTGGTCAATCAGCTCTGACTGAACCTGAAGTCCCTATATCTGTGCTACGACTCCAGGAACTAGTACCTCAATGCCTAAACTGTCAAGATCTGCTAATAAAATTTGTCTCTAGTCAAGCACATAGCCACGGGATACCTGCTCAAGGCATTTACGAGTATGTTGGCCTACCCTGGATGGTATTGCAAAGATATGTCAAAGTCTTTCATCAGTTCCAACCATCGCTGCTGCTTCATGTTGAGCTCTTTTTGTGTAAACACATACTTTAAGCTCTTATGGTCTGTGAAGATCTCCACTCTCTCCATACAAGTAGTGTTTCCATAATTCGAGAGCAAAGATAACCGCTGCCAACTCCAAATCATGGGTAGGGTACTTCTTCTCATGCGGGCATAATTGTCTGGAAGCATAGGCAATCACCTTCCCGTGCTGCTGTAACACACAACCCAAACCATTTTCTGATGTATCACTGTAAATAAAAAATCCTCCTACTCATAAAGGCAATATCAAGATGGAAGCTGTAGTCGATCTCCTCTTCAGCTCCTCAAATGTTGACCGATAATCCTCAGTCTAGACGAATTCTACGTCCTTCCTGGTCAGTCTAGTCATCGGCTTTGCAAGTCTGGAAAAGTCCTGAACAAATAACCGGTAGTAGCCTGCCAAACTAAGGAAACTCCTGATATCTTCTACTGAACTCGAGGTAGACCATGATTCAACTGCTAAAATCTTCTTCGGGTCCACTGAGATTCCATCTCCTGTAATAACATGCCCAAGAAATTCAACCTTATTAAGGAAGAATTCATACTTTGATAACTTTCCATACAGCTTCTCATTCCTGAGGGTCTCCAGAACTATCCTCAAGTGTTGCTGATGATCCTCTGGGGTCTTCAAATATATCAGAATATCATCAATGAAGACTACAACAAACTGGTCTAGGTATTGATGAAACACCTTATTCATCAGGTTCATAAACACAGCCGGGGCATTGGTTAACCCAAACGGTATCACCAAGAACTTGAACTGGCCATAACAAGTCCTGAAAGCTGTCTTCGATATAACTTCCCTCTTCACTTTCATCTGGTGGTACCCTGACCTCAAGTCTATCTTAGATAATATATTCGCTCCGCTTAACTGGTCAAACAAGTCATCAATCTGCGGCAACGGATATTTGTTCTTGATAGTGAGGTTATTAAGTGCCCTGTAGTCGATACACATACGTACCGACCCATCCTTCTTTGGTACAAAAAGTATTGGAGCACCCCATGGTGATGAACTAGAATGGATAAATCCCTTGTCTTGTAACTCATCTACCTACTTCTTCAACTCTGCCAGTTCGCTGTTGTTGACATTATAGATGTGCTAAGATATCGGCTCTACGCTTGACACCAAATCTATAAAAAATTCCATATCTCTGTCCGGCGGCAACCCTAGCAACTCCTATGGAAAGACATCCATGAAATCTATAATCAACGGATGTGGCGGCTCCTGCTCTTCTACCAAAGCTCCACAGAAATTGCCTTCGCTCTGCTCTGCTCCTCGGACGAACTAGAACTTCGGCTCTCATGGCATCTGAAATAAAACTTTGCCTCAACGATAATCGATACTAGCATGATGTCTACTTAACTAATCTATCCCGAGTACTATATCATAACTCAGAAGTGGCATTACGAGTAAACATACGCTCAGCTCACGGCCTCCCAAATAAGCTCTTTGGTTCTTGCAAACATCACTGACTAGGATAATTCTACCCCCGGTCATGATCTTGCAAGTCCTCGCCAACGGTTCAGACTCAAGATGATGCCTCAAAAAAAAAGATACAGATACAAAGCTATGAGAAGCACCAGAATCGAATAAAATATAAGATAGAAAGGAATCGAGATAAACTGAACCTGAGATAACATCGCCAACTGGCTCCTCCTTCTCAACAGTCAAAGAAAAAGCTCGCCCCTATCATTGAACTCCTCTCTGCTGCTGATGCCTGGCAAACTGCTGCTGCTACGGTGGAAGAGGTCCTTTCTGCTACTGTCCCGCTAGTGGTCTAGCGGGTGCCCTCTGTGCCTGTCCTCCACCCTGAACTGGACGAGTTGGGACTTTAAGATAAGCCCTCAACTGATGATCTCCCAAACCACAGAATAAGCATTAGCCTAGCCTCATCCTGCATGTATCTCATTCGTGTACATGCTTCTTACAGAAAGTACAAGGAACTGCTGCCCTCTGGATCTGATGCATCTGTTGTGCCGGCACTCTAGCTGGCCCAGGATACTGCTGCCTCTGGTGCTGGTAAGGCCTCTGGAGCTGCTGCTAAAAATGAGACCTCTTTGCTGGACCAGTGTTGGTGCTGGATCCTCCTGTATCCCTCGGCCTCTTAGATCCAAGCTCTAAGTCATCCTCCACTCTCTGCGCCTGCCTGAGAATCTTCTCGAAGGTGGCGGTAGGATCTTCATTGGTATGGAATTTTAGCTCCCAGTTTAGGACCTTCCTGAACTTTCTGGCTCTGCCTCTAGGGTTCTGACCCTCCACGAAGTGACCTAGTCGGCAATAGTCTGTCGCATACTCGTCCACTAACATACCTCCGTGGACGAGGTACAGGAATTGGCTCTCCATGGATGCAAGAGCCACGTCTGGGAATAACTTCTCCTTGAAAAGCTCTTTGAAGGCTTCCCAAGTGAGTCCTGGTACTACAATCCTGGGGTCTATCCGGAACCATGTCAATGCAATATCGAACATCATACACCCCACTCCCCCTATCTGTAGCATCTCTGGAATTTCAGCCAGTTGCAGATTATGCTCGATGTCCACTCATCTGAATAGAGAATCCCCTCTATGCCTCTGAAGTCCTTCGTGGCCATCCTCTTGAAGTCTATAATGGTACCCGGCCTCGGCTGCTCAGGAATAAATTAAGTTGGGGCCGTCTGTGGCTGGTCTGTAGTAGCTCTCTCAACTGCTGCAAGTACGATCTGGTGAGCATTCTCCATACTCTATCGTAGGACCTCTGACTGTTGCTGTTGTGCCTCCATCATCGGCTGGAAGAGCACAAACATCTGCGTCTGATCAACTACTGGTGGTGAAGGTGGAAGATCCTCGAAAACTATCTGCACTGTCCTCTGTACAGGAGGTGGTGCACCTCCGAAAGTTGTTGCCGATACGCCTACCTGGACCGGGGAAGATGACCTCCTGAATGTAGGTGCTGGACCATCGTCTGAGGGTGCTGCCCTCATGGGTGATAAAGTGACTGATCATGCTGTCGCGGCACCTGATAGCTGGGAACGCATCTTCGATGACATCCTGAAGATAGATTGAAATACGGAATCAATACTAAATATGATACGATACTATCAACGAAAGACAGAATTGTATTCAAAGTAAAGCAATATTCAATAGATAAGGATTTGCAAAACATATTTAGAATTTTCCTATGTGTGATTGAGTAAACTCTTAACCTAAATCATGTTTCCTAAAGCACGCTCGTAGCATTACTCTAGACGAGCACAACTATGAAATCGTACTAATTACAAATCTAGACCAGCATGGGCCACCACAAAAAAAATTCCATGACCCACACCCATATATTCGGGCATGAGTACGTGGTTACGCCCAGCCTACGCTGCAGAATCGATGGTAGAACGTTGTCTTGGTCATTTCTAACTATCTAACATCTCAATAATATAATATGATACCTGTCATTCATCTCAACTCCAAACGAAGGAGCAATATGGTATCTCACAAATATAACTAATCTCAATCACAAAACAAATTAAGGAAGAATAATGTACGAATGGAATAGCGAAGGAAAGAGTAAGATACAATCCACAATCTGAAATAATATACAAGTTGTAAATCTTTACCAAAAATAATAGTATAATACAATCGAACATAAAATAAACTAGACCTCCTCGGGCTCTGCAACTAAGTCCTCCTGGTCTACAAGAGTATCCTCTAAAGGTATGCCATCCTGCGGCCCGTAGAATATGGGACACTGCTCTATAAGCCAGTAATCTAGAAAAATTATATAGTCAGGATTGGAGCAAAGTACATACCTCTAAAAACAGTTTCAATAGCATATTCGAGCATATAAACAGATAATAGAAATAAAATACAAAATCACCATACATATGAATGAAAAAATAATAGATATATAGGTAATGTACGAGAATATAGAGCAATAATATGAATATCAACAATATGATGAAATAACTATAATCTAACTATGTGCCTCAGAATATAAGTTTATTATGTGATCGGGTTGGGTGAACATGATCAGGTAAGACGATTACAAGTGAGGTATGTAACCATAATATACATGATGTAACAATGGGGCTTCGATCACATAATCAACTCCTACTCTCCCACCCCTAACTAATACCGATGGATCTAATCATGACATGTTATGAACACGAAATATAACCACTGAACAAGAGCAGTGGGTATGCACGAATATCATAACCACCAAATACGAGTGGTGGGTGTACACAAATAAGCATACTGAACACGAGCAGTGTGTGAACACAAAATATAATCAATACCCAATATACACGATGAGATACATATATATGAGTACTCGCTGAACACGGTAGGGAATAACATCTCCTGACAGAATCCATATAGTATCAGTCCGTAAAATCACTGTATCGGAATCAAGTATACAATTCTAGAACATGCATATATACAATATTAAAAATTAAAAACTATCAGAGAAAAGTACTCACCTGAAGTCCTGAGCAAGGTGTGTCTCTCGATGCCTAAACCGGTGTCACACGGACCTATATATGGTATGTTGCATCAATACAAGATTCAGAATAAAAATAAATTAAGTTGATGCAATTCTAGGGCAATAAGCCATTTCTAGGTCAAACCGATAAAATTTAGGTTGCAATAGTCTAATACTAAGTCATTAAGTCGATACACTATGAAGCAATGATATACAATATAATCTAAGATACAAAAAGGCACTCAAAAAGTCGTATCCTAAGATACGCAAGTATATTTATATAAAAGTAGTATTTTAGATACATATACAAGTCAACAATTATAATACTATATCAAAAAAATAAAATAGGATACCTTGGCTTTGTACCAATGCGTATCGCACCTATCTCGATACGCAAACTCAATACCTTGGGTATTGACCCAAAACCTTGGTATTACCTGACCAAGGTAATCCAAAACTCTATCATATAGCTAATATACAATATAAAACCCTAAACTAATACTAACTATATACTGTCTAAACTACTAACATAAATATTTACCATACTACATATATACATAACTAACTAATATACAATAACAACTAATACATATATATATATATATATATATATATATATATATATATATATATATATATGGCTAACTATTTACTAGTATACTAACATATATATATGTCTACACTAATATATATTGGTACTAATTATTCACATTCTAACTACTTAACTTATTCATATACTAACTAACCTACTGATACTGTAATTAAAACCAAACTGGACTGATACTTGAAATCCCTTAGTGCTACCTGATACTAACTATAACCAATTACCTTAATCATTAAATAACTAACTTCTCGAACCTCAAAACAAAATCCAACTGAAACTACTGAACTGACTGATACCTAACGATACCTGCTGAACTCCTCTCCTGCTGACTGAAATGCCACACTAGCTGCAGCTGCACAGTGCACACTCACTGCTTGTTGAAATATTGGCTCAAGGTACTGCAGTGAGAGCTCTGAATTTGCTGACATTGCTCCCTGCTATGCAATTGATTTCTACCTCCTTCCTGTGCACTTCTCTCTATGCAGTACACAATTGCTCAAGCAGCTCCTCCCTTGCAGTTGACTACTGAAAGAATGAACAGTCACTCCCTACTGCTGAGACTCCCTGTTGATGGAGTCTGCTCTAATACTTGCTGTAAAGACAGTGATACTCTAATACCTTTTCTGTGCAAGCCCGAGCTGCTGAACTGAATCTGCACCTACACATTGCTGTGCTCGAATGCACTGTGTGGTGCATTGATACCCGACTGCACAGTTCCTCACTTTAATGAATGCCCGATCGTTGTTGCTACTTTGCAGTTCCTCTCTTGTTGAGCATTGATGCTCCTCTCCCTCTCTCACTGTGAATTGATCCCTCTCATACACCAACACAACACAACCACAGCCACAGCTACTCATAAAAACACACAAACACATATGCACATATACACTACATTACTATATATATATATATATATATATATATATATATATATATATATATATATATATATATATATATATATATATATATATATATATATATATATATATATACACTATATATATATATACTCACTAATATATATATATATATATATATATATATATATATATGTATGTATGTATATAACTATATGTATATATATATATATATAACTATATTATATATCTATACATATAGATCTATATATAACCATATACACTATTACACATAAACACAAACACACATATACATATATACAAGTACATATAGTTATATACATACATATATATATATAATATATATATATATATATATATATATATATATATATATATATATATATATATATATATCACTATATACACTTACACACATATACACTTAAATACACTAATCATACATACATATATTATATAGAATATCACACACACACACACACACACACACACACACACACATATATATATATACATATATATATATATATATATATATATATATATATATATATATATATATATATTATATATATATATATATATATATATATATACACACACACACCACACATGTACGTATAGGAATAAGAGCAAAACACCAAACACGTGGAGTGCACCGCACCCATATCACACTAATTCTATGATACGCTTGCGATACGACTCCAACACATAATCAAACGTATCCCGGAGGACACGAGCAAGTCTAATACACTAATATGAATAATACATATAGTAATTAGAATAACTACGTGTCTGTGTCACAATGTGGTATGCACAAGGCCCCGTATCGGAGAAAAACTCCCAAAATCAATCAGTTTTATCAAATTAAGGAGATACGGCCTACACGTATCCAATTATGAATACGACACTAGTCACAAACAAATAATCATATGTCAATTTGATCTATTAGACCATATGACAAATACTACATGTGCCAATCTTGAAATTCCCCCAAATTGGCACCAAAATGTATATAACTTCCGCCGTAGGTCTTCGGTGAACCTAAAACCAATTTCTATAGGTAGCCTATGCATGTGGGTTGGTTTCTCATGGTTAAATCTCAGATCTAGAGTCTATTAGAAGGGAGAAAACTGAAATGTACCTATTGGGAGATGGATTCCCAATAAAAAGTCCCCAAATGCAAAGTAGCTCCTCTTCTTGTATATCTTGGCCTCCTCCTCCTTGCTCCTTGCTCCTTACTTCCTTCTTGTATATCCTTGATGTAGAAGCCTCAAATGAAGAATAGGAAAGGAATTTGTGAAGAATTTGGTGGAGAATTGATGAAGGAATGAAAAAAATTGGAAGATGGAAATTATAGATCTAAAGGAATTAGAAATTGTGAAGTAAAATAATTTCTCTCTCCTCTAGCATGGCCGGCCATATAACCCCTCTCCAAGCAATGTGAAATGTCTCAATTACCCCTTAGGGCCTCTTATGAAGAAATTAATTAGAGAGAAAAGTTTCTAGTCTAATGATTTCACTAATTAATCCAACCTCCTAATCTATAGGCCTAACTCATGGGCTCAAACTAAACCAATCTAAAAAGTTGGTTCATGCATCTAATAAAATAGGTTAGGTCCACTACACAAGTCTAAAATAAATCTACAACTAACAATTAATAATAATACAATAATTAAATAATCATGCATGCACAATATTTAAATATAATACATCCTAAAATTAAAATACTATTATTAATTACCAAACTACCCTCAAATAAAAATATGAGGGTGATAAGGTCTCCTTCGGTAACCATCTAAAAGGGTATATTATATGTAACGGTAGTATCGATAATTCTTCTTATCCTATAATAAAATATGTTTGTTTAATAATTGAATTAAAATATAATCCGATGAGCATCAGTCATCTGGATGACCATAGTTATGGTATTAATTTTGTGAAAGGCAAATATTCTATTTATGAGAGATCATCTGAAAATATCATTTTTGAAGATACTAGGAAAGATAATATTTATGTTTTCTATTTTCTAGAAGATACAAACAAGGCAGGTAGATGCTTATATGTTAACAAAGATGAGAGTATACTATGGCATATATATCTAGGACATATCTACATGGACACTATTTTAAGATTATCATCAAAGAAATTGGTAAGAGGCTGGCCAGACATA
Organism: Iris macrosiphon; assembly: GCA_036927795.1. Taxonomy (NCBI): domain Eukaryota; kingdom Viridiplantae; phylum Streptophyta; class Magnoliopsida; order Asparagales; family Iridaceae; genus Iris; species Iris macrosiphon. The sequence goes on from JAYESA010000003.1 coordinate 58,215,273, forward strand.
ACATTTAAGAAAGATATGGTTTGTGCTGATTGTGAAAAAACCAAAGCAACCAAATCTTCCTTTAAATCTAAAAATACTATAAGTACCTTTAGACCACTTTAATTACTGTACAAGGATTTATTAGGACCTAGCAGAATTGCTAGACTTGGCGGGAAGCTATATGCATATGTAACTGTTGATGATTAATCTAGATATACTTGGGTTTATTTTCTTGCAAATAAAAGTGATGCATTTTCTAAATTTGTCTCTTTCTGTAAAAGTATTCAAATGAAAAAGGCTTCATGATTACTCGTATCTGAAGTTATCACGCCCGAGTCCCAAAATACATAGGACCAGGTATACGTACACATGCCAGCTGTACGAACAAGTATAGGAACCTAATTTAATGGACCTAACCAGTCGTAGTATGCTGTAAAATATAACTAAGACTCAATATCACAGGCAAATATAATCTAGTCTCATCCACAAAATATTACAAAATAGGAAAATAAATGAAATAGAATAAGTCTAAGAATCCACTACAAAGAATATCTAGTGGAGAATAAACCACAAAAATGAGTAAAAAAGAATACTGAAAGAATACAACTAAGCAATAAAGAAATAGTCCTAAAATACTAAGCAGCTATCATCCATGAATTAATGCTCAAAGAAACTCCAGTGGAACCACCTCGAAGTCCCCGTATACAAAATCTCCAACTCCATAATCCATCGGGTATAAGTGCTCGTCGAGATCTGAAAAAGGTGTCAGATCCTCAGAGGGACATAAAAAGTGCACAATAAATCGACATATATGAAAGTAAAGCATTAAACAATAAATAGGTTAACTAAACTATCTATGTGAAATGCACTCGAGACATCTATAATGGCGCATGAGGGGGGAGAAATAGAAGAACAGTCGTCCCACCAGGCATTCCGTAGAACTCAGGGGTTACGTAGTTGCACCATTTTTGGAATACAGTAAGAAACAAAAATTATATACACTCACTAGCAGATTCTCCCCTCCTAATAAACTATCTGAACCGTATATGCGATGTCGACAGAATGCAATAACGTCAATAAAAATTTAGAACTCAAACTAACACCAACTACTAACACAAGATGCAAACTCACGTACCGATGGCCAGTCAACACGCCAGTCTATGTATACACTCACTCAGTGAACGTGTTTGAAATAGTGTCAGGTCATAAGATACCACATATCTTCATAATATAACGGGTACGTCTACTACTCTAAGACGCATGCACACAGCTAACAAAATAAAAAAAGTTATGTATATGTAAACTGTACAATACAAACAAGCAAGGTGTATTTGCCTTCCAAGCCAAGCTGCGAGCACAACAAGTGTGGTCCGGAGCTATCTACAGGAACGTCTCGAATATCTACTAATTAATTATTACACTAATTAGACTCTTACTATCAAGTTATAATTAGGTTAACGTCGATTGCACAAGCAAGTAACTAGCCTCCAAGATATTTCTAGTCGTTAAACATTACCAAAAAACCTTTTTAAAGACATTAATTATCAAAAATATTAATTTTGGAATAAATAATGTTTTTAGTGATACGTTCATTTCCTATCATTTCTATGAGTCAAAAATTAAGTAGAAACCAAAACTAGGTCATAACAGGTTACAGACAAGTCAATAAAACTAATTTTTAATAAATAGATAATTCTGAAATAAATACATAAAACTCAAAATTAAAATAACATAATATAATTTTAAATGTAGAAAATATATATTTATGGTCGGGGTTTAAGTCTGAAATTATCGGGGTCAAGTTTTGTCAAAACTAGGTCAACTTGTTACATAAAACACCAAAAATTCTAATTTTCTAAATAGAAATAAAAGTATGAATAAATATGGTAAATCAGTAATAATTATAATAACTACTATTTCTTTTATCTATACAAAAATAATTTGGGTTTTACCATCTACAAGTTGATCCTATTAGGGTTGGCAGTCAAACATGCTAGTATGCATGCAAAAAGGTGGTACATGGTTGTTGTGACATCATAGACATAAAATTTATATTTATTTAATAAATTTTAAAATATATATATTATGGAAAAATAGTAATCTTTCTTGAAAAATTAGGTTTTTCATCTAATATTAAGTCCTAACAAAGTCCAATGGTCTCCAACATGCATACATCAAAACTAGGTCAACTATGTGACTTTTTATGCATAAAAACCATTTAAATCAAAAATAATATTTCCATAAAAATATATTAAAAATGAATTTAATATAGGTTAATAACATCATATATTAATTATCTACAAAGTTTTAGAAAGGTTTGATGCGGGGTTTTGGAGAAAACATAAAACTAGGTCACCATTCCCATTGTACATACAATTTATTACAAAAATAATAATAATTTAATAATCTAGAATAAAAAATAAAAATATGGATAGAAATAATTTAAACATCATATTTCTATATTAATAACAAGGTTTAATCAAGGTTTCTATCTATGGATGCATACATGCATTCATGGGATCAATTCTTTACATGTAAATTCTAAAATAAATTCTACAATAAAGAATATGACAATGGGTTACAAACACATATAAAATTATTTATTTATATATATACTATAATTTTTCATGCATTCATACTCAATAGAGGGGGTTTGAGGAAGAATGGGACATACTAGAGACAGGAGGATGAAGAACTATGGTTCTTGGATGAAGGAGATGGCGTTGTGTCCACTTAAAGGGGGGTCGGCCTTGGTGTTGGAGGTGGCAGCTATGGTGATGGAGGAAGGAGCTGAAGAGAAAAAATAGGGTTTTAGATGAGAATATATATATATATATATATATATATATATATATATATATATATATATATATATATATATATATAGAGAGAGAGAGAGAGAGAGAGAGAGAGAGAGAGAGAGAGGGTCGACGGAAAAGAAAGGGGGTCCGCAGGTTTCAAGGGGGTCGGTCATGGGTAGGTTTATGATTAGTTTAAATTATATTTCTAATTAGGTTGTTGGTTATTTAAAAGTCAATAACTAACCAATTAATTAATTTGACATAGATTTAATTTGATTACATGAGATTAAAATTAGTAATAAATACATAAATAAATCCTACAAAAGAGAAAAGTGGCCTAAATTAGCATAGAGAAATTATAGGTTGCTATTTGAAAAAGGTTGGATTAAAAAATAATCATAAATAAATTATTTACATAAAAATATCTAAATTATAAATACAATAAACTGCGATTGTCACACTAGTGCCATACTAATGCTGAATGGTCAAATTTTGTGTCACATTAAGATCCCTACGGGTAGTATCTCCAGTGTAGGCTACTTCCTACGAACGACGATACAGATTTTGGGAACGTCGTATGTCATTAATGTCCAAACTACAGTGAAGTGTCTTAATACAACAACTGAATTTAAATTGATTTTAAAATATTCTAAATAAACATGATAAATATAGAATACAGACAAAATACCTATTCTTGGGTGAGGGATTTTATAACCTATCCACCTTAGAAAATTTCATCCTCGAAATTAAGAATTTGGCACGATCAAGAAAAATAATAATGCGATATGTAAAACCCATACCTGAAGACTCGCGTAAGTGAGAAAAATGCTCTAAGATCGAATAATCTCGGTCCCAAGTCGATTTGTCCGTGAATGATGCTTCCAAGCAACACGAACTAGTCAAATGGTCTTCCCTTTAGCACCTTCTCTCTGCGGTCGAGTATCTCAACCGGCTGCTCCTCATAAGACAAACTCAATCCTACAGTAATCTCTGAATGATCCAGTACATGGCTAGGATCTGCCACATACCTTTTCAATTATAAGATATGGAACTATAAACCCCCTCACCCAAAACTAGGCCTACTTGGCTTAGATAGAGAGACTAGGGCTAGTTTGAATCTAATTAGAAATAGAACATGGTATTTTATTTAATTTTATAATAATTAAATTACTTAGTGCACCTTACCGTTGCTTTGATAATTGGAGCACTACACTAGTCGTTGCCTTCCTACAAATTTTATATCCTTGTCCTAGACGTGCTCGTCTTCCATCTCGACCTTTTTGTAACTTCTAATTATGCTCTCTTGTGCTATATTTTAGTCGCACAATATTCGTCGCAGACGTTTATATTTAATTCTAAATAAATTCAACTTTGTATCCTTGTGCGTTCTAATTAAAATTAGAGACACAATCTTGACCCATTTTGTGCAACCCAATTTATGGTGATATTCCATTCTGAGTCTTCTATGCCCATGCCACTTGTGTCCCACCTAAATTTAGCCCATGTACTTCTAATTAATTTTAGAACACAATTTGTATTTATTTTAATTAATTTAATCCAATTTCCATACTTGTGCATTTTTCTAATTGTTGGGCACTTTTATGCAAAAGTGCATTGAGGTTTCCACACCATTGGACATGATGCATGAAGAAACCCATTTTCCCTTCATATAAATTTTTCCCATAATTTTTGGAATGTGCAACATACAACATCACCCCTCATTTAACCCTAGTCTTACATTTTAAATAATGCAAATCCTAGCCCTCAAACATCTCCATGTAAGACCAAGCCCATCCCAAGTAGGATGTTGACCAACCCAAATACCTAGGTCACCCCCAACCCTATTCTCCACATGTATTTATACAACTTTTTCCCTTCTTTTTCCTTATTCATTCACAAAACCAAACCTAGATCTAGCCGAATCCCCCTTCCATTTACTATTCAATCATCTCCTTCCCTCTGCACCCGCCAGCTGGGCCAACCCCGACCGCCTGAGCTACCGTGGCAACCCTGCCTGTCATCTAACACTCCTCCACCACCACGACCCATCAGCCTCGCCGACCCCGCTCGCCTATACCGAGTAGACTATAGCCCGCATCACCATCTCCACCGAGCTTCCTCCCTGAGCAATACCTCCCTGACCACCCTCACCTCTCGTCGGACTCCCCTCGACCCGTCGGCGTCAACACAGCCACCATCACGACTATCACTGAGCGTCCTCCCTGACTTCTTCTTTTCCTTCTTTCATCTTCGGCTAACCCGAGCCGTCGTCTCCTCCCAGTTCTCCTCCAGCACGAACCACCCACTTTATCTTCGTCTTCGTCTCCTTCCTAGGCCAGTCCTTTACCTGAGCAGCCGAGTTCTCCACCACCCATCAACGCCGGAGCCCGCTGTGCTCCGCTGCACCTAGGCCGCAGTTCGCCTGAACTGCGGCTGTCACCCCCTGAAACTCAATCCCCGTCAGATAGATCACCTCACCCTCCTTGACTTGCTCACCATTAACACCACGACCTGCTCTCCACCTTCTTTCCTAAATGGCAGCAACCACCATCGTTCATCCCTCGTCGAATTTCCCCTCGACTGAATGCCACAGCAGCCCCGCAGCCGAGTCTCACCTCGTCGACTTCCTCGCCGGACTCTGGCAGTAGGATCACCCCATCATAATCATCATTACCTCATCATCATCACCATCATCATCTCGTCATCACCCCATCATCCTTATTTTTATCTTCAATCATTATCATCATCATCACCCATTCATCACCATCATCATCATTATCATCAATCATCATAATTATCATCACCTCATCATCGTTATCATCAATTGTCATAATCATCATCACCTCATCATCATCACTATCATCATCTCATCATCACCTCATCATCATCACCATTATCATCTTATCATCATTATCTCATTATCTTATCATCATTACCCACGTCGTCATCGTCGTTAACCTCATCATCGTCATCGTCGTCCCCGTGCACGTACCCCGAGGTTCGAACCTGTCCCTCTTCTCCTTTTTATGTGTGCATGTGCATATGCTATTAGGACATGAGTATTGCCTTATGACAGGTTTGATTGGATGACTTCAGACCCCGTGTCGGTGAACCCAACTCGCATTCGTATACGTACGCGTGTGCGTGTAATTATCAATTTGGTATATATATATATATATATATAGTATATGTATATTTAGTTATTCATTAGTATGTTATTAATTGGTATACATATGCATATATTTAGTATATATATAATTGATATGTATATAATTATTGGTTGTTATATACGTATATAAATATATGGTACGTATATATATTATAAGTAATTTAATATTATATGCTAGTTAAGACTATGTATAATTGTATATATACAGTATGCCCTAATATTAATTACAGATATTCCGTATTTACCTGGACCATGTGACCCTGCAAATTTTTAGCAGACTGCCTTATGTACACTAATATACTGGCGAGACCCGTATTATTTGACTGTCTGATTTTGTACAGCAATTACAGACGTAACACCCGTGCAACTAGACGCACACTTGACCTAGATGACCTGTATCACCCCTAGAGTACCCTCTGAGTCTAGTGTATTATGGTTGTTTATGTGCTAGTGTAATGACTGATGTTGTATTGTATTATATCATATATATATAGGATATCGAATTGTTCTTCGCGACTTCAAGAGAAGGTTATTGGTACTACGCAGCTTTCTTGCCAGGCAAGTATACCTTGTTATTACACTATTATTCATATTCCATATATTGCATGCATCTTTATTTTTGTCCTTTAGTTTATGTATGTTAAACTGCTATATAAACTGCGCGTCCAAGGAAACTTGGGTGCAAACGACGGTGTCGTCGTAATCTATTTTTATTATGTATATGCATTAACCTTGTTTATGAGACCATCCCATTATCATATAGCATCATTAGGTTTCATTGGTCGTGACACAGCTGTTACCCGAGTGTGAGTCTCATATAGATCACGGAGTTGCGTGCAGGATTTGGCCTCCTGTACGTATGGGCCGTGCGTTAGGGATAACTGCTGCGAGAAACTTTGCATGCTAATAGACTTGGCAGTTATTAAAGGTATTATTGTGTCATGGATGTGACATGCTTAGAGCATAGGGTGGGGAGAACAACAAGTAAGGTGTGTGGGCTCCGTTGCACTTTTCTTGTGTAACCCGTACGCTCCGCCGGAGATGCGCGATCATGATGACCACTATATATTATATATTATCAGGCGGCCTCTGCCGTTCAAAAGATGACATGCTTTTTAGGCCCCTGAATCTCCAAGAGAATCATGCCAATCCTATTTTAGCCAGATAGCCCACGCGTTGGGAAAGTTGTTCTTAAACTGCATTCACTTAGACGGTTAGGCGACCCATTGGATATTTATTTCAGTACTTTATTGGCATGGTTTTATGTATCTTGTTATGTCCCTCTGAGGACCTGGTCCCTTTTCAGGTGTAGATATTCATGGGTATTCGCAGGAGCGCAGATCCGGACTAGTTACTTACATTTCGATGAGGTCTTCTCTTCAAATCTTAGTGATTGTTAGTTGTTGTACTTATATTGTGTTTGTTTTTATATTCTAGTTCAGCAGTGGATTTGTTTTCATCCGACTGTCATATTTAGATACTTCATATTGAGATCTAGTTATACTGATATTGGTTATTTATTAATTTATTTATTCTGTGGATGTGATTTAGATTATGCTTGTGACTTGAGATAGTTTATACCACTTATAAATTATTGTTCATAATACAACGTACGTATGTGTTATGGTTTCCATATATTGGAGTTGCCATATACATGCGGCTGGCATGCTTATGTGTTCCTAGTCCTACGTATTTTAGAACTATGGCGTAACATATTTTTAGTGGTGGCCCATGCAGGTCGAGAGCATATTGTATCGGTTACGTTACTGTACCGAGCAAGCCTACAAATAGGATTATAGTATAGGATCTCATCCACATTTGACTATGACTCATCTTTCTTCCAATTTGTTCTATTTGAATAACTGCATCATGTTTGATTCATGTGCTTCACTAATAGTTCCTTGAGTGTAGCCTCTCCTAGAATATAGAAATCCCTGTTGTTAGGATGATAATTAGGGTAATATTTCTACTAAGGATACAACTAGGATATTAACATATTACTAAGTTAGAATACTTAATGAACCCTAGCACCCCTTACATGTAAGATTGATTGACCATTATCCCTTGATATATTTATGAAGGACTTGAGAGTAGTATAGACACTACTAGGGTTAGAAATTTGACCATATTGTTTAACCCTAGTATTGAGGAACCAATAGAAATTCAAGATTTAATATTAGGACTGAACCTAACTTTCATAGTAAGATAGTATTAAAGAACTATAAATTTAGCTTCTTGTCTTGATATTAGCAGATTGTACCTTAGGAAGCCAAGGGGAATGAATATAACATTTTCCTCGATCAAATCTCGAACACAGATATTAACATACCACCTTCTCTCAAGATATTATGATATTATCAAGAGTCTTTCTATTTTAATTTCATATCTTGTTCCTTTGCAACCTTAACACTCGCTATTTGTGCGACTACTAAATTTGTTTCTTCATCTCTTCAAGTCGTGCCACCTAACTCTTATGATTGTGGGCCAAGTGATTTTATTTTATGCGAGGATTATAGTTGTAATTCTTGAAGTTTAAAATTTATGTGCTTGGTAGTTAGAGCTTGATAGTTTAGTATTCAATTAGATTATAATTTTACGGTTATACCTTAGTTTTAAATCAAGTAATCTGTTCCCATATCTCCATATAGGTTACATCCTCTCTCACGTGAGAGTCAGTAACTTCTCCATTCTTAGTATTAACACTTTGTTCTATAAGCAGTATGATTAAGACTTAAGATGACCATTACCTATATAATACAATAGGAGACCCTAAATAGGTACCAAGATCTTTTCCTCGTATAGCCCAATAAGAGTTCTACTTTATTTACAAGGACAATATTATTTTGTAGAAACCCCTAAAAGCAGTTACAGTATTAGTTAATTATTTTAAGTTGGGTAGTATGCCTCACAACCTAGTATCACATAGTTTTTTAGACCTATTATTGAAGTGTAACTGAATGACATTAACTTTATACTAACATAAGACGATAGTATTTATTCAGACTATAGAACTTAGAGGCCCATACCCCTATTTGGTCGACTAGCAACTTAGATAATGAGTAGTATGACAACTGTAGAGATTGTAGAGTCTTATCTTCTTTGTGAACTTGAGATTATTTTGAAACTTCTCTCATCATAATCCAGCATATTTATATTTTTTGGACTACCTTGACTTATGTTGGTATTATAGCCTAGTTTTGCAAGCTTTTTCTTTTATCGAGCTTGATCATGATATATGTATTATTGGGTATACACACTAATACATTATCTAATTAGAATCAGTGTATTAAGGTCTAGCTAACCTTATTGCGCTTGGTTCGCTCTTCGCATGACTATTTTACGTGGATTGAGATATATAATTGACGAGTAGACGCATATACTTGCCCTTAGACATCTTCGAGCATATTATATCAGGTACATAATTGTACTGATATGAGCATGTGAATAGAAATTTATCAAAATAGAATTTTAATCCACAACTGCCTTGACAATTCCCTTTTGAATTCTCTAATCGCCTTGATCCCCATACTTGTAATATATCACCTTCTTCTTGAATTCTTTATTATTGCTCTCTGTCTTTCCCTATTTCAGAAAGATGAACGCTCGTGCTTGGAATAAGTTTGATACACAGAAAGTACTAGATATATCCTATATGCCAACAGTATTATTTGGTGAATATCTTTTGTAATTAAGGGCATATCATATGTGATATATTTGGTGTTAAAGTTTTGAGGATTGAATAACATGATTAAATAATTTAAGGAATATCCTTCTTAAATATGTAACCTTATGTGATAGATGGGTAAATTTTAAGTTGGGTAGAAGTTGCATTGTCAACTTGAGAGAAATTTCTTTTAGATTATGATCAAGTAAGATTAGATTGAGAGGTTCAAGTCATTTTAATTTTAAGAAATTTTAAAAGAAGGATTAAGATGATGATAATTTAATAAATTTTAAAAAAAAACCTTGATATGGCGGACCAAATATTTATAATTGAGCACATGATTAAAAATTTTAATATTAAAGATAGAATCATCGATTTAAATCTTGAGAAAAATAAATAGAACTCTAAACATGAACATGGATGGATTGAATTCCAAATTTGATGATTTGAATTAAAAGTTAAATTTTGATTGCTGGATTACCTATTTGAGATATTGAGGATGTGAATTGAATTTAAAATTTAAAAAGTACAAAATTCATAAGTGAATATAGGAATAATATTGGATTAGAATTATTTTCTATAGAAGATTATGATAGTTGAAGATAGTAGTGTAAAATTTGGTATGGGTTTTTAAATCTTGAAGATGTTGTATGGATTGACTTAAATTTGGATGTTAATAATTTAAAAATCGAGAAGAGACTACGATAGAATTGAATCTTGATTTAAATAATGGTTATTTCAAATTTGAAGTAAGTATGATGGAAATGAAAGGATTTTGTTATTTAAAAAAATTTGGAAGATATTGCGATTGACTTACCTTATGTACAAATGTGAAGGATTTAACAAATTATGCCTTATTTTAATTTTGAGGACAAAATTGTTTTAAGTTGGATAGATTATAAATTTTCTCACCCAAAATTAGGCCTACTTGGCTTAGATAGAGAGACTAGAGCTAGTTTGAATCCAATTAGAAATAGAACATGGTATTTTATTTAATTTTACAATAATTAAATCACTTTGTGCACCTTATCGTTGCTTCGATAATTGGAGCACTATACTAGCCGCTGCCTTCCTACAAATTTTGCATCCTTGTCCTAGACGTGCCTGTCTTCTATTCTGGCCTTTGTGTAACTTCTAAATATGCTCCCTTGTGCTACATTTTAGTCGCACAATATTCGTCGCGGACGTTTATATTTAATTCTAAATAAATTCAACTTTGTATCCTTGTGTATTCCAATCGAAATTGGAGACACAATCTTGACCCGTTTTGTGCAACCCAATTTATGGTGATATTCTATTCTGAGTCTTCTATGCCCATGACACTTGTGTCCCACCTAATTTTAGCCCCATGTATTTTTAATTAATTTTAGAACACAATTTGCATTTATTTTAATTAATTTAATCCAATTTCTGTCCTTGTGTAATTTTCTAATTGTTGGGCACTTTTACGCAAAAGTGCATTAAGGTGTCCATACCATTGGACATGACGCATGAAGAAACCCATTTTCCTTTTATATAAATTTTTTTCATAATTTTTGGAATGTGCAACACACAACATCGCCCCTCATTTAACCCTAGTCTTACATTTTAAATAAAGCAAATCCTATCCCTCCAAACATCTCCATGTAAGGCCAAGCCCATCCCAAGTAGGATGTTGACCAACCCAAATACCTAGGTCAACCCCCAACTCTATTCCCCACATGTATTTATACAACTTTTCTCTTTCTTTTTCCTTATTCATTCACAAAACCAAACCAAGATCTAGCCGAATCCCCCTTCCCTTTACTATTCAATCATCTTCTTTCCTCTGCACCCGTCGGCCGGGCCAACCTCGACCGCCTGAGCCACCTTGGCAACCCGACCTATAAGCCAACACTCCTCCACTACCATGACCCATCAGCCTCGCCGACCCAGCTCGCCTATACCGAGTTGACGATAGCCCGCATCACCATCTCCACCGAGCTTCCTCCCTGAACAGCGCCTCCCTGACCACCCTCACCTCTCGCCGGAATCCCCTTGACCCGCCGACGTTAACACAGCCACCACCACAACTGTCCCTGAGCGTCCTCCCCGACTTCTTCTTTTCCTCCTCCCATCTCTAGCTAACCCAAGTCGTCATCTCCTCCCAGTTCTCCTCCACCATGAACCACCCACTTCATCTTCGTCTGCGGCCCCTTCCCCGGCCAATCTTTCACCTGAGCAGCCGAGTTCTCCACAACCCATCAATGTCGGAGCCTGCTGTGCTCCACTGCACCTAGGCCGCAGCTCGCCTGAACCACGGCTGTCACCACCTGAAACCCGATCCCCGTCAGACAGATCGCCTCACCCTCCTCGACGAGCTCACCATTAACACCACGACCTGCTCTCCACCTCCTTCCCTGAATAACAGCCACCACCACCGTTCATCCCTTATCGACTTTTCCCTCGACTGAACGCCATAGCAGCCCTGCATCCAAGCCTCACCTTATCGACTTCCTTGCCAGACTCCGGCAGTAGGATCACCCCATCATAATCATCATCACCTCATCATCATCACCATCATTATCTCATCATCAACATCATTACCCCATCATTATCATCATTATCATCATCATCTCCAATCATTATCATCATTATCACCCCATTATTATTATCATCAATCATCATAATCATTATCACCTCATCATCATTATCATCAATCATCATAATCATCATCACCTCATCATCATCACCATCATCATCTCATTATCACCCCATCATCATCACCATCATTATCTCATCATTATTATCTCATCATCTTATCATCATCACCCTCGTTGTCATCGTCGTCATCGTCGTCAACCTCATCGTCGTCATCGTCGTCCACGTGCGCGCACCCCGAGGTTCGAACCTGTCCCTCTTCTCATTTTTATGTGTGCTTGTGCATATGCTATTAGGACATGAGTATTGCCTTATGACAAGTTTAATTGGATGACTTCAGAACCCGTGTCGGGGAACCGAACTCGTATTCGTATACGTACGCGTATGCATGTAATTATCAATTTGGTATATATATATATATATATATATATATATATATATATTATGTATATATATGTTTAGTATGTATACATTTAGTATATGTATATTTAGTTATTCATTAGTATGTTATTAATTGGTATACATATGTATATATTTAGTTATATATTTAGTATGTATATAATTGGTATGTATATAATTATTGGTTGTTATATACGTATATAAATATATGGTACGTATATATATTATAAGTAATTTAATGTTATATATTAGTTAAGACAATATATAATTGTATATATACAGTATGCCCAAATATTAATTACGGATATTCCGTATTTAGCTGGACCATGTGACCCTGTAAATTATTAGCAGACTGCCTTATGTACACTGACATACTGGTGAGACCCGTATTATTTGACTGTCTGATTTTACACAGCAATTATAGATGTAACACCCGTGCAACTAGACGCACACTTGATCTAGATGACCAGTATCACCCCTAGAGTACCCTCTGAGTCCAGTGTATTATGGTTGTGTATGTGTTAGTGTAATGACTGATGTTGTATTATATTATATCATATGTATATAGGATATCAGATTGTTCTATGCGACTTTAGGAGCAGGTTATTCGTACTACGTAGCTTTTTTACTAGGCAAGTATACCATGCCATTACACTGTTATTCATATTCCATATATTGCATGCATCTTTATTTCCATTCTTTAGTTCATGTATTTTAAACTACTATATAAACTACGCGTCCAAGGAAACTTGGGTGCAAACGATAGTGTCGTCGTGATCTATTTTTATTATGTATATGCATTGACCTTGTTTATGAGTCCACCCAATTATTATGTAGCATCATTAGGTTTTATTGGCCGTAAAACAGCTGTTACACGAATGTGAGTCTCATATAGATCATGGACTTGCGTGCAGGGTTTGGCCTCCTGTATGTATGGGTCATGCGTTAGGGATAACTACTGCTAGAAACTTTGTATGCTAGTAGATGTTTCAGATAAAATAAACGAAAGGATCATTAAAAAAAATGAACGAAGGGTTCTTTATTGCGAAAGAAAACCCTTTTCTTCTTTTGTTTACAAACAAGCTTGTACAATATTAATCCTACACGAGGATGTGGGAGTACAATTTATTTAATCTGGGTAAATATTGCTATGGGTGTCTGATCTGTAGTCGATCACTTTAGCCCTTGGACCACACGATGATGAAGAAGTACCGTAGAAGACGGAGAACAGCTTCGAAGGTTGCGAAAGAGGATGGATGTACGATGCCAAAGTCGTCAATCCCTACTCTTCGCCTGAGCTCCGGTTTCTTCTCTCTCACAGATTCTGATTCTTCGACCTTTGGATCTGATACTGGATTTCTTGACCAATTTACTGACCTTCAATCTTCAATTTTGTCGACCTTGTCCTCTGTTGATAGAGGTCTCTATTTATAGAGTTTTAGTGATAGTGACCACTCAGTCGGTGTAGAAATCGAGTAGTGGAAAGTACAGCACCCTTTTACACAACGGTTAAAATAACCAATGCCTGCGTATAGATGATCTTTTGAATGAAAGTGTGACGCGGGTCCAACTAAGAGACAAAATACGTATAACTGCTGGGAAGATCACGGCGTAGAAGCCACGTAGGTAGGTATCCCTCGTGTAGAAGAGGTTGGCATAGAAGCCAATGTCTCTCACCATGGCGTAGAAGCCAAAATAGGCATAAAAGCCCGGTAAGCATAGAAGCCTGATGGCATAGAAGCCGAGTAGGCACAGAAGGTCGAATGGTCATAGAGGCCGAGTAGGCGTAGAAGCCTAGTGGTCGTAGAGGCCGAGTGGGCGTAAAAGCCGAGATGATGTGGACGTCTTAGCCGGAATTACGGCTTTTGGAGATATAATCAAATCTCTTGCATTAAATGCGAAGATCTGCCCCCATCCTGTGCATTAAATACAGATACTTGTCTTTAAGATTTGCCATCATTCTGCGCATTAAATGCAGATACGCGCCTCAAATCCTGTAAGAAGAGTAACTGATGACGTGGCAGTCTGTTCGTCTTCTGCGGAGCATAAGGAGCTCACGTCTGCCTGTGTAAAACTAGGCAGCGTATTCCCTTGTATGCGTAGGAGTAGTTTACGCAAAGGGGATGTCACTAAACGACAGCTTTGGTGACATTTAATCAAATCTCCTGCATTAAATGCGGAGATCCGCCATCATCCTGCGCATTAAATACAGAGGCGTATTTTGAAGGTCTGCCACCCTTCTGTGCATCAAACGCAGAGACGTGCCTCTGGCATCTTTCAGTATTCGACGCATTAATTGCAGAGACGTACCTTGAGAGCCTGCCACCGCCCTGCACATTAAATGTAGAGACGTGCCTCGAGTCCCGTACGGAGTGCAGCTTTTGACATGGCAAGCGGTTTATCTTCCGCAGAGCGTAAGGAGCTCACGTCTGCCTGTGTAAAACTAGGCAGCGTATTCCTCTGTACACGTAAAAATGGTTTACCAAAGGAAATGGTAGTAAATGACAGCCTGGGTTGCAGTATCACGCCATCATTATAGTCATCACTTGGGTAGTCGAGCAGTATTCCTTTGTCAGAAGTCCAGACGTCAGGTTCATTGTAGGATCTGACAGGTTCATTTCGGAGAATATGAAGCGTCCCTCATACACTTCAATGCTGCATTGAAAGCGGATGGGTTTTACGCCATAAAGGCGATGAAGCACCCTGTTTACGCTGAAGCAGCCTGGACATACTGCACTACGCGGCTGGTCCTTGAGCCTATATTTTATGTTGTGCTCAGCAGAGAAGCTCTGTTTGTACGTTGATGGCTCTGAAGTCCTCCGTTTATGCTGCTCTGCATCAATATGCTGCGTATAGCTATCCAGTATTTTTTTATGCTTGTACAAGACCCCCTTCAAAGCTTTTAAATTCCTCGTAATTTAAAATGCTTTGAATAAAGCATGAACCGTTCCTCGTAACTCAAAATTTTTTTGAATGGAGCTTTGAAACGGTCGAGGCTGACTTTATGGCGGATTTATTGGGGATCGGTGTGACCTTTCTCGCCTATAAAAAGGCTGAGGAGTTAACTTGTTCTTCCCGCATTCCTTTTGTCACACAGAAATGATCGCCGGAGTTCGTCGGGTCAATCTGAGGAAGAAGAAGACCATGTTCTTCCAGCATGTAGGGAGCCAAAAAAGACGGTATCTTCGAGCAAATGTCCTCTGCAACGATGGATCATGGAAGGATATCATAGCCTCCTTTGCTCGGGATAATCAGCAACTTTGTATGGTGGTTCTTCGGGAGAGAGGGAAAGAATCGTATTTCACCATGCTGCTTGCAAGTGGCGCCTTCTCCCGTTACCCTCGTGGACCAGAGAAGACAAGCTGTAACTGCCGTCCTTGAATGGCATCGGATGTAGGAAAGCAGATTTACCCTGCTTTTCTTCTGTTGGAAGATGGGTCTATGCCCATTTTTGTATCCTCCCGCCATTTGATCATTTTTTTGTTCATCGACTGTGAAAGTCGACGAACTGCCATGGAAGAAGAGAAAGATCTCCACCAAGGGTGGCCTTCCGATGAAGATGAGGAAATCTTTTGTAGACGGAATTTCCCTCATATGTAACCATGAAAATGAAGAAAAACCCCCTGTAGATAGGATTTCCCTCATATGTAATCATGATTTTAATTTTAATAAAATCTTCTTTCTCGCTGCATATGATCATCTTGCCATACTTTGCTGTGAAGTCTGAATATGTGTATCTTCGATACGTCTGATTCTTTACGTCGACTCTATTTAGAAAGAGTGCTAGGTCCTGTCCTGTCTTTTACGCATAGCGAATAGTGCATAGAATGCTGTTTAGCATTTTGAATATTAAAACTGTCCTGCCGCTAGGACTGAGGAACCGCGTAGAACTTTTGAGTTGTTACTTCTGATAAACAGAATTTTTGTTTAGACTTTATCTTCAAGAATGATTTCTCAAAAATCCCTTGGAACAGGGCGATGAATGGCTATTAAGAACTGAGTTGCCATCTTGAATTTGCAGACAGAACATTCAGACTGGATTCCTGGATGAACTTCGAATTGACCCATGAAGAAGAGTAATTTTTAATGTTGAACTCTGTATGCTTCGGGTACTTGGGATATCTTTTGGTCAAGAAAGAGTATCTTCTGTGTGAACTCTTGCAATTGACCGCCTTGAGAATCGTTCAGATGTACGTGTACTCTGGCCTGCGTATCTTTCAGATGTACGGAGAGTCATAGATCGTGAAATCATAAGTTTGCAGCCTCTGAGCGTAAACTAAACTCCACCGAGCGTAAAATCATAGACTTGTAGTTCCTGAGCATGAAGTCGTAGGTTTGTAGCCTCTCAAGCATAAAAGCTACCGAGCACAAAGGCATCCGGGCGTAAAACCTGACTTGTAGCCGTCGAACGTAAAACCGTAGATTTGTAGCTGTCGAGCGTAGAAAGCTCCTTAGCGTAGAACTGTAGATTTATAGCCTGTAAAAAAGGAAATCTTCCAAGCGTGAAGTCGTGGATCTATTGCCTCTGAGCATAAACTAAACACCACCGAGCGTGAGATCATAGATTTGGTATTTGCTGAGCGTGAAGTCGTAGGTTTATAGCCTCTCGAGCATAAAAGCTACCGAGCACAAAGGCATCCGGGCGTAAAACCATAGACTTATAGCCTGCGAGCGTAAAACCGTAGATCTGTAGCTATCGAGCGTAGAAAGCTCCTTAGCGTAGAAACCACGAACCTGCTTTGCACGAAAAACTTTTCAAATTCGCTGACTGTCCGCCTTCTCTGAATAATAGGCTGACGTGGTACCCAATCATAACCGAATATTAATTAGGGGATTTTGATTCAGGATCCGAGGAGTCCATTCGAACTCTATATATACCCCAAGTTTCCGAGAGGAAAACTTTTTATCCGTCTTCTGCCAGAGAAAGCATTCGATTGTTCGAGTTCTTCTTCGTTTCTTCTTCGAGTCTTCAAAGTTTCCAGTAATGGCCTCGAAGCAAACTTCCTCCACTAAGGGAAAGAAGGTTGATTCTTCTTCTCGTTCCTCCACTCATGCGAGAGCGTCTTTGGTCGGGCAGGGCAAACTTCATTCGGAGTGAAGCTTCCCGTCGATGAGCAGTGCACCCGGCTTGAAAGGTAGAGCTTTTGGGAGGAAAAAGAATGACTAAAAATCCTTCGCACACGTTGTACGTGACCATGCTAGGTCATCTTCTGTGCTGATAGCCTCTTTGAGGAAGATGATGCACGAAGACATTTCATCTTTTACGCCCACATTTCTAATGTGTCAGCGTAAAAACTCCAGATTTTTGCAGTTGAGCATAAAAGCTTTGACTGCCGAAAACTTGGTGTATACTATAAAATTTGAGTTTTGCTCTTGTGGATGAAAATTTTGGCGTAACAACTCAATTTAATCAGTCTGGCGTAGAGCACGGACCGTATACTGCCAATCTTGAATTTTACGTTTAGGAAATAGATTCCAGCGTAAAAGCTCAAGTTTTACAGTCTTGGCGTAGAGCACAGACTGTTGATTTTTGGCGGATGCTGCAAGTCCTGTAATGCCTAGTTATAGGAACTGACGTGTTTCTCTTATACTTTTGTAGTCAACTTGCATGAGTCTTCGCTAGCTGAAGTGATGGGCTCTGCCGCCGGGATGCTGCACTCCAACTATCTGGAGGATCTGTCGCACGTTACATTTCTAATCTCTGGGCCCCAGTATCCCGAAGGAAGGAAAATTTTAATATCAGCTCAGGGCGAGGGAACGCTGCTGAATATGATTAATGGAGAGCCCCTGACTTACATAGACGGGGACCAGTACATAAAGCCGACTGTTCTCTTTGGGGACATGATTGATAAGCAGTTTCAGACGAAGCCCAAGAGAGAACTCTGGGTTTTCCTTGCCGAGGGTTTGGTCTTGTACCTACCCAAGATGCCGAGAGACTATCCCATCTCGGCTTTCTTCTATGCCACACATCCCAGGAGGATGTCGTGGACGCTGACTCCCGATCTTCACGGCAAGCCGGGGAAGATCTTTCATCTGAAAGGAGCTGACCAGGGATCGTTTGTCAGCCGCCTTTCTGGCTATGTGACGATGTTTAGGGGACTGTACCCGGGCAGCCGGTCCAATTGCTGACTTTCTGTAACAATTTTATAGGGCGCGGGGGAGTATACCCTAAGGTGAACCCTCGGTGTGGCGGGTGGATTGCCCCTACAAATCTTTGATGGGCTCGTTTAGTTGATTGGGCCCTGAAGCATTTTTAGACCGAGTTGGAGAGTATTAGTCTGTTTGCAGCTGTGAGCGCCACCAGTGTTGGGTTACCTCCTAACCCCAACCTGTTTCTGGCACTGATGGAGCGATATATTTTGCTCACCGGAACTTTTGCCACTCTACTGGGGGAGTTGGGATTGGCCCTCCATGAGATGGCAGAGATTTCGAGACTGCCGATGGGGGATACTCCGTATGAAGAGTATGTTCCTACGAACCGGGAGCTAGGGGATTCAGACCCTCGGGTAGTGGAAGTGTACCAGGAGCTGATGTGCTACTACCTCGCTTGCACCGCCTACTATGGTGAGCCCTCAGATTTGGCGCACATCAACAAATGGACGTCCTATCTCTTCTTTCACCGGCCCAGGATTGCTAAGCCGGAGAAGGTATTGGAGGGCAAGGATCTGCCTATGAATCCTCTGGGCGTGCTTAATGCTCAGGTAGTCGACGATCTCATGGTAGATGCTAGTGCTCCGAACCGGCTCCTCGATGAAGGGACGGGAAAGTATCTTGTAGACACTAAGGCCTATAGTTATTTGAGGCACTATCGCAGGCCTCTGTCCAGGAAAGCTCAACTGGCTGGCTTCCTCTCCATATGGCTGCGCCGACTGGTGGTACCTGGCATCGCATCTGCGGACCGCATTCACCGCAACACGCTATGGCCTGTAGTTCGTCTGGTGTTTGGGGGAAGACTGGGCTTGCTCCCTGCCATGGTGTGTCGTATACAAGCTGGCCTGAGGGCCATGACTGATGGGCTGCTCGTCGATAAAATTCGACGCGATAGCTTTCCTAGGATAGAATTACCATACCTGTATTTGATGGGATGGTTAATTCTCCACAACCCCCGGGTGATGTCTCCCAGCTTCGGCAGTAGTTCGGGGGGTAGTTTTTTGTTGAACTACCAGAAACCTTCCTGGAATGTGAACACAATTATAGACTGTCGGTGGGTGCTAGGCTTTGGTCACAGCTGGAAGCTCTTCTGCACTGTTCCCTCCATACATCGCAATCAATCGGGGATTAGGCTCAAGGATTCGGGTAGAGAGAAGACCACTCTTTCTCCCGAAGCTTTTAATTGGTTGGTCTGCATTAGACCTTCCCATTTACTTTACAGAAGCGAAGACCATTGCTTCTTGGAGCCCTACTTGTCCAGTCGGTTTGCCAGGCAGTTTGGGTATGATCAGTTGTACGTGGGCAACGCCGTCACCAGCTTCAGGTCCAGAGGTGGGCTCATTAATGGAGCGAGGGGATGGCAATATTTTATCATGGGCTGCACTGGGATAATTTTTACTGTGCCCATCATTACACTCTCCACGAAGCTGCGTATCCTTCACTCGTATGCCCAGTTCTATGTGGCAACCAACACCTTCCATCGTAATTTTGACATGCATGGAAGTTTTAGGGTGCCCTTCTCCAAGCTTGGGGGAAGAGTCGAAGTCCCCTCGGTTTCTTCCAACAAGGGTGAGGAGTCTGTTACTCCCGATGAGCCTCTGGTGTCGGTACCTAGGGGTGAAGTACCTCCGCCTGTAGGGGCTTTGGTAGTTTCTGGGAAGCTAAGGGCTTTGGTAGTTTCCTTCGCAAGAGGAAGAAGAAGATGATTGATCGTCCTCTCCGAATTCCTAGTATTGAGGCTCCTGGAAGTGAGCCTGCATCTCCCCATGTCGGGGATGATTCTTTGATTGGAAGTTCCTCGCCTTTTAGAGAGGGACCTTCTACAGTTCCGGCTGGCGGTGCCAGAGAATCTCAGCTGGACGCTGCTACTGCTTCAGGTAGTGGAACGAGGTCGCCTTTGGGGCTGAGTATAATAAGATTCAGTATACCTTTTGCTGGATCGGCATCGGGAGGGACCCCTGTCGTGCCTGTGAGCGCATCTGGCGAGATTCCAGTCGATGAGTCTTTGTTGGAATTTCAGGAGGACCTGGAAGACTACTTGCCAGTGTCAGTTAGCAGACCCCTTTCTCCAGGTATGACAGCTTGCCTAGCATCATTAAGAAATAATTTAGCTGTACAGGCCGCAGATGCGACATATATGTCATCGGCCATGGGTAAATGTCATCTTTTATACCTCTTCTTTAGGAAATTTAATATTATATTGATATTAACTTCCTTTTGTCTTCTTTTCAGGGGAAGACCTCTTCGGGGAGGGCAGTATAGATGCGTCCTTCGGCTCTGTATCCGGTCCTGGTGGCGATACGGAGGTACCTAATTTTGAAGAGGAAATATCTTCGGGTGCTGGCTCGCCTGTCAAGGAGACTCCGATATCTCAAGAGAAGGACGAGCCTATCATTGTGACAATGCCTCTTTTGAGCACGCCGGTCACTTCATCCGGTGTTGGCGCTTCTTCTTTCGTCGTACCTCCAGTTGAGGCAACGGTCATGGCAATATCGTCTGTGGTTGCTCCTGGAGGGGAATTCGCCACCATCGCGGACACTCCCCGCGTCCATTCGAATCTAGTTGTACCGACCGAGCAGTACACTGGCATCTATTATACCACTTTGAAAATATTAATGTCAATGGTGTTGGCGAAGAATCTGGGCTTTGCGTCGCTGAAGAGGTCCTCTTGGTTTTTGATAGAGGCGATCAGGGAATTCGACGACACCGAGGTAGCCGACACCATGGATGCGATGGTTAATGGTTTGGAGCAACCCATTAATGAATATTTGCGGCTATCTCGAGACAGCGTTGAAGCTCTGGTCCAGGCTAGATACGACTCCTTGACTGCGCATCTTGTTGAGAAGATGAAAGGTCTGGATAAATTCATCCAGACAAATCAACAGGAGATGGATGAAGGAAAAGTTGTCTTGGAGGAGGCTATCGCT
The DNA here is from genome assembly GCA_036927795.1 of Iris macrosiphon. Classification (NCBI taxonomy): domain Eukaryota; kingdom Viridiplantae; phylum Streptophyta; class Magnoliopsida; order Asparagales; family Iridaceae; genus Iris; species Iris macrosiphon. The sequence continues at coordinate 58,236,981 of JAYESA010000003.1, forward strand.
CTTCAAACAAAGTGCCAGGTCGAGCACGACGGAAATGTAGCGAGGGTCCGCAAACTGGAGACGAAGCTTGCTCAGGCAAAGGAGTGGGCTTCTCAGTCGTCGGAAGGCCTAGATGTGGTGAATGGCCGACTAGTCACAGCACAACAGAATTTGGCGAGTGCAGGAGTCGCCCGTGCTGGTTTCCTTCGGGCTAGAGCCGAACTGTCCCTCCTGATTAATGATGAGGCACGGCTGGAGCGGGTCCGCACTGATGTCTTGGATTCCAGGGCTGAGAAGATGGCTTCACTGGCGCAGCAGCTTCGCGACCTGACCGCTCCCCCTAAGTGATGTACTTTTGCTTTTCAATGTACTTTTGCTTTTTTTTTAGGAATAATAAAGAGGCTTTTCATCTGACTTTATGGACCCATCATTTCGGAATGTAAATGACAGATTTGGGTAAAAGTGATATCAGAGGTAATATGGACGTGATATACTCTCGGTAAGCTTTAGCAGGGCATATCTATTCAGAGGTTATATTAACATGATAGAATATGCTTTAACAGGACATATCTTTTCAGAGGTTATATGGACATGATAGAATATGCTTGGACTAAAGTTTGTACACAAAATACTATCAGAGGTAATATGGACGTGATAGGTTTTGAAGTTCCAAATTAGTTAAACATATCTATTCGAGGTAATATGAACATAATAGAATACGATCCAACTAGTTTCATTTTGGAAGTAGTTTTGTCAGAATGAGGTTTTTGCCATATTCCACTTGAGCAGAGAAGTTTAAGTATAGTACTTTTTCAGGAATTTGCCATTGATAGGAGCCATTATGAGGTCTTTATTAGGCTGGGCTAGCCTGTAAGCGTCGTTTGAGAACGTTGTCTCGATCACGTAAGGGCCTTCCCATTTGGGCTGGAATTTGCCCTTACTCCTGTGAGTAAGAATCATCGGCCTTCTTACAGCTAAGACTAGCTCACCGACTTTGAATACCCTTTCCTTTACTTTTTGATTAAAAGCTCTGGAAATGCGTGCTTGGTAGAGCGCGATTCGCTGTTGAGCTTGGAGGCATTTCTCGTCTAATCCTTCTAGCTCTTGAAGCCTTAACTGGAAATTCTTTTCTTGAGTCAGCTCATTAGCCACGGCTATCCTGAGTGACGGAATTTGAATTTTGATGGGGAGAACTGCTTCACTCCCGTAGACTAATGAGAATGGGGTGCAACCTGTCGGTGCTCGTACAGTTGTGCGGTATACCCAGAGACATTCTCCCAGCTTCTCGTTCCAATCTCTCTTGTTCGAAGAGATAAACTTCTTTAAGAGCTTGATAATGGTTTTGTTGAAGGCTTCCGCCAAACCATTAACAGCTAGATAATATGCCGTAGAGGTGACATTTTGTATCCGATTTTTATCGCAAAATCGGTGGAACGCATGGCTGATGAACTGAGGCCCATTGTCATAGATTATCCTTCGGGGAATCCCAAAGCGATAAATGACGTGATCCTTGATGAAACTGATCACATTAGATGTCTTTACCTCAGCAAGAGGGATCGCCTCTGCCCATTTGGAGAAGTAATCCGTGATGGCCAGTATGAACCGGTGACCTTTGGAAGAAGACGGGTGAATAGGACCAATGATGTCCATACCCCTTGCTTCGAAAGGCCAGGACGCAACCGTAGGATGTAGATATTCTGGAGGTTGATGGATAAAGTCTACATGGACCTAACAGGCTCTGCATTGTCTTGCGTACTTTATTGCATCTGTGATCATAGTGGGCCAGTAATAGCCCATTCTCCTGATGCAATCCTGTAGCTTAGGACCGGGTTGATGCGCCCCGCACGTGGTCGTGAGCTTCACGGATAATCCGCTGTACTTCATCACCAGAGAGACATCGTAATAATAGTCCGTCATTAGACCGGCGATATAGACATTGTGAAGATGCATCAAAATAGAAGCGTAATGATCGTCTTTTGACAGATATTGCTTCTATAGGGTCCTCCGACAAGATTTTGTGTGCTACAAAATCAATAAAGGGACTTCTCCAGTCTCTCCTGGGAGGATCGGTGTTCACAGCGTGGCTGCTTTCGATGTGAAAGTTGTTCTTCACACAAAATAAATCTCTATTAAGAAGGATTACCGAATTTTGCCTTATTATGGGAGTAGCTAAATCTGCAGCTAGAATAGCTCGGGCATCAGCTTTCAGATTCTGGGATCGAGGTACATGCTCTAGGAAGAATCCTTTGAATGTAATGGCTATCTCGACCGTTGCTTGGTGATAGGGGATGAGATCTGGATTCCGGACTTCATATATTCCTCTGACTTGATTAAAGATCAGCATAGAATCACCGAAGGCTTCCAGAGATTCGACCCCCAGCTCTTTAGTGACTTGGAGTCCGATTAGTAGAGTAAGCTCGATAGATGACGAGTTTGTCAGGAGTAACCAGGACAATTCCTACTCATGAAACCACGTTTCCCCTGGGAACATTCCTTGATGTAGGCCTTCCCTGAACGGGTTGCTGTAGCCAAAACCTCGTCTTCGTCTGATGTCGAAGAAGTTACAACCATATGGCATGGCTTGCATTTGGAGTTCTTCCTGGACTTAGCCTTAGTAGCATTAGTCTCTTTTTCGAGCTCCGACACCAGGTCTGGGTAAACCTACATAATCTTGCCTCGCTGGATAGTTAGGGGTAACAGGTCATGATTTTGACCCCTAGCCGGAGGAAGATTAACGATGTTCATCGTCGTCCGGGAAATAGGTGTAACACCGTCCAGGACTTTTTGGGGAGGCAGATTGCCAAATTGCAGAGAGATCATGTTGGCCCTGACCGTCTTCTCGCTGTTGTGCAGAGTGATAGCCTTAGCATCGATCAGCTCCTGGATCTTCCTTTTCAGTATGTAACACGCCTTTGTCGGGTGGTGTACGTATCTGTGGAAGATGGAATACTTGGGGTTGTTGGCACTGCCGACTTCACTGGGCCGCCTCTTCTCTGGAAGGGTAATCTTGCCACTTTTGACGAGACACTCGAATATGCTTGGAATATCATCGTCGTCGAAAAAGTATACTTCGACGGGCCTGGAAGTCCCAGGTTTCGTCTGCGTGGTTGCCGCAGTCTTTTGTCTGGACGTATTGATTACCAGAGCATCTTTTTTCTTGGAACTGTGAGGATGGTCGCCGTTGGGGGATGACCTCTTACCTCTGTCGGAGGTAGAGATTATGATGCCATTGTCACGCGCCTTGCGACTGTTGTCCTCGGCGGCTACCGCCAATCATGGAACTGATACGGTCCTGTGAACACTGAGATCACGGGAAGAAGGTTCTTCCTGCAAATGTCCACCAATACAGAGTCTGAAACTCCTGGAGACATCTGTAAAGTTGCTTGACGGAAGCGTTCGATGAAGGTGCGAACGTCCTCTTTTTTCCTCTGCTTGACTTCGATGAGAGAGGACATAGACATGTCCATTCCTCCCTCGTAGAATCGTGTGAAGAATAAAGCCTTGAAGTCTTCGAAGGAAGTAATACAGTTTTCCGCCAGGCTGCCGTACTACTGGTAAGCCACTCCTGAGAGACAGCCCTTGATCACCCGAGTTAGGAGGGCGTCATTCCCTTATAGCAACACCGTTATCATACTAAAATAGTTCATGTACTGACTTGGTGATATTTTTCCCTCGAACAGAGCCATAGTCTGAGGTTTGTACCTCGGAGGGAAAGGGACCTCTTTACAGATAGCTGGGGAAGGCTGGTTGATTCCCAATTTCTTGAGCTGATCTTTGCGCTTCAATGTATCAAATTGGGCTTTCAACTCCCGTACTGCTTGCATCGGATTTTTAGCTAGCGAGACCATGGAGTGGTGCAGAGTTGGTTGTATCGCGACTAAAATAGGAGGTAATACATTCTCCGAGTGAGGAAGCGGAGGACCAGCTGACTCTTGATCTAGAGCAGGCTCTTAGACCGCGTTGAACGGTGGTAAGTCCACCCCCACACGTATCTGAGTTGGCAGGACCGATGTTTAAGCCATTGCAGCCGCATGTTGAGTTAGCATCATTTGGTGCATATTCTCTATCATGGATTGCATTTGTTTCAGAGATGTCTCTAGTGTAGTAATGCGTTGCTCAGCGCTCCCTGACGGCGAAGCTTCCTCGTGTTCATCTCCAATAGCATAAACTCCCATCTCCCTGGGCGTCATTGAAGGATGAGTATAGGTCGCAGTAGAAGTCGACTCTATACTTTCAGCATCTGATTCGGGAGACTGGCGACCCCCAGCGTCGGAATCAGAAGAGTAGGAAGTCGGTTGTCGCGACCTCGAACGAGTGTTTTAGAATACCCCAGCTTCGGTGTTCCTAAGGAGCATATTGAATCTCCTTCGGCTCAGAGTTCTAGAGGACGGATGTCTTGAGCCCGAGATTCCTCCAGGTATATGTGAAGCCATGTTCACAGATGCATGCGTGGGCTCTTCTTCCTGGAAAGATGGAAAGTAGCTCAACCGATCAAAAACTGACCGTTTTACTTCAGAATAGCAACAATTAATTACAATCCTATGACTAATACAACAGTGCTCACTAGGACGCATAATAGATATCCTGGAAGATCCTCTCTCCTTGCATTTCTGGATTGGATACTTGCGCAGGTCAGAAGGAGTTGCAGCAGAAGAAGATGATGGCTTGCTTCTTCTATTCACATTGGTGGGCATACGGATGTTGGGGACCATAGTCTTTCCTGTGCCACCCCTATATAACAGGTTGGCCATCTCGGTGGCGGATAATCCCCGAAGAGGGTGTCTTTCCGTAACTGGAACCTTCTTTACGCTTAGGGGCTTCGCCTGGCGTAATTTGGAGCTCTACTTTGATTGGCGTAAAGCTGAGGATGTCCTCAGGCGGCCATCAGCTTCTCGCGTAATTCAGAGGGCGGGCAGATTGTTCCCTTGCTGGCGTAAAGGCCGAGAAGTTGAGTAGTCCACCGCTTGCTTTCCCTTGCGAAGATCACAGGGATCATCCGGTTCTCCGTAGAGGGCAGATGTTGTTTTATGCACGGAGCGTGTTTTGTACTTCTGATTTGGCACTGAGGCATTATCAGAAGTTTTTTCTATTCCGTCATGGAAGGAAGACTGAATTTTACGCGTAGAACGCGGATTATACTTCTGGACTAGCGCTGAGACATTGTCAGAAGTTTCGTCTGTTCCGTCAAGGACGAGAGACTAAAATTTATGCGTAGAGCACGGAGCATACTTCTGGTTTAGCGCTGAGGCATTGCTAGAAGTTTTGTCGGCCCTGTCAGAGACAGGCGACTGAATTTTACGCGCAAGGCACAGAGCATACTTCTGGTTTAGCGCTGAGGGATTGCCAGAAGTTTTGTCGGCCCTGTCAGAGATAGGCGACTGAATTTTACGCTCAAGGCACGGAGGGAGCAATGCTACTACCTCATTGGTCGAAGAGATCGGAGAGATCGAAGAATCCACAGGAATGGTAGAGGATATCTTGGGCACCCAAACCTTACGCAGCTTCCTGTTGTTTTGGACAGAGAGAGAGTGAGAGCTACCCCTTGTTCGGAGCATATCTTCGTAGGCAGACTGGTCGAACTGGACGACCAGTGTCTTCTCTACGGATCCTAGGGATACCGTATCGTGTTGAGCAATTGCTTCCTCATCAGAAGAGAAAGATATCCCCAGCATAGTCGCCATCTTGTTTCGGATAAAATAAACGAAAGGATCGTTAAAAGAAAATGAACGATGGGTTCTTTATAGCGAAAGAAAACCCTTTTCTTCTTTTATTTACAAACAAGCTTGTACAATATTAATCCTACACGTGGATGTGGGAGTATAATTTATTTAATCTGGGTAAATATTGCTACGGGTGTCTGATCTGCAGTCGATCACTTTAGCCCTTGGACCACACAATGATGAAGAAGTGTCGTAGAAGACGGAGAACAGCTTCGAAGGTTGCGAAAGAGGATAGATGCACGTCGTCGATCCCTACTCTTTGCCTGAGCTCCGGTTTCTTCTCTCTCACAGATTCTGATTCTTCGACCTTTGGATCTGATACTGGATTTCTTGACCAATTTTCTGACCTTTAATCTTCAATTTTGTCGACCTTGTCCTCTGTTGATAGAGGTCTCTATTTATAGAATTTTAGTGACAGTGACCACTCAGTCGGTGTAGAAACCGAGTAGTAGAAAGTACAGCACCCTTTTACACAACGATTAAAATAACCAATGCCTGCGTATAGATGATCTTTTGAATGAGCGTGTGACACGGGTCCAACTAAGGGACAAAACACGTATAACTGCTGCGAAGATCACGGCGTAGAAGCCACGTAGGTAGGTATCCCTCGTGTAGAAGAGGTTGGCGTAGAAGCCAATGTCTGTCACCATGGCGTAGAAGCCAAAATAGGCATACAAGCCCGTAGGCGTAGAAGCCTGATGGCATAAAAGCCGAGTAAGCACAGAAGGCCGAATGGTCATAGAGGCCGAGTAGGCGTAGAAGCCTAGTGGTAGTAGAGGCCGAGTGGGCGTAGAAGCCGAGATGATGTGGACGTCTTAGCCAGAATTACGACTTTTGGAGATATAATCAAATCTCTTGCATTAAATGCGGAGATCTGCCCCCATCCTGTGCATTAAATACAGATGCTTGTCTTTAAAATTTGCCATCGTTCTGCGCATTAAATGCAGATATGCGCCTCGAATCCTGTACGAAGAGTAACTGCTGACGTAGCAGTCTGTTCATCTTCTGCGGAGGGTAAGGAGCTCACGTCTGCCTGTGTAAAACTAGGCAGCGTATTACCTTGTATGCGTAGGAGTAGTTTATGCAAAGGGGATGTCACTAAACGACGATTTTGGTGACATTTAATCAAATCTCCTGCATTAAATACGGAGATCCGCCATCATCCTGTGCATTAAATACAGAGGCATCTTTTGAAGGTCTGCCACCCTTCTGTGCATCAAACACAGATACGTACCTCGGGCATCTGTCAGTATTCGGCGCATTAATTACAGAGACGTGCCTTGAGAGCCTGTCACCGCCCTGCGCATTAAATGCAGAGACGTGCCTCGAGTCCCGTACGGAGTGCAGCTTTTGACATGGCAGGCGGTTTGTCTTTCGCAGAGCGTAAGGAGCTCACGTCTGCCTGTGTAAAACTAGGCAGCATATTCCTCTATACACGTAAAAGTGGTTTATGCAAAGGAAATAGCAGTAAATGACAGCCTGGGTTGCAGTGTCGTGCCATCATTATAGCCGTCGCCTGGGTAGTCGAGCAATATTCCTTTGTCAGAAGTCCAAACGTCAGGTTCATTGCAGGATCTTACAGGTTCATTTTGGAGAATACGAAGCGTCCCTAGTACACTTCAATGCTGTATTGAAAACGGATGGGTTTTACGCCAAAAAGGCGATGAAGTACCCTGTTTACGCTGAAGCATCCTGGACATACTGCACTATGCGGCTGGTCCTTGAGCCTATATTTTATGCTGTGCTCAGTGGAGAAGCTCTGTTTGTACGTTGATGGCTCTGAAGTCCTCCGTTTACGCTGCTCTGCATTAATATGCTGCGTATAGCTATCCAGCATTTTTTTCATGCTTCTACAGTAGACTTGGCATTTATTAGAGGTATTATCGTGTCATGGATGTGACATGCTTAGAGCATGGGGTAGGGAGAACAACAAATAAGACATGTGGGCTCTGTTGCACTTTCCTTGTGTAACCCGTACGCTCCGCATAAGATGCGCGATCATGATGACCACTAAATATTATATATTATCAGGCGGCCTTTGCCGTTTAAAAGACGACATACTTTCTAGTCCCCTAAATCTCCAAGAGAATCATGCCAATCCTATTTTAGCCAGATAGCCCACGCGTTGGGAAAGTTGTTCTTAAACTGCATTCACTTAGACGGTTAAGCGACCCATTGGATATTTATTTCAGTACTTTATTGGCATGCTTCTATGTATCTTGTTATGTCCCTCTGAGGACCTGGTCCCTTTCCAGGTGTAGATGTTCATGAGTATTCGCAGGAGCGCAGATTCGGACTGGTTACTTATATTTTGAGGAGGTCTTCTCTTCGAGTTTTAGTGATTGTTAGTTGTTGTACTTATATTGTGTTTGCTTTTATATTCTAGTTCAGCAGTGGATTTGTTTCCATCCGACTATCCTCTTTAGATACTTCATATTGAGATCTAGTTATATAGATATTGGTTATTTATTTATTTATGTTTTTTGTGGATGAGATTTAGATTATGTCTGTGACTTGAGATAGTTTATACCACTTATGAATTATTGTTCATAATACAGTGTACGCATTTGTTATGGTTTCCATATATTAGAGTTGCCATATACATGCGGCTGGCATGCTTACGTGTTCCTAGTCCTACGTATTTTGGGACTGGGGCATGACAGGAACACATCATGGACATCCTCCAAGGTCTGCGGTAATGCTAATCAATATGCAACATCTCCAACTCATTCCAATACGTCAAATGGTCCGATGTTCCTCAGATTAAGCTTCCATCTACCTCCAAATCTAAGGTTCCTCTAGTAGGGAAGATCCTTAAAAACATATGATAGCCGACTTGAACTATAGGTGTCGACGGTGAGTATCAACCCACTGCTTTTGCCTATCTTGTGCTGCTCGAAGGTGACCTTGAATCTGTTTTACCTTTTCTACTGTGCGAGTCACTAACTCCGGTCCAAGTATCTGTCTCTCGCCCATATCACTCCAACATACTGACGAACGATACTTTCTTCCATATAATGCTTCAAAAGGAGCCATCTGAATGCTTGTTTGGTAGCTATAATTGTAAGAGAACTCCAAAAAATATATGTTATCCTCCCAAGATCCTCCAAAGTCAAGCATGCACGCTCTCAACATGTCCTCCAACTTCTAAATAGTGCGCTCTGATTGTCCGTTAGTCTGCGGGTGAAAAGAAGTGCTAAACTTCCATCTAGTTCCTAGGCTCTCCTGCATACTTCTCCAAAAGTGTGACATAAACCTCGAATCTCTGTCGAAAACTATGCTGACTGGTACTCCATAAGGCATACAATCTCCTTCAAAAACATCTCTGCCAGAACTTTTGTAGATTGCCAAGCTCTAAAGGGTAAGAAGTATGATGCCTTAGTCAATCTGTCCTCAATCACCCAAACTGTATCTCGGCCAGCTGGACTCCTCAGGAAACCTGTAATAAAGTCCATGGTGATGTGCTCCTATTTTTACTCCGGGATTATAAGCAGTTGGAGTAGTCATGCTGTTCTCTAATGTTCAGCTTTAATTTGCTAACACACCAAGCACTTTGCCATAAATCGTGTTATCTCTTGCTTCATCCTGTGCCACTAGTAATGATATCTCTGTAGAAGCATAAAAAATATACTGTAGAGTTTTATGCAATATTTCAGTGCTGTGTGGCATAAAATATGACTTCAGAGCCATCGACGTACAACAGGACTTCATCGCTAGTATAGCGTAAAATATAAGCTCCAAGATGATCCGCGTAATACAGTATTTGCAGGCTGCTTCAGCGTAAAAAAGTTGTTACATCGCCACTTTGGCTTAAAACCTACTCGCTTTTAATGTGGTAAAAAGTTGTACGGGGAACCCTTCGTATTCCTCGAATACACCTGTCAGATCATGCAGTGAACCTGACTCCTGACAAAGAATACTGCACAACTATCCAGACGACGGCTGTAATGATGGTGCGGCACAGAGACCCAAATCGTCGTTTAGTGACATTTCCTTGATATAAATTGCTTTTACGCATTCAAGAGAATACGCTGCCTAGTTTTATACAAGCGGATGTGAGCTTTTATGCTCTGCAGAAGATAAAACAAACTGCCACGTCAAAAGCTGCTCTTCGTACAGAGCTCGAGGCACATTTATGTATTTAATGCGCAGAATGGGGGCAGATCTCTGCATTTAATGCACGAGATTCGGTTCTATTTCAAAGACTGGGCGAGCCATAATTACGGCTAATACGTCCACATCATCACCTCTGTATATTACTCCATCAGGCTATTTTTAGCTATGGGAGCACGCGGTACGCTATCTCCTTGAAATACGCCAACCGGACTATTTTCAGCTATAAGGGGTACGCCGTATATTATCTCCCCAAAATATGCCAACTCAGGCTATATTTGTATTGGTGCGTGATAAGGATATTTGGTTCAGACTACGTTCAAGACCTCAATGAAGAAAGGAGGATCGGCTATCTTTTTACGCTAGCTACCTATCCATGCAGCACCTGGCTTCTACGCCTACCTGGCTTCTACGCCTATCTGGCTTCTACGCCTACCTGGCTTCTACGCCAGTCTGACAACTATTTAGCTTCTACGCCATGGTGACAGTTATTGGCTTTTACGCCAACCTTTTCTATGCGAGGGGCAGTTACCTACGTGGCTTGCATGCCGTGATCTTCGCAGCAGTTATACGCATTACCTCATCATGGGACATGCGTCACACGCGGATTCAGAAGATTATTTATACGTGGGTGGCAGTTATTATAACCGCCGCATAAAAAGTGCCATGCTCTCCACTGTCCGGCTTCTATGCCGACTGGATGGTTACTGTCACTAAAACCCTATAAATATAGACCTTTATTGACAGAGGTCCAGGGTCGGATCTTGGATAAAGGTGGAAAGATTGATTTTTGAGAGAGAAGAATCAAGAGCATAGACAGAGAGTAGTGATCGACGATTTTGGCATCGAGCATCAACGCTCTTTTGCAATCTTTGAAGCTTCTTCTTCTTCTACATCACTTCTTCATCATCGTGTGGTCTAATGGACAAAGTGATCGACCGCAGATCAGACTCCTATAGCAATATTTACCCAGATTAAATTTTATACTTAACATCCATGTATAGGATTAATAGTACTTCTTGTTTGTAAACCTAAGCAAGGGTTTCGTATAAACCTAGTTTTATTTTTTCTATTTATTATCAAACAATCTCAACTCTCTGTACATCTTTGTACCTTCCGGATGAATAGAGTATGCTGAACGGTGAGCCTCCAAAATTATCTTCTGCCTAAGCTCTCCATTAGGAACATAGAGGCGATCCCCCCACCTCAAAGTCCCATCTTCATGTATCCTCAGTCTAGTCTATAACCCAGCCTCAGTTCTCAGTCTAAGCCTCTGAAATCTCATATCAGTTGGCATAGCTGCTTTAATACGCTCCACCAATAATGATTGTACTTGAAGGTTCATCAACTTTGTGACTTCTCCTGGCATAACCACCTCTATGCCCAGATGCTCCAAATCATATAACAATTTTTTTTTGTCAAGAAATATGCCATCGATCTCATACTCAACGCATCCGCTACTACATTAGCCTTACCTAGATGGTACTGCAGCTCAATGTCAAAATCTGCCATAAACTTGAGCCATCATCTTTGTCTCTTATTCAGATCCTTCTGATTATAGGCATTATTTAAGCTTTTTTTATCTATATAGATCTCCACAGCCTCTCCGTATAAATAGTGCCTCCAAAGCTTCAGATCAAAGACTACTACTGCAAGCTCCAAGTCATGAGTGGGGTAGTTCTTCTCATAGATCCTCAACTGCCGAGAACCATAGGCTACCACCTTTCCGTGTTGCATCAAGACACAACATAATTCCTTTCCGGAAGCATCACTATAAATAAAAAATATCACTACCCGATTCTAGAAAATAGGGCTATTTTTTTATTTTTATTTGATAAATTGTGAATTATATTTAATTAATTATATTTATATTTAAATAGTGATTGTATTATTATTATTTTTATGATTGTTTTAGGGTTTTGGCTAGCCTGGACCCATGTCAGACCCTAGTGGACCCATGTCCGACCTGACCAACACCCTTGTGAGAATTATTTTAGGGCTTAGAATTATTTATTATATTTTTAGTGGGTTATTAGGAGAGATTTGGACCTAGTTTGAGTGCTTTTGGAACCCAAAACCAATTTAGGGGAGGGCATTTTGGTCATTTGGAGAATTAGTGAACCCTTATTAGGAGTGGCCGGCCCCTAAATAGCAGCCCCTACCTGCATAATAGCAGCACAGCCCCCCCTCTTCTTCATATTCTACTTCTTCTTAACTTCTTCTTCTTCTCCACTACTTCTTTCTTCTTTCTTCCTCTTCCAAGTAAGTTCTCCTTCATTTTTCTTCCTTCTTTCTTCCATTCCTTCTTCTTTATGTGAATCCTAACCTTGCATTTTCCCTAACCTAGGTGTGTGGAGCCTAGATTTAGTATGGAGGCTAGATTTGGTGGCTTGGAGCTTGAGGGAGGTGATTTCAAGTAGATCGGACACTTTGGCCTTGGGATTTCAACTCCTAAGAGGTAAACCCTAACTTTCCCCTTGATAATTACTTTTATGTAGTGTAATTAGTATTTTAGAACCCTCCTAGACCCTAAGCCTACCCGTGGGAGGAAGTTGGAACTAGTTTGGTTGAGTTTGGAGACTTTGACACTAGGTTTTGTGTCAATTTCGGGTGGAATCCGAATTTGGCCCAATTTTGGGTGATGCCCTAGGTTAGACGGACCTAGGTAGATGTTGTCAGGTGTCTTGAGGGTGAGTGCGTGTCTCCGTTCGGACACAGGAAGTCGTGTCACAGAGAAACGGGTATTTCGGGCAAAATTGGGGTTTTTTGTCGTCGTCAATTCTAAGTGCGTACGCATTTTTGCCAAGGGCCTAGAATCGACGGAGTAGTATTTTTTCTTGGATCTAGGCATCGTTTAGAGCACGTGGGTAAATTTTGGGCCGATTTCGAGTTGGTTTGGTGTGTATTTCAGGAGATTTTCCGAACCGCACACCGCGTATTCGTCGAAATGACCGAACGGCCATTTTGACTTGGTTTTCTAGTTTCGGGCTTGTGCGCGCATTGGGTTAGCATCGGAGAGTGTGTGCTAGAGTTCTCGAGTTATATTTTATATATTTATAGGCGTTTGTGAGTGTCGGGGTCGTTGGAAGTGAGTGGGCGTGAGTGGGGCATTTTTTTTGTGTGTTGTGTGCGTTGTGTGATGTTTGAGTTGTGTTAGTATCTATATATATATATATATATATATATATTTGTATGTGTGTCTATATATATGTATATATGTGTGTATTTATATCTATGTGCTTGTTTATGTATTTGTCTATGTGTATATATGGATACGTATAAGTGTGAGTGTGTGTGTGTATATGTATATATATATATATATATGTATATATATATATATATATGTATATATATATTTGAGTGTGTATATGTATATATTTATTTGAGTGTGTGTGTATATATATATATATATAGGTGTTTATATATATATATATATATATATATATATATATAGCTATGTATATATATTCATAAGTGTGTGTGTGTGTGTTTCTGCTTGTGTATGTGTAAGTTTTTGTGAGTGTGTAGGTGTGTGTGTGTTAAAATATATATGTTAATGTGTGTGTGTATATATATATATAGAGAGAGAGTTATATATATATATGTATATATGTATGATTATATATATAGTGGTATATATATATATATATATATATATATATATATATATATATATATAGATATCTGTGTGTGTGTGTCTTTGTATATAGGTGTATGTGTGCTCGTGTATGTGGCGAAGGGAGGGGGAGTAGCCCAGCCAGCAGCAGCAGAAGGAGCAGCAGCAGTAGCAAGCACATGTAGCAGCAGCAGCAACAAGCACATGCAGCAGCAGCAACAGGCCCTAGCAGCTTCGCTTGCGCGCCGCGTTGGCTAGAAGAGTACTAGTGAGGGAGAAAGAGAGTGATATATATATATATATATATATATATATATATATATATATATATATATATATATATCTATAGTTAGCTAGATATATTGATAGTTAGATAGATAAGTTGATAGATAGATAATAAGATAGATAGATAGATAGCTATTAGTTAGGTAGATTAAATAGATAGATAGTTACCTAGATAGGTAGATAGATAGTTAGATGGATAGATAGATAGCTAGGTATTAGATATATATCTATCTAATTGTATAGATATCTATATACCTATAGTTATATATATATGTATAGGTAAGGTATGTATGGGTATGTGTATATGTGTGCGGATATCTATATATATATATGTATATAGATACTTAGATATGTATATATATGATAGATATATATATTTTCTAGCCTAGATTAATAACTAAGTATATATTTATTAGCCTAATAGCTAGTTAGAGGGGTATGAGGGCGGTATCTCAATACCTTGAGATACCGAGGTATCTCAATACCTTGAGATATCCAAGGTATTGAGTTTCGAGAGGGGTATTTGAGCATTGGCCTAGGAATAGTATTGGAGTAATTTTTATATGCTTATGTATATATAATTACGCGTGCTAGCATAGGTTTTAGCGGGTTTAGGCGGGGTGCGTGGCCTAGGGCGAGGTATCGGATACCGAGGGTATCCCGGTATCTCGAGGAGGCGAGTTTGTGAGTTTTTTAGCTTAATGAGCTCGGTTTGACCTAGAATTTCAAGGGCACCCTAGTTTAACCATAATTGTCCCCGTTGACCGTAAAAGTCAATGTTTGACCTAGTTTTGACCTAGAGTTGACTTTTTAGACCCCGGGTTGACTTTTTAATTCGAATTTTACCGGTTTGACCCGTTCGACCTAGAATAGCCCTAGAAGCCTATTTTTATTACTTTATATCAGTTTAAATCCTTAGAACCCTGTTTAATTCTACTTTTCATAATAGGTCCTTGCGACACCGGTCCGGATCTCGATCCTCATCAGTTGCTCAGGACATCAGGCGAGTACCTACCTCTGATAGTTTCTATTTCATGATAGCGTTTATATCACCTGTTCTAGAACTGTAATACTTAATTCTGACATATTTGTTACACGAGCTGGTACTAGTGGATCCCGTCATGAGATGCTATCCCCCTTACCGTGTTCAGTGGGTACTCTATCACGTGTATTTCATCATGTGCTTCGGGTATTGATTCTCATGTGCTATCATGTGCTTCTTGTGCTCTCGCCTTCGTGTGCGTGAGCTATTATCATGTACGTAGCATGTTGTGGTTGGATCCAATGGTATTAGTGGGGGAGGGGAGTAGGAGTTGGTTATGTGATCAAAGCCAAACAGTATTCATGTGTATGTCGGTTATGCAACTCACGTATAACGGAGTTATCGTAGTATTTTTCATGTGCAACCTAAGCCGGTCACATAACGAACTTGTGCTCAAGGCACTTAGCTAGTATTCATGTATTCTCACCTGCAGTTACTTTTTTACTACTTGTATTATACTCCAGTTTACTTGCAGCTACTTATTGTGCTCCAGCATATATTTATTTCCTGTGCATCTTCTATACTTTTCTATTGCTCGTCATATACACCTTACCATGTATTTGGAGTTGCTTTCAGAGTTATGTAGTTCACTCCAGTCCTGACTGAGCATATTTTTTCCAGAGGATCCTGAGGACTATTGCCCGACGTTCTACGGGCCGGGTGGTGACGAGTGTTGTGACCCAGAGACTGAGGAGGAGTGCGCCGAGGAGACGCCTTTAGCGCCCTAGTTAGCTAGGTGGGTTTCCTTGATTGTTCCCAGTGGTTTATTTCTGGATGATTGTACTTATTCTTCTGTTGCCTGTAAGATGTTGTAGTTATTATTAGACTTGGACTGTATATTTTGGATATTGTCTTGCTCTCTTTGGTTCTGGTTTTCTTTTGCTATCATATCGTGCTTTATTTCTTCCCCTAGTTATTGTGATTGAGAGATTATATATATTGCGTGGTTGCCCTCCTTTTTGGAGAGGATTTATTCATATATATATTGCGTGGTTGCCCTCCTTTTGGAGAGGTCATGGCAGATTTTTTATGAGATATATAGATAGATTTGGTTGACCTAGAACGAACCTTACAGCGTTCTACCGCCAATTCTGCGGCGTAGGCTGGACGTACCCACGACTCATGTCCAATTTTTTGGGTGCGGGTCGTGACACGTTTTTGGTGATGGCCCATGCAGGTCTAGCTTTTAGGTTTACCTGCAATAGGATATAGGATATAGGCTGAGAGAGAGTGTGCTCAATTACAACTAGGATCCTTCCAAATTTCTTTTGCTATCTTAATTTTCCTGAAATTATTTTATTTTGTAATATTACTGTCATTCTTTGATGATATCGTTTCTTGCACTGTATTGACTTCTTTTGATCTGTGTTCAGGATGCCTCCGAAGACCAGATCTCAGCGCACCGTCCCAGCAGCTGCCACCGAGAGGTCTGTCACCTCTCATCCTGGTCGACTTTCGACAGCCGCTACCGCTCTACTCGCCACTCCTGCGGTTGAGGGAGCGTCTATTTCTCTCGGAGATCCCCTTACTCCCATTGATCCGAGAGTCACCCCAGTTGTTCCGGTTGTACCTCCTCTACCATCGCCTGCACCGGTTGATGCCACACAGTTGTTCGTGTTCTTCCGAGAGATGATGGACTCACAGCACCGCCAGGTAGATGTTATGAGGATGGGCATTGAGAATGCTCATCAGGTGGCTATGTAAGAGGTCGACATAGTGGCTCAGATCCAGCTACAGGCAGATCAGGCACAGCATCCTAGGCCGGGCACTATTATCGACTTCCAGAGGATGCGTCCCAAGGAGTTTCGGGGTACAGAGGGGATCATGTACGCCGACGACTGGATCGAGCATATAGAGGGCATCTTCAGACTGGCGATGATCCCAGCCAGCATGCAGATCAAGGCAGTGGGCAGCCAGATGTTCGACCTTGCCCTTACTTGGTACCGTACGGATACGCAGATAGCAGTTCTGGGACTGACTTGGGAGGCTTTCAAGAAGCTTTTTAAGGAGAAATTCTTTCCGGATGTGGCTCTCAGTGCTTTAGAGAGTCAGTTCGAGGCGCTCGTCCAGGGGACCATGCTAATGGACGAGTATGTAGCAGAGTTCTGCCATCTGGGCAGATTTGTTGAGGGGTTGTCTGAGGCAGCGAAGGCGCGAAAGTTTTGCAAGGGTTTGGTCATGGCGGTCGAGTCCTTGACTAGGAGTGACCGCGAGGCGACCTTCGAGCAGATTGTCAGCGACGCACAGAGGGCTGAGGATGACCTGGAGCAGAGGACCAAGAGGAGCAGAGATGCTTCAGGAGCAGGCAGCAGTGCAGGCCCAGCCAAGAGGCCATTCCAGCAGACCCAGACGCACCAGGGTCAGGATTGTACGCCCTTCCAGTAGGCACCCCAGCAGTAGAGGCAAGGGACAGCAGCAGGGCCAGAGGCAGCCCATTATTTGCCCTTTCTGTAGGAAGCCAGGGAACAGATAGGATATATGCAGAAAGAGGCTGGGCAGATATTTGTTTCGTGGAGCAGCAGATCACCAGCTGAAGGATTGTCCTTCAGCCCTTGCCCGTACAGCTTAGGGCGGAGGAGCCGCTCAGAGGGCACCAGCCAGAGCACCTGCAACGCAGCAGAGAGGACAGCCCTTGCAAACTCAACAGCAGAGGTTCACCCAGCACCAGCAGCAGCACTGAGGAGGACAGCAGGGGTGAGCTTTTGCCCTGACCGTAGATGAGGTCGAGCCCGTTGGTGATGTTATCTCAGGTTCTGTTCTTCTTGATTCCATTCCAGCACTTGATTTATTTGATTTTGGGGCTTCCCATAGCTTTGTGTCTGTATCTTTTGCTGTTAGACAATATCTTGTTGTTGAACCTTTAACTAGACTCTGCAAGATCACGACTGGGGGTGGTATCATCCTAGTCCGTGATGTCTGCAGAGACCGGAGAGTTACCTTGGGAGGCTAGGAGTTGAGTGTGTGCCTACTCGTAATGCCACTTCCGAGCTATGATATTGTACTCAAGATGGATTGGTTGAGTATGTATTGTGTTAGTATAGATTGTCGTGGAGGCAGAGTTTTGTTTAGTCCACCAGGTGAGCCAGAGTTTCAGATTGCCAGCGGAGCAGCGGAGCAGACTGAGGGAGTCTTCTACGGAGCCCTGGTGGTAGAGCTGAGGTTGCTACATCCACTGATAGAGGATTACATGGATGTCTTTCCGGAGGAGTTGCTAGGGTTACCTCCGGACAGAGATGTGGAGTTCTCAATAGACTTGGTGCCAGGCGCGGAGCCGATATCCCAGCATGTCTATAGAGTCAGCAATAGTGAGCTGATAGAGTTGAAGAAGCAGGTGGATGAGCTTCAGGACAAGAGATTTATCAGATCTAGTTCTTCTTCGTGGGGTACTCCGGTACTTTTTATACCGA
Organism: Iris macrosiphon; assembly: GCA_036927795.1. Classification (NCBI taxonomy): domain Eukaryota; kingdom Viridiplantae; phylum Streptophyta; class Magnoliopsida; order Asparagales; family Iridaceae; genus Iris; species Iris macrosiphon. The sequence continues at coordinate 58,255,143 of JAYESA010000003.1, forward strand.
AGAAGGATGGGTCGATATGGATGTGTATCGACTACAGGGCTCTGAACAATCTCACAATCAAGAACAAGTATCCGCTGTCACATATTGATAATCTTTTTGAACAGTTGAGCAGGGTGATAGTGTTTTCCAGGATTGATCTGAGGACAGGCTACCACCAAGTGAAGGTCAGGAAGGAGGATATTCCGAAGATAGCTTTTTGGACCAGATATGGACAGTATGAGTTCTTGGTGATGCCGTTTGGGTTGACTAATGCCCCGACAGTGTTCATGAATCTGATGAACAAGGTGTTCCATCAGCATCTGGACAGGTTTGTGGTCGTGTTTATAGATGACATCTTGGTGTATTCGAAGACCCCAGAGGAGCACGAGGAGCATCTGAGGATAGTGTTGGAGACTCTCAGGAAGGAGAAGCTTTATGGAAAGCTTTCGAACTGTGAGTTCTTCCTTGACAAGGTTGAATTCCTTGGTCATGTGGTGACTGGAAAGGTTATCTCGGTGGATCCGAGAAAGATCATGGCAATTGAGGCATGGAGTGCTTCGAGTTCAGTAGCTGAGGTCAGGAGTTTCCTAGGACTGGCAGGTTACTACAGGAGATTTGTTCAAGATTTTTCCGGATTGCAGAGCCGTTGTCCAGGTTGACTTGGAAGGACGTGGAGTTTGTTTGGTCAGAGGAGTGCCAGATCACCTTTGATGAGCTGAAGAGGAGGTTGACGACAGCTCCAGTGTTGACGTTGCCATCAGGGTCTGGAGGATTCACTATCTATAGTGATGCATCGGGGAAGGGACTAGGTTGTGTGTTGCAACAGAATGGGAGGGTGATTGCCTATGCTTCCAGGCAATTACGTCCTCATGAGAAGAACTATCCTACCCATAATTTGGAGTTGGCAGCGGTCATCTTTGCTCTGAAGTTGTAGAAATACTATTTATACGGAGAGCGTGTGGAGATCTTCACAGACCATAAGAGCTTAAAGTATGTGTTTACCTAAAAAGAGCTGAACATGAGGCAGAGGAGATGGTTGGAGTTGATGAAGGACTTTGATATATCGTTGCAATACCATCCAGGAAAGGCGAACATAGTTGCGGATGCGTTGAGTAGGTATCCGGTAGCTATGTGCCTGACTAAAGATTGTTATCTTCTGGCAGATCTAGAGAGCTTGGACATTGAGGTGATAGTACCTGGAGTTGAGATACAGATGTGGGGACTGCAGATTCAGTCAGAGTTGGTAGACTGGATCAGGGCTACACAGTTTGAGGATGAGTCCCTGAGGAGCATCAGGGCGCAGGTTCAGATGGGATTAGCAGATGACTTCATCATTGCTGATGATGGTTCTTTGCGGCACGGTACCAGGTTGTGCGTGCCGAGTTGGTCATTGCGCGAGGAGGTTCTTCAGGAAGCGCATCGATCCCAGTATTCTATGCATCTAGGTGCCAACAAGATGTATAAAGATTTGAGACAGCATGTATGGTGGTACGGGATAAAGCGGGAGGTAGCACGCTTCGTATCCCGATGCTTAGTGTGCCAGTAGGTGAAGGCGGAGAGGCAGAGGCCAGGAGGTTTGCTCCAGCCGTTACCCATTCCGGAGTAGAAATGGGAGCATGTGACCATGGATTTCATTTCTGGACTTCCCCGTTCTCCAGGCGGAAATGATACGATTTGGGTTATCGTGGACTGGTTGACCAAATCGGCCTACTTTTTACCATTTAAAGTGGGTACGTCTACAGAGAGACTAGCATAGATATATATGCGCCAGATAGTCAGACTGCATGAAGTTCCTGTGAGCATAGTATCAGATCGGGACAGTCGCTTTACTTCGTATTTCTGGAGGAGTCTGCAGGCTAGCTTGGGCACCCAGCTCAAGTTTAGTAGTACGTATCACCCACAGACAGATGGTCAGTCAGAGAGGACCATTCAGACACTTGAGGACATGCTTCACACTTGTGTTTTGGATTTCAGAGGCTCTTGGGAGGATCACTTTAACTTGATAGAGTTTGCTTACAACAAAAGCTACCAAGCCAGTATCGAGATGTCACCTTTTGAGGCATTATATGGACGGAGGTGTTACACTCTATTATCAGGGGATGATATAGGCGAGAGAGCTTTGCTTGGCCCGGAGATGGTGGTTGATGCAGCGGAAAAGGTCAAGCTCATTAGAGATAGACTTCGGGTGGCACAGGACAGGCAGCGGCATTGGGCCGATAGCTACCGGAGACCTTTGGAGTTCGAGGTATAGCTTAGAATCTAGATTTTATTCTTGTGTTTGCTTGTGATTGCTTATTTTAGACTAAGTGCAGAGACCTTGTTTGTGCTAGGTTGGAGATCTAGTGTTCCTGAGGATTTCTCCGACGCGGGGCACTATTCGCTTCGGTAGAGGCGGGAAGCTTAGCCCACATTTCGTCGGACCCTTCCGTATCCTTGAGAGGGTTGGTGCTGTGGCGTATAGGCTTGAGTTGCCGCCTACGCTGGAGGGAGTTCATGATGTGTTCTACGTGTCGTAGTTGAGATGGTACGTGGCAGATCCCAGTCACGTATTGGATCACTCAGAGATCGTGGTGGACCATACTCTTAGCTATCCAGAGCAGTCGGTGGAGATTCTGGATCGGCGGAACAAGGTGTTGAGAAACCAGACTATTCCCTTAGTTTGCGTCGTATGGAGGCATCACTCTCCAGGTGAGTCGACCTGGGAGAGGGAGGATGAAATGCTGCGAGCGATACCCCTATCTCTTCGAGCCCTGAGGTATGGTTCTTTTCTTTGCATTCCTGTCCTAGTTTCGTCTTTTAATTTCGAGGACAAAATTATTTTAAGGAGGGTAGGCTTGTCACTACCCGATTCTAGAAAATAGGGCTATTTTTTTATTTTTATTTGATAATTTATGAATTGTATTTAATTAATTATATTTATATTTAAATAGTGATTGTATTATTTTTTTTATGATTGTTTTAGGATTTTAGCTAGCCTGGACCCATGTCAGACCCTAGTGGACCCATGTTCGACCCGACCAACACCCTCGTGAGGATTATTTTGGGGCTTAGAATTATTTATTATATTTTTAGTGGGTTGGTAGGAGAGATTTGGAGCTAGTTTGAGCACTTTTGGAACCCGAAACCCAAAACCAATTTAGGGGAGGGCATTTTGGTCATTTGGAGAATTAGTGAACCCTTATTAGGAGTGGTCGGCCCCTAAACAGCAGCCCCTACCCGCATAACAGCAGCACAGCCCCCCTCTTCTTCATATTATACTTCTTCTTCACTTTTTCTTCTTCTCCACTACTTCTTTCTTCTTCCTTCCTCTTCCAAGTAAGTTCTCCTTCATTTTTCTTCCTTCTTTCTTCCATTCCTTCTTCTTTATGTAAACCCTAACCTTGCATTTTCCATAACCTAGGTGTGTGGAGCCTAGATTTAGTGTGGAGGCTAGATTTGGTGGCTTAGAGCTTAAGGGAGGTGATTTCAAGTAGATCGAAGACTTTGGCCTTGGGATTTTAACTCCCAAGAGGTAAACCCTAAATTTTCCCTTGCTAATTACTTTTATGTAGTGTAATTAGTATTTTAGAACCCTCCTAGACCCTAAGCCTACCCGTGGGAGGAAGTTGGAACTAGTTTGGTTGGGTTTGGATACTTTGACACTAGGTTTTGTGTCAATTTTGGGTGGAATCCGAATTTGGCCCAATTTTGGGTGATGCCCTAAGTTAGACGGACCTAGATAGACATTGTCGGGTGTCTTGAGGGTGAGTGCGTATCTCCGTTCGGACACGGGAAGTCGTGTCACAGAGAAACGGGCGTTTCGAGCAATATTGGAGTTTTTTGTCGTCGCCGATTCTAAGTGCGTGCGCGTTTTTGCCACGGGCCTAGAATCGACGGGATTGTATTTTTTCTAGGATCTAGGCATCGTTTAGAGTACGTGGGTAAATTTTAGGCCAATTTCGAGTTGGTTTGGGGTACGTTTTAGGAGGTTTTCCGAACCACACATCGCGTGTTCGTCGAAATGACCGAACGACCATTTCGACTTGGTTTCCTAGTTTCGAGCATGTGCGCACGTTGGTTAGCATCGAGGAGTGTGTGCTAGTGTTCTCGAGTTATATTTTATATATTTATAGGCATTTGTGAGTGTCGGGGTCGTTGGGCGTGAGTGGGGCGTGTTGTTTGTGTGTTGTGTGCGTTGTGTGGTGTTTGAGTTGTGTTTAGTGTCTATATATATATATATATATATATATATTTCTATGTGTATCTATATATATATATATATATATATATATATATATATATTTGTATGTGTGTCTATATATATGTATATATGTGTGTATTTATATCTATGTGCTTGTGTATGTATATGTCTATGTGTATATATATGTATATGTATATGTATAAGTGTGCGTGTGTGTGTATATATATATATATATATATATATATATATATATATATATATATATATATATATATATATATATATATATATATATGTGTGTGTGTGTGTGTGTGTGTATGTGTGTATATATATATTTGAGTGTGTATATGTATATATTTATTTGAGTGTGTGTGTGTATATATATATATATATATATATATATATATATATATATATATATATATATATATAGCTATGTATATATATTCATAAGTGTGTGTGTGTTTCTGCTTGTGTATGTGTAAGTGTTTGTGAGTGTGTAGGTGTGTGTGTGTGTTAAAATATATATGTTAATGTGTGTGTGTGTATATATATATAGAGAGAGTTATATATATATGTATATATGTATGATTATATATATATAGTGGTATATATATATAGATATCTGTGTGTGTGTGTCTTTGTATATAGGTGTGTGTGTGTGCTCGTGTGTGTGGCGAAGGGAGGGGGGAGTAGCCCAGCCAGCAGCAGCAGAAGGAGCAGCAGCAGCAGCAAGCACATGTAGCAGCAGCAGCAGCAAGCACATGCAGCAGCAGCAGGCCCTAGCAGCTTCGCTTGCGCGCCGCGTTGGATAGAAGAGTACTAGTGAGGGAGAGAGAGAGTGATATATATATATATATATATATATATATATATATATATATATATATATATATATATATATATATATATATATAGTTAGCTAGATATATTGATAGTTAGATAGATAAGTTGATAGATAGATAATAAGACAGATAGATAGTTAGATAGATAGCTATTAGTTAGGTAGATTAAATAGATAGATAGTTACCTAGATAGGTAGATAGATAGTTAGATGGATAGATAGATAGCTAGGTATTAGATATATATCTATCTAATTGTATAGATATCTATATACCTATAGTTATATATATATGTATAGGTAAGGTATGTATGGGTATGTGTATATGTGTGCGAATATATATATATATATGTATATAGATACTTAGATATGTATATATATGATAGATATATATATTTTCTAGCCTAGATTAATAACTAGGTATATATTTATTAGCCTAATAGCTAGTTAGAGGGGTTTGAGAGTGGTATCTCAATACCTTGAGATACCGAGGTATCTCAATACCTTGAGATATCCAAGGTATTGAGTTTCGAGCAGGGTAATTGAGCATTGGCCTAGGAATAATATTGGAGTGATTTTTATATGCTTATGTATATATAATTACGCGTGCTAGCATAGGTTTTAGCGGGTTTAGGAGGGGTGCATGGCCTAGGGCGAGGTATCGGATACCAAGGGTATCCCGGTATCTCGAGGAGGCGAGTTTATGAGTTTTCTAGCTTAATGAGCTCGGTTTGACCTAGAATTTTAGGGGCACCCTAGTTTGACCTAGCTTTGACCATAATTGTCCCCGTTGACCGTAAAAGTCAACGTTTGACCCATTTTTGGCCCTAGAGTTGACTTTTTAGATACCAGGTTGACTTTTTAATCTAAATTTTATCGGTTTGACCCGTTCGACCTAGAATAGCCCTAGAAGCCTGTTTTTAATTATTTTATATCAGTTTAAATCCTTAGAACCCTGTTTTATTCTGCTTTTCATAATAGGTCCTTGCGACACCGGTCCGGATCTTGATCCTCATCAGTTGCTTAGGACATTAGGCGAGTACCTACCTCTGATAGTTTCTATTTCATGATAGCGTTTATATCACCTGTTCTAGAACTGTAATACTTGATTCTGACATATTTGTTACACAAGCTGGTACTAGTGGATCCCGTCATGAGATGCTATCTCCCTTACCGTGTTCAACGGGTACTCTATCACGTGTATTTCATTATGTGCTTTGGGTATTTATTCTCATGTGCTATCATGTGCTATCATGTGCTTCTTGTGCTCTCGCCTTCGTATGCGCGAGCTATTATCATGTACGTAGCGTGTTGTGGTTGGATCCAATGGTATTAGTGGGGGAGGGGAGTAGGAGTTGGTTATGTGATCAAAGCCAAACAGTATTCATGTGTATGTCGGTTATGCAACTCACGCATAACGGAGTTATCGTAGTATTGTTCATGTGCAACCTAAGCCAATCATATAACGAACTTGTGCTCAAGGCACTTAGCTAGTATTCATGTATTCTCACCTGCAGTCACTTTTCCACTACTTGTATTATTCTCTAGTTTACTTGCAGCTACTTATTGTGCTCTAGAATATATTTATTCCCTGTGCATCTTGTATACTATTCTATTGCTCGTCATATACACCTTACCATGTATTTGGAGTTGCTTTCATGGTTATGTACTTCGCTCCAGTCCTGACTGGGCATATTTTTTCCAGAGGATCCTGAGGACTATTGTCCGACGTTCTACGGGCCGGGTGGTGACGAGTGTTGTGACCCCGAGACTGAGGAGGAGTGCGCCGAGGAGACGCCTTTAGCACCCTAGTTAGCTAGGTGGGTTTCCTGGATTGTTCCCAGTAGTTTATTTCTGGATGATTATACTTATTCTTTTGTTGCCTGTGAGATATTGTAGTTATTATTAGACTTGGACTGTATATTTTGGATATTGTCTTGCTCTCTTTGGTTCTGGTTTTCTTTTGCTATCATATCGTGCTTTATTTCTTCCCCTAGTTATTGTGATTGAGAGATTATATATATTGCGTGGTTGCCCTCCTTTTTGGAGAGAATTTATTTATATATATATATTGCGTAGTTGCCCTCCTTTTGGAGAGGTCATGGCAGATTTTTTATGAGATATATAGATAGATTTGGTTGACCTAGAACGAACCTTACAGCGTTCTACTGCCGATTCTACAGCGTAGGCTGGACGTACCCACGACTCATGCCCAATTTTTTGGGTGCGGGTCGTGACAAAAAATCCTTCCGATAAGGTATGGTCAAGATCGGTACTGTAGTCAGGAACCTCTTTAACTCATCAAACGCCATCTGACTCTCCTCTGTCCAAACAAACTTCTGATCCTTGCGGGTCAACCTTGTCATAGGATCTGCAATCCTCGCAAAATTCTCTATAAACCTCCGGTAATATCTGACAAGTCCTAGAAAACTTCGTACCTCTGAGACGCCGGTTGGAGTCAACCACGTCTCTGCTGCTGATATCTTAGCTGGATCTACTGATATGCCTTCTCCCGAGATAACATGCCTAAGAAAAGAGACATGATCTAGGAGAAACTCATACTTGCTCAGCTTAGCTTATAACTTTTGATGTCTCAATATTTCTAGCACCTTCCTCAGATGTTCCTCGTACTCCTCATGGCCCTTTAAGTACACCAAGATATCGTCAATGAATACGACCATAAACTGGTCCAAGTACTGATGGAATACTCGATTCATTAAGTTCATAAACACAGCTGGCATATTTCTCAATCCAAAGGGCATTACTAAGAACTCGTAGTGACCATAGTGAGTCCCAAAAGTCATGTCCTGAATATCCTCGTGCCTGATTTCAAATCAATCTAAGAAAACACAAGTGCTCCTGTCAGTTGGTCGAATAAATTGTTAATCCGTGGCAGAGGATACTTATTCTTGATGATTTTTGCATTAAGGGCTCTGTAGTCGATGCACATGCAGACAGTTCCATCTTTCTTTGGCACGAACAATACTGGGGCTCCCCAAGGTGATGTACTAGGCCTGATGAACCCTTTGTCTTGCAACTCTTACAATTGTACCTTCATCTTATCAAGCTCCTTCTTTGCTAGCCGATACACATTAGAAGATATTGGCCCTGCTCCTGGTACTAACTCAATAGTAAACTCAACTTCTCTGTCCAGTGGCAACCCTGGCAACTCATCTGAAAAGACATCTATAAACTCCTCAATAATCCATGGCGTCGCAACTTTCACTGCCATGCATGCTCCACCTAATTGGCCTACTCCCTTCTCTGTACTTTCTCATATGAACTCAAACTCTGGCTGACCTGGTGGCTTAAAGATAACACAACCTTTATGGCAATCTAATATTGCATGATATTAGCTAAGCTAATCCATCCCCAATACTATTTCAAAATTTAGCATTGGAAAAACCAAAAGTCGAGCTCTCATCTCTCTACCACGAACAATAACTAAACTAGTCCTACAGGTACTAGTTACAGGCACTATTCCTCCCCCGGTAAGAATCCTCCAACTTTTAGGCAAGGATGAAGTAGCTATTCTATGCATTGCTACAAATCTAGATGATATGAATAAAAGAGTGGCCCTAAAATAAAAGAAAAGAGTGGCAGGTAGTGATTCGACTAGAATAATACCTGTAATAGCCTCTCCTTCAGTCTCTTCTCCTCTTTGATTCGGAGAAAACACATATCCTTACCTCTGAGCTCATGTATGCTGCCTAGCTCTCTCAAACTACACTGCCAGCGATGCCAATAGAGATCCTTTCTACTGACCTCCTGGTGCTAGTAAACGAGATAATCCTTCTCCTTGGTTGGTTGCTCCCGTTGCCGGTACTGCTGGCTTCTGCCCTCCCAATGGAACTATGGCTCTACGTTGTGGATAATCCTGAGCCTGATGTTGTCCCTCTCTGCAGATCAAGCAAGTCCCCGGTTTCTTCCTGCACTCCCATTGTAGGTGCCCCTTCTTACCGCAGAAATGGCAAGTCAAAGACTATCTAAGCTGGTAGGGTCATATCCTCTGTTGTTGCTGCTTTTCCATTGGGCGTCTGATAGGCCCTCCTTATTGCATCTTTGTTAGTCCTTGTTGAATCCTCTATTGATTCCTTTTTCTCCTATTGATGGCCTCCTGAATCCTGGCCTCCGTCAATAATTTAGCATAAGAGATCCGGGACTGTGAGCTGGTATAGTATTGAAGCTCCTTTGTCAGACCGTGATAAAATCTCTTATCTTTCTCCAAGCTATTGGGTATCAGGACGACGCCATATCTACTGAGGCGGCTAAACTCTGAGTCATACTCATCGACCGTCTTATTCTCCTGCTCTAGATGAAGAAACTGGTTGTATAATACATCCTTCATAGTGGCCGAAAAGTATTTCTTCTCAAAGTACTCCAAGAATTGCTTCTAAGTCTGGTGTGTACTCAATTGGTGCTCCATCGATTCCCACTATTGATGAGCGTTTCCTTCTAACTGAGCCCTCATGCCTGTCATTCATAAGTTCATAGGCAGTTGTGACACCTCCAAAATCTTCCTGGTGCTGGTTATCCAAGTTGTGGTCTCCTCTGGACTCTCATAGCCTTTATATGGCTTGGGGTTCATTTGCACAAAATCCTTAACTGAACTAACACACGCTTGTCGCACTGGAGCTAGTGCCTGGGCTGGTGTGGGTGTTGGTGCAGCCATCCTCTCAAGTGCTGTCAGGAATCCCTGCCTCATCTTGGTGGCTTCCTGCCTCTGCTCTGTCGCTTGCTGCCTCTGCTCGGCAGCCAGTGCGGCAGCCTTCTGTCTCTGTTCCTGCATCATCATCTAGAAGAATTGGAACATCTGTATCTGGCCATCTTGTGGTAATGCTGGAGCTCCTCCTGCATCATCATCTAGAAGAATTGGAACATCTGTATCTGGCCATCTTGTGGTAATGCTGGATCTGAGGGAGCTCCATTAGGCACTATGGGAGGAGCTGGTGGAACCGGATTGTCAGTCTGTCCGTCCGGTCTTGGAAGTCGAGGAGTCGTCGCTGCCTCTCCTGGTGATTAGCCATCGACCCCTAGAGACGTGTTACCTCGGAGAGCGATACGTCTATTATGCACATTTATCTCTCTATAAGAGATAAACGAAAGATTAGGAAGAGTACATGAATCTAGGAGGATGCAAGCATTTATTCAAATAAGGCGGATTGGGAGGAAGGTGAGTTATAGTCAAATGTGGATGAGACCTAAAACTCTAATCCTAAGTGCAGTCCCGCTCGGTACAACTACGTAACCGAAACGGTTAACTCGACCTACATGGGCCACCACTAAAAATATGTCACGTTCCAGTCCCAAAATACGTAGGACCAGGTATACGTACACATGCCAGCTATACGAACAAGTATAGGAACCCAATTTAATGGACCTAACCAGTCGTAGTACGGTGTAAAATATAATTAAGACTCAATATCACAGGCAGGTATAATCTTGTCCCATCCATAAAATATCACAGAATAGGAAACTGAATGAAATAAAATAAGTCTCAGAATCCACTACAAAAGAATATCTAATGGAGAACAATCTACAAAAATGAGTACAAAAGAATACTGAAAGAATACAACTAAGCAATAAAGAAATAGTCCCAAAATACTAAGCAACTATCATCTATGAATGAATACTCAAAGAAACTCCTGTAGCTCCACCTCGAAGTCCTCGTCTATAAAATCTCCAACTCCGTAATCCATCAGGTATAAGTGCTAGAATCTAAAAAGGTGCCAAGTCCTCATATGGATATAACAAGTACACAAGAAATCGACATGCATGAAAGTAAAGCAATAAACAATAAATAAGGTAACTAAACCATCTATGTGAAATACACTCGAGACATCTCTAATGGTGCATGAGGGGGAAGAAATAGAAGAACAGTCGTCCCACTAGGTGTTCCGTAGAACTCGAGGATTACGCAGTTGCACAATTTTTACAGTATAGTAAGAAACATAAATCTCATACGCTCACTAGCAGATTCTCCCCTCCAAATGAACTATCTGAACCATATACGAGGTACAAATAGAATGCAACAACGTCAATAAAAATCTAGAACTCAAACTAACACTAACTTCTAACACAAGACGCGAACTCACGTACCGATGGCTAGACAATACGCTAGTCAATGCACTCACTCACTCAGTGAACGTGTTTAAAACAGTGTCAGGTCATAAGATAACACATACCTTCACAACATAATAGGTATATCTTCTACTCTAAGATGCGTGCATATAGCTAATAAAATAAAAAGATCAAGGTATATTTAAATTGTACAATACAAACAAGCAAGGTATACTTGCCATCCAAGCCAAGCTGCGAGTACAACAAGTCTAGTCCAGAGCTATCCACCGGAATATTTCGAACACCTATCAATTAATTATTACACTAATTAGACTCTTACTATCAAGTTATAATTAGGTTATTAACTAGTTTTTAATTCTATGTTGATTACACAAGCAAGTAAATAGCCCTCAAGATATTACTAGTCGTTAAACATTACCAAAAATCTTTTTTAAATATATTAATTAACAAAAATATTAATTCTAAGATTTTTATTAGAAAATAAGATTTTTAGTGATAGGGTCATCTCCTATAATTTCTATTAGTCAAAAACCAAGTAGAAATCAAAATTAGGTCATAACAGGTTACCGACAAGTCAATAAAACCAATTTTTAATAAATAGATAATTTTGGACTAAATACTTAAAAATTAAAATTAAAATAAAATAATATAATTTTAGATGTAGAAAAAATAAATTTATGGTCGGGATTTAAGTCTAAAATTGATGGGGTCAAGTTTTGTCAAAACTAGGTCAACTTGTTACATAAAATACCTAGAATTCTAATTTTCTAAATAGAAATAAAGTCTGAATAAATATGATAAAATTAGTAATAATTATAATAAATACTATTTTTTTTATCTATACAAAAATAATTTGGGTTTTACCATCTACAAGCTTATTCTATTAGGGTTAGCAATCAAACTTGCTAGTATGCATGCAAATGGGTGGTAGATGGTTATTGTGACATCATAGACATAAACTTTATATTTATTTAATAAATTTTAGAATATAAATATTCTATAAAAATAGTAATCAATATAGAAAAATTAGATTTTCCATCTACTATTAAATCCTAACAAAGTGCAAGGGTCTCCAACATGAATACATCAAAACTAGGTCAACTAAGTGACTTTTTATGCATAAAAATTATTTAAATTAAAAATAATATTTTCAGAAAAATATATTAAAAATTGAATTTAATATAGATTAATAACATCATATATTAATTATCTACTAAGTTTTAGAATAGTTCGATGCAAAATTTTGGAGAAAACATAAAACTAGGTCACCCTTCCCATTGTACATACAATTTATTTTAAAAATAATAATAATTTAATAATCTAAAATAAACAGTAAAAATATGGATAAAAATAATTTAAACATCATTTTTCTATATTAATAACAAGGTTTAATCAAGGTTTCTACATATGGGTGCATACAAGCATTCATGGGTTCAATTCTTTACATACAAACCCTAAAATAAAATCCTACAATGAAGAATATGACAATGGATTGCAAACATATAAAAAATTATTTATTTATATATATTCAATAATTATTCATGCATTCATACTCAATAGAGAGGGTTTGAGAAAGAAGGAGACTAACTAGAGAGAGAAGGATAAAGATCTAGGGTTCTTGGATGAAGGATATGGCATTGTGTCCACATGAGGGGGGCGGCCTTGGTGTTGGAGGTGGCAGCTATGGTGATAGAGGAAGGAGATGAAGAGGAAAATTAGGATTTTATATGAAAAGATTTTATGTTAGGGTTTTAGATGAGAAGATATATATATATATATATGGGTTTTAGATGAAAAGTGGACTAAATTGGCATAGAGGAATTATGGGTTGCTATTTGAAAAAGGTTGGACCGAAAAAATAATCACAAATAAATTATTTATATAAAAATATCTAAATTTTAAACACAATAAACTACGGCTGTCACACTAGTTCCATAATAATGTTGAATGGTCGAATTTTGTGTCACATGAAGATCCTACTGGTAGTGTCCCCCTTGTAGGGTACTTTCTGCGAAGGGATGTCACTCTCCATTCCCAATATACGTATTTGGTACGTAATTATTTTTTTGCTAGCGTAGTTATATGTTGTAGAGAGACTAGACCCATTCTTTAGTCCACTTGGCTCTTGTTTATTTGTTTAGTTTGGTTTTATCATGTGGTGAACCCATGTTCCAAATCATAAATCCTCTATATAACCCAACTTCACTCTCTTTTCTCTCATTTTTCCTCTTCCATTCCCTTTTTTAGGTTTTTCTTTCCCCCTCCATAGGCAAGTACACCTTGTAAGAAATGGAGAAACCCTTTATATTTTTGTTTCATTATGTTTCTTATATGATTTTTCATGCATTTAGAACTTGGTATTTTTGGATATGGTTGATGGATTTGTCACGACCCGCACCCGGTATAGGGGTACGAGAGCGTAGGTATGTCCAGCCTACGCCGCAGCATCGGCGGTAGAACGCTGTCTAGGTCATGATACTATCTAATCAATCTCACATGAATATCCAACTCCATAAGGAGACACAGATATCACAATATAATATGGAAATATACTCAATCACATAAACTAAAGCACGATGAGATATCGAATAAAATAAATAAAATACAAGACAAGTCTAAACAAGAAAAATAATCTAACCTACAATCAATATCATCCAAATCTCCAAGTATGCCAGAAATAAGTTCTCTATGTCACTGTCTTGAAAAAATATCCAGTCAAGATTGGAACGAAGTACAAGCACTAACAGCAGTTCCACATATATTGATAAAAACTATAATATAGTGTAAAGAAATACAAGACAAATATGAATACTGCTACAAGAAATACTGGACATAATGAAGTACTGCAAGAAATACTGAAAATAAAGAAATACTGGAACATCATCATAAATGTACATCTAGTAATAAAATAGAAATACAAGTGCATGCTAGAACAATGATCTAGAATATAATGAGTACTAGAACAATATCTAAAACATGTAGAGATGCTAGATCAATATACTAGAGATACATGTCAAGAACATCTAACTAAGTGTATGAAACATTAGCATATCATGTGATCGGCTTGGGACTGATCAGGCTTGCTATGTATGACTAGCTATGATTCATGTATGGTCAGGCTAACCATCCGGATAGCTATGATGCAAGCAATAGTCACGCTAATCATACATAACAGGCTATGAGGCATGTAATGGTCAGGCTGTACCGACGTAAGGTGTGGCTGAGCAATGATTCATGTAAAGTTGGGTATGATCACATAATCAACTAATATTTCCCTATTTTTCCCCCGGCTAGCACGATGGATTCCAAATTATGACTCCTCCTGACAGGTCTCGATAATGCCAACTCGTGTAAACAACAGTGTTAGAATTATGCATGCTATACAACTAGAATTATAGAGATAATTAACATAATAAAAACTGTCAGAGAATGTACTCGCCTTGGGTCCTGCTGTTGGCAATAACAATGTCCAATTTCTGAGGTCTTGTCTGAAAATCCAAATAGTCCTATAGACATCATTAAATACAATATTGTATCAGACATCACACTAACATATACGCAATCATAAATACTCTGAACTCAGGGGCTACGCTAGGTATGACACTGGTCAACTAGGGTCAAGTGCGCATTTAATTGCGCGGGTGTCGCATCTGTAATTATTGTGCAAGACAGACAGTCAAAATAATACGGGGCTTCTTATGGGTATTTCAATGGTTAGGATTTAAATGGAATTAAAGACGGAAGACTAGGATGCATTGTTTCAAGGTTTGGAGGCCTTGGCTCAAGTAGGTTGATGTTAAATTACACACTCCCAAAAATTATGGAAAAATAAACATGAAGGGGAAATGGGTTTATTTGTGTGTTGTGTCCAACGGGGTGGACACCTTAATGTACTTTTGCACAAAAGTTCCCAACAATTAGAATATTACACAAAGTGAGGTTTAAGGTTTTAATTAATTAAAATAATTGCAAATGGTGTTCTAAAATTAATTAAAAGTACGAGGGACTGAAATTAAGTGGGACACAAGTGTCATGAATAAAGTAGACTTAGAATAGAATATTATTCTAATTTGGGTTGCTCAAAATGGATCGAGATTGTGTCTCCAACTTCGATTGGAACACACAAGGATACAATGTTTAATTTATTAAGAATTAAATAATAACATCTGCGATGTGCAACTAAAATGAAGCACAAGAAAATATATTTATGAGTTACACAAAGGTCACAATGGAAGTCGGCCACGTCTAGGACAAGGGTGTAGAATTTGTTGGAAGGCAAAAGCTAGGGTAGCGCTCCAAATATCAAAGCAACGGTAAGGCACAACAATAAAATAAAATCACAGCAATTTAAATATAATTAAATATCATGCAAATTATTTACACATTAATTATGAAAAGATAAAAATACCCCTAATCTAAAATGTAGGAGTGACAAGTCTACCCTCCTTAAAAGAATTTCGTCCTCAAAATTTAGGATCCTCATTGGTTGTATTTATTTATTTATTTATTTTCCATCGGAATTTAAATTCAACAAACCATATAATCACGAAGTGAATTCATATTGTTATTTCACAAAATTCTCAAAATTCTATAAATATCATATTCCTAAAAATCTTTAAGTTTAAAAAATCAAATTCTATTCTTATCACAATCTCCTCAAAAATTTTAATTAATCACTGAATACAAAATTTACTATCCAATCCTTTAAATGTAATCCAATCAATGCTTATTTATAAAATTTTAAAATGAATCTCATCTAAAAACACTAATCCATTAATCATCTCACTCCTCTAATTTGAGTCCAATCGATGCATATTTAAAAAATTTAAATCCTTATCCCAAATTTGAATTCAATACTAATCCATTAATCATCTTACTCCTCTAATTTGAGTCCAATCGATGCGTATTTATAAAATTTAAAAATCTTATCCCAAATTTGAATTCAAACACTAATCCATTAATGATCTTATTCCTTGATTTCTTTTTCCATAAAATACTCAAACAATGCGATACTTATGAAATCTTCAAATGCAACATTCATAATATAATTTTTTTTAATTTTATATCTTACAATCAAATAAATATAATGATAATCTCCCTAATTTTCTTAAATTTTAATGATAGCTTCAATCATATCTTAATCTTCATAAAAATCAATGTTTTAACAAAATCGTCAATTCTGCCATATTAAATTCTCAACTCTTTATTTAAATTACTGTTTATCCTCAAAATTTAAGGCACATTGTCTCTCTTTATCAAGTCATAACCTCTTCATTAATCTTCACTACGGTCAACACCAATAATCACGGTCTAAGAAAATTTTACCTATAGTCCTACAACATACAATCTAGGAAAAACATGCATGGTCATGGTCACTTTTGTCATAGTATTACAGTCTCTGTCGGGTGTTCTACTAGCTATATTTTAGCAAGAGAATCATTTATATAAACTACGATACTAAGAAATTAATCAATCAATCAAACAAACAAAAAAAGGAACATAAGAAAAGAACAGAACATAGCCTTCTAACCCATTACTTAGACATCTTCAACCTTTATTATACACTTAACTCTGGCACATTTATTCACAAATTCCTGTCCCTATACACTGTTACCCATATCAACTAATCACTAGTCCACAAGATATCCATAGATACATCCATATTATACACACTTGTCTATTGCTACCAAAATCTGACACCAAGAACCTCTAACATAACCATAGGTTTAATGATGCATCCAAAGTTTGATACCTCTATCCCTTTAGGTACCACCGTTTCTACTACAAGCACATCCACTGCTAGCTCTCTTACCTACTATAATTGTTTATACTAGTTGTTCTTATTACTTAAGTGCACGCCAAGTGCAACACAACACACTAAGTATTGCTCCCTTTAATGCAAATCTAGATGGATATCCAAGTCAGTTTGCAGTACCATCTCAAGCATACTCAAGCCAACTGATCCTTATACATGCACATTATCTACTCTTATACAAATTTACATTTCTTACCCACCATAAAATTTTATCCTCAACATAAAATCCTTAAAATTTAACTTCTCGAACAATTTAAAATAAAATATATATTCTTTCCTCAAATGTCAAATATTCAAATATTGAAATAAATTTTAATCACTTCCAAAAATATTTATAGCCTTGACTATGTTTATTGAATTGAATTTGAATCCTCAAAAATATTAATAACATAAAATCTCAACTCCTCAAAATTTCTTAAATTGAATTTTATTTCCAATCTTAAAATTATAAATTTAAATCCACATCTATCTAAGTATACATATATATACTCACAGTCTCTAACACTCAAGGTACATACAAATACACTAATTGTCTACAGCCCTCAATTGTGTACTAAGTTTTGCACTGCTCGGATTACTTGCACTATTACTCCCAATAATTTTCTATCATATTAACTGATACACCAATCTAATATTATCACACAAGGTACTTACTGTTACTAGCACCTTGCTCAAATAATCCTCAATATAGAAATATTAGTACTCTTGGTATGGTAACACTAGCTTCATCATTAGATCACCTCATAAAACTTATTAGAACTCACGATCATTCGCACTAGTTATTAACTTATATAATATACATGCTCCACTTCACTCTCAAAGATGGCATATGGTTCCATATCTCAATTGATGTATAAGTATCTCCCTTTTTAATCTTTTATACACTGTTACACTAATCTGTGATACACTTCATACCTTCCATGACCAATCTTGATATTTCTCAACCCATGGCACACTCATTAATACCCTTTATGCATGTGTATTTCTTTACTCTTGACACACCCAAGTATCAACCATCAAATTGAATATCATGCTCCATTAATTTCCCACATAATTTTCTCGATACTTAAATGTTTACATAGATCATCTAACTACATGAATTCACGACTAGCCAGGACTGGTATGCTGACTTTGATACTAACTCCTGGAACCATCTGATACTCTTTACTCCTTCTTCTACTTATAGTACCAATACTAACTACAACGGCACCTATTATAGAACTATTGCTATAAGGCACTACACTATGGGTTAACTCTAGATTGATTCCTACTGCTTACATGTCCAACTAATAAATACTTACAAACTCACAAGTCACACTCAGTCAACACTAATACAAGACACAGACCTAATTGTAAGTCACAAATTATCATACTAATAAGAAATCCTCAAGAAAAAAAGCTCAAAAAGGAACTGGATTAACGACTGAAGGTATCTCTACTGCTAGCAAAGAAAATGATGGAACAAGGTCCTAGAATAACAGAAGTAGATAAGTATTAAGATGATACTTTAAGAACCAATTTAAGATACAACCTGATAATTATACACGTTTGTCCAAAATTATGACACTCAGAATCCTCGTCACGCTAGTAAGCATAGCTACAATAAACGATAGGTTCCATAACTAAGGTATGCAGCTCTATAATCACGTCATCTAGAATCCTCGCCATGCCAACAGGCATGGCTGCGAGAAACTCTAAATTCATAACTAAGATATATACATCCGAAGTTAGGTTCCTAAATTTCTGTCATGACAGCTAATGTGGCTGCGATAAACTCTAGGCTCCATAACCAAAGTAGACATTTTACCTTTCTCACTGTCCTCATCAATATATGTTATTAGATGATACCATAAATTTTATCCTGTAAAGTTTATCACGATATGAAATCAAACTCAACAATAATACCAAGAATTAAATTCAATAACTGATCAACAAGAATCAATTTCAATAACAACAAGCGAGAGTGGACGGGAACAAGGGAAAAGATTTAAAATTGGAGATTATAATAAGATTCTCAAGGGTCGTCCCAGGAATCTTTTAAGAAAATTTTTGATTGAGTATCCTCTCTCATCCTAGTATCATATGTCTTAAATTATATTGTAGGCACGCAGTAGTACAACCAAGACGTCGTACTACTACGATATCACACAACTTGTAAAGTCTGACCTGTATGGGCCACCACTAAAAATGTGTCACGACCCGCACCCGGTATAGGGGTACGAGAGCGTGGGTACATCCAGCCTATGCCGCAGCATCGGCGGTAGAACACTGTCTAGGTCATGATAATATCTAATCAATCTTACATGAATATCCAACTCCATAAGGAGACACAGATATCATAATATAATATGGAAATATACTCAATCACATAAACGAAAGCACGATGAATATCCAACTCCATAAGGAGACACAGATCCACTTTCTATGTGATATAAGTAATTATTTTCTTATATGGATCTGGTAGTTGGACAGTGACTTTAGCCGTGGCTAGATAGCATTGATAGTTGTATCATACTTGGGTGAATCTAGATTTAACTTTAAGAGAATGTGGATTTAAATCAAGAGTGCCCGTACTTAAAGTACGACATTTAGGAAAGAATGTTCATGCGACCATGGCATAAGATTCTAAATAATCTAGGGTTAACTAGACAACTTAATTTGTAGATCATTGGGAGGGAACGGTATCGCAAGATCGTGCATGTCGAACAAGCCTAAGTTAGCTGGGAGTAAAGGATGGACACCAAGGATACTGTATATCATTCGTATTAGTAGAGTGCAGTATCTGACTTATTTATAAGCCGAGCCAGTATCTTTCCTATAGAAATCCTGGAACTGCTATTGATCATTAAATTAGCTCAGGGCCCTTATAAGGGACTGGTGCATCATATATTCTGGCTTGTATATCATTGGTTCAGCTAGCCCTGCTCGATTATGGCACAATCCGAGGATACTTATATATTATATTACGGGGATAACCCGGAGATCACATATCAAGCCATAACACATGTTTGGCCAATTAATCTCTTTTAGTTAGAGAAGTGGACCGTTACAGGATAAAAGTTTAACTCATATCCTTCTTTGGTTATTGAGTTGTGCGGTTGTGTTACAACGGGACACAAATCAAAGCTACTTATTATTATTATATTATTTTACTTAATATTTTAACCATGCTTGTGTATTGTTCCTTCTGTTGAGTGAAATACTCGCTATGTCAGGAGCGGCGAGACTAAGATGCTCTGGCTGGCAGGACTCAAATAGAAGAACTATAGCCCGCCCCGTGAGACGTAGGCGAAGAAAGCCTAGCTAAATGAATATGCACAGGTCGATGAGGAACTCTTAGGTGTATCAGTCAGGGACATAGACTGTCATGGCATGATAGTTCAACTCATGTCTTTATTTGGTTATTGGATTGCGCTATTATGTTACGATAGCCTGTAGACTGAAACTGTGACGCAGAATTATTCTAGCTTGACTATAATCGAGGAATGTATCTTATCTGGATATGATAAGGCACTTCATATCCTTGTTTGGTGAAGGGGCATCATGTCATGTCATGGATGGGACAGATGCCATTGATTATTGGTTTAAGCATCTCATGCTAGAGAACTGGTTTTGTTTCTTTATTTCGTGCTTCCTTTGTGGTAATTATGATTTGGGGTCTTATCCCACTAGTTTTGTTTAACGAGGTTTAGAGCTAGCACCGGAGGATCAAGCGTATCTCTCCCTCACTGATGGCATGCACCAGAAGGATGGCTGCTGTGGGTCACGGTGGGTTCCTTCATTCTCTACTTATCTTTCATAAACTATAATATTTTGGGCGTTTAGCCAACTAGCACATGTTAGTCGAATAATCTGGACACTGGTTCCATATATGACATGTAATATATTCAAATTATAGCTGACTCCCTATCATATATACTTTTGATTGTGTATCTGGCATATCACTCGTATTTACTAGATCTCTAGAATATTCTGATATGGTATTGGGGATGCCTTATTGCTTATTCTAAAATATTCTATTTTACTGCTACTTGTTTGAATGATTAAGATATTAAAGTTCCTGACCCAAGGTGACTTGATTGTAGTATGCACCTCCTTATCTCTAGACAACCTTAACACATTGTGGGTGCTTCGGTATTCCGCAAGGTGTGGTTGGCTGAGTCATTCTCCCACTCTCCATTATTCTGGATCTCGGGTGTGACAAGGTTTTAGTGGTGGCCTATGCAGGTCTATTTTTCAGACTTGTGGGGTGGCCTGATTATAGAAAATCTTAATCAAATATGTTCCTCCTTGAAATCATGAATCTGCCTTCTTGGACTAAGCTTGACTTATGTATCACTGATTCTTCGATTCTTTCTTTTCCTGTTCTTGATTTATCTTGTGTCCTTTTCTTTAGGGCTTCTCCAGAATAGGTGGTTGGAGCACCAGTAGTTTCAGAAGGAAAAGGATTCGTTGACCCATAACGAGAGACATCACCTGTTCCTGGAGGGATCAGAGTAGAACCCGTAGAGGAGCACGAGGAACAACATGTACCAGAAGTTTCAGTATCCCCGGTTATACCAGTAGTGCCAGTAGCACTTGATACACCGACATTGCTAGAGATTATTCGATGAATGATGGTGGCTCAACAATATCAGCAACTTCAACAACAGGAGCAGAATATCTTGTTCCATCAAGGATTATAGACGTCCTTAGAAAGAAGTGTTAGAACAGACTCAGTGGCGTCGGTGAGGTTCTGTCGACTCAATCCTAGATCCTTTGATCGTACGGAGGATGCCATTACTGCAGATGCTTGGCTACATAACATTGAGACAGTACTGATAGCAACAAGGGTTCTAGTTGAGGAACAAGTTGATCAGGTTAGGTTACAACTCCAGGACCTTCCCAGAGATTGGTGGGCAGTAGAAGAGGTTGGTTTAAGATAACTTGTCTTATAGGACAACTTCAGAACCTATTTTAGGGTCAAGCATTTCAGATTGGTAGAACAACATGAGCTACAACAGAGGTTTATCAATCTCAAGCAATTTGGGAGGATGGTGGATGGTTACGCAGTAGAGTTCTACAGGCTTAGCAGGTTTGCCCCAAAAATGGTGGCAACAGAATCAGAGTGGCTGATGAGGTTTTAGTATGGACTTTATCTAGAAATTTAGCAACTGGTAAAGGGCCATAACTACCAGACCTTCGATAAAGTATTGATCGCATCCAGGCGACTTGAGCTGACAAAGCAGAGGTTAGCTTCAAGGACGAGAAGCCAGAAGATGTATTATGCACAAAGAAGAGGAGAAGGACCAGTACACCGGACGTCAACACCATCTTCTAGCGTTCGCATTTATGACATAGCACTGAGGAGGCCAGTGGCATCGGCAGCAACAGCCCCAACTCGGCCATATCAGCCGAGACAACAACAATGATTGGGAACCCCAGTCGGATGTACATATTATGGCAAGAAAAGTCATACCAAGGATGTGTGTAAGGCAGCACAAGGTTTATGCCTACGATGTGGTAGTCCAGACCATCGAATCGCTAATTGTTCGATGATGCAGAGGGTTGAAGGGCCAGTGCAGCGATTAGCCTTACCAGCACCAGGGGCAGCTCAGTACAGGAGACCAACACTAGCAGTTAGGCCTTTAGATCAGCATCTATTACCGATGCAAACTCAGATGTATGACCAGTAGAGGAATCAGCAGTATGGACAACAGAGGCCATAACTGCGTATCTAAGGGAGGTAGCAACAAGGAGCACAACGAGGCCAAGGGCAAGCTTTTACCCTATCTGTGGAGGAGGCTTTGGCATCAGGTGACGTGGTGGCAGGTAATATTCTTGTTAAATATTTTCCTTCCATAGAATTATTTGATTTGGGAGCATCCTATTCATTCATATGTGTACAATTTGTGACACATATTGGATTGGAGTTCAAGGCATTGCTATAGAGGCTGAATATACTTACTGGTAATGGTCTCATAGGAGTTGATAGAGTATGTCTAGCGTGTCCAATAATAGTGTGCAGTCATTTATTACCTACAAAGTTGATCGAGTTCCCTATAAGTAATTTTGACATTATTTTAAGAATGGACTGGTTGAGAGACAGTCATGCGACGATAGATTATCGTAGGGGTAGGGTATTATTTAACATCCTGGACAATAAAGAGTTTATCTTTAATAGAACAGAGAGGGACCAGCATGAAGATTGTATAGCAGCAGTAGCAGGAATTGGAGATCAGCTTCCCAGAAAAATTAAAGAATTCCTTAATGTATTTCTGAATGATCTTCTAGGATTACCCTATATAAGAGACGTGGAGTTCTGCATAAAATTGAGGCCAAGATCTAAACCAATTTCTAATAAATTCTATCAGATGTCACCGAAGGAACTCAACCAGCTATATCAACATATGGAAGAACTGAAGGCGAAGAAGCTTATTTGGGCTAGTGGATCACCAAGGATAGCACCAGCACTTATAGTAAAGAAGAAATACTAGAAGACACGGTTGTGTGTTGACTATAGGCAGCTGAATGCAGTAATAGTAAAGAACAAGTATCCATTGCCTAGGATTGATGACTTGTTTGACCAATTAAGCGGAGCAAAATTATTTTCCAAGATAGACCTTCGATCAGGATATTGTCAAGTAATAGTCCGGGAGCAAGATGTACCAAAGACAGTATTTCGATCTCGATATGGGCATTAAAAATTTTTAGTTATGTCATTCGGATTGACTAATCACCAGTAATATTCATGGATTTGATGAATCGTATCTCTATGCCATATTTATGGTGGTATTCATAGATGACATTCTTGTCTACTCTAACAGTGAAGAAGAGCATGAAGAACATCTTTGACGAGTGTTGCAAGTTTTAAGGGAGCATCAGTTATATGCCAAGCTCGGTAAGTGTGAATTCTGGTTAGGTCATGTGTCATTCTTAGGGCACATCATCTCAAGAGCATGAGTATCAGTAGACCCCAAGAAGGTTGAAGCAGTAGAGAATTGGCCAGTCTCGATGACAGTAGCAGAGGTGCGAAGTTTTTTAGGGTTAGCAGGATATTGCCGGTGGTTCGTGGCAGACTTTACACGAATTTTAGCACCAATGACTCATCTAACCTGCAAGGAGATAAAGTTTGTTTGGATAGCAGAGTGCCAAGCAGCATTCAAGAAGTTGAAAAAGAAACTGATCTTAGCAACGATCCTTACCCTTTCAGTAGGATCAGGGGGTTCACAGTTTATTATGACGCATCTAAAAAAGAAAACATGTATGTTTGATGTAGCACAGGAAAGTGATTGCTTATGCATCTCTGCAACTTCGAGATCATGAGAAAAATTATCTAACACATAATTTGGAGTTAGCAGCAGTAGTATTTGAACTCAAGCAATAGAGACACTACCTATATGGCGATCAGGTGGAGATATTCACAGATAATAAGAGTTTAAATTACATATTCACCCAGAAGGACCTGAACATGAGGCAGAGGCAGTGGCTAGAATTCTTTGGTGATTATGATGTAGCACTTCAGTATCATCCATGCAAGGCAAATATGGTAGCAGATGCTCTAAGTAGGAGAGGCAGTGCATTTGTCTTAACAACTCAGAAGCACATATTAGAAGATCTTCGAGATATGAGCATCGAGGTAGTGTTATCTCAAGGAGAGGGAATACTAGCTACTTTTCAAATTTTGTCAACCTTGGTAGAGAGGATTAAGGAGGCCCAAGCAGAAGATCCTCAGATTCAGAAGCTTGGGACAGAATGTGAGTCAGGCCTTAGAAAGAAATTAAGGATTAATAAAGATGGAACACTTAGATTTAGAAACTATCTTTGTGTGCCTAGTGGAGATATCAGACAGGAAGTAACGACCGAGGCACACAGTTCTCAATATTATATTCATCCCGTAGGCACGAAGATGTACTACGATATTAAGCAATATTTCTGGTGGAATGGAATAAAAAGAGAGATAGCTTGGTTTATTTTATGATATCTCATTTGTCAGCAGGTAAAGGCAGCAGAGACCAGCAGGATTATTACAACCCCTGCCTATTCTAGAGTAAAAGTGGGAACACATTACGATGGACTTTATGACCGGCTTACCTAGATCCCCTATTGGACGTAACACAGTTTGGGTAAATTGACTCACGAAGGTGGCATACTTTCTTCCTTTTCGAGTAAGACAATCCTCAGAACAGTTGGCAGAGATTTATATGTGGCATATAGTAAGATAGCACAGAGTTCCAGTAAGTATACGGTTAGACCGTGATATCCGCATTATGTCTCATTTTGGAGCAGTTTATACGAGCGTTTGGGTACTAAGTTAAGATTCAGTACCATGTACCATCCTCCGACAAACGGCCAGTAAGAGAGGATAATATAAACATTGGAAGATATGCTACGGGCTTGTACTTTACACCTTGGAGGGTCATAGGAAGATCACCTTCACATAGTTGAATTCTCGTACAACAACAGTTATCAGGCCAGCATACAAATAGCATCAATTAAGGCATTGTACGGAAGGAAGCACAGGTCACCTTTAGCATGGGATGACATTAGTGAACAAAAGATGTTGGGGCCTGAGATAATCACACAGACCATTGAAGTGGTTAGGCAGATTAGAGAGCGGCTTTGAGTTGCACAAGATCGTCATCGTCATTAGGCATATCAACACCATAGGCTGTTAGAGTTTTTTGTCGACGACCATATTTTTTGTAAATTTTGCCTACCCGTAGAGTCATTAGGTTCGGGGTTCACAGGAAGCTTAGTCCACAGTACGTTGGACCATTCAATATTCTTGAGAGGGTAGAGGATGTTGCTTATCATCTTGCCATTCCATCTTCTCTACGTAAGGTGTACGATATCTTTCATGTGTCTCAATTACGTAGGTATGTCCCGAATCTGAGTCATGTTCTCGATCACTCTGAGTTAGTTGTTGGTACCGACTTGACTTACGAGGAATGGCCCATGTCCATTTTGGATCAGAGAGAGAAAATACTCAAGAACCGGACTATCCGTCTTGTTCGTGTTGCTTGGGGGCATCACTCTTTGGAAGAGTTCACATGCAGTACGAGAACGATATTCGATCTTGGTACCCGCACTTAGTCGACTCATAAGGTATATTTTCTTTATATGCCTTCGCATCTTTTTATTCCGTGATCGGCAGGTACTCATATAGGACAAAGTTGCTTCACTTCATTATAGGAGTTATCGTTATACTTTTTTATTATATGTGTAGATTTTTTATAGATAGTTGTTGCTTGCTTTGACATTTCTAGCTAGCCTAGAGTTTAATTTTTGAGGATTAAATTTTTCTAATGTGGGTAAATATGTCACTCCCCGTTCCTAATATACATATTTGGAGCATAATTATTTTCTTGCTAGCATAGTTATATGTTGCAGAGAGACTAGACCCATTCTTTGGGTCACTTGGCACTTGGTTTATTTGTTTGGTTTGGCTTTACCTTGAGTTGAACCCATGGTCCAAACCTCAAACCCTCTACATAACCCAACTTCACTCTCTCTCCTCTCATTTTTCCTCTTCCATTCTCTTTCTTAGGTTTTCCTCTTCCCCCTCCATAGGCAAGTACATCTTGCAAGAAAAAGAGAAACCCTTTTTAATTTTTTTTAGTATGTTCCTTATATGATTTTTCATGCATTTAGAGCTTGGTATTTTTGGATTTGGTGGATAGATTAGTGTAGATCTAAGTTTTAGGGTTTTTTTTTGAGTTCTTGAGTGTTCTTGTGTTTTGATCTCTTAAAACTTAATATTTTTGAAAACTTGTTTTTCTTTGTTGATGAGCACTTGATTTTGAGTAGTTTAGAACTTTACTTTGCTAGATTTGGTCATCATTTGAGGTTTCTATGGAAGAAACAAAATCTCTTGTTCGGGCTTTTGGCCATGGACTAAAAGCTGCTATTTGGTGGAGACGAAGGAGTGCGATGCGACACAAAGTACTATGCAGCCTGGACTTCTCATCTCGAGTCAACATGCGGCCAACCC
Organism: Iris macrosiphon; assembly: GCA_036927795.1. Lineage (NCBI taxonomy): Eukaryota > Viridiplantae > Streptophyta > Magnoliopsida > Asparagales > Iridaceae > Iris > Iris macrosiphon. The sequence continues at coordinate 58,282,012 of JAYESA010000003.1, forward strand.
TATTGGACACATGATTGAATTTCACATGCTCCCTTGCCCAAACGCATGAACTTAAACGAATAAAATTTTACTAAGTCCAAAAAGCTTTTATGCAGCCAAGGGTATATGCAGCCCAGAGGAGCATGCGGCCTTGTTGCCATTGCAGCCAGGAGCTATGCGTCCCACTCCTCTTGAGCTTATAACTTCTAATTAATTTGGCACAACTTTTCCTATAATTGCCTTTTTTCTAACACACTTTTATCATATGTCACATCAGTCACTTTTCTGACTTGACTTGCATTTATTGTTTGTCATTACACATATTTCTCGAAGGGTGGATTTTGCTCTGCCTGTGCGGCCTCGATGTTATACAGCACCTTGCTATGCGCCTTTGCTCATATGCGTCCTTTATTTCTTATGCACTCTGGACACGTGTTTGGTTTATTGTTTCTGTTTGATTAAATGATTGTGATACTATGTGTTAACTTATAAATGACTAATATGACCCAGCGGTGACCATGTGTTAAATGACTAAGCACCTGGCATGAGCATGTAGATATGGCCCTATATGTACTTACTTGCTGATTAGGCTACATTTTTTGGATCACCTTATTATATAATGGACAGAATAAGGGGCATAGTTTAACTCAAGGGAGGGTTTGGAATCCTTGTCCTTATTTGGTTTAAAGATTATGGATCTGATCAAGAGGGTTTTACGTACTACTTTTATTTTATCTATCGATATAATAAAGTGACAAATTATTGTGATCATCATTTTCTTTTCCATAACCTTAATATTAGAACTTGTTTTTGCCCGAGCTATTGTATCCATCCTGATATACATGATCGCACCAAGAGTTCTACTTGATATATAGTGACCCATCGTGCCACATACACTTACTACGTGATATATGTAATTATTTTCTGGCACGGATCTAGTAGTTGGACAGTGACTTTATCCGTTGTTAGATAGTATTGATTATTGCATCACACTTAGGTGAATCTAGATTTAACTTTAAGAGACAATGTGGATTCATATCATGAGTGCCCGTACTTAAAGTACGATATTTAGGAAAGAATGTTCATGTGACAACGATATGAGATTCTAAATCACCTAGGGTTAACTAGACAACTTAATTTGTAGAGCATTGGGAGGGAATAGTATCTCGAGATCGTGCATGTCAAACTACCCTAAGTTAGCTGGGAGTAAAGGCTGGCCACCATGGATACTGTTTATCATTCGCATTAGTGAAGTACAGTTTCTGACTTATTTATAAGTCGAGCCAGTGTCTTTCCTATAAAAATTTGGAACTGCTACTGATCATTAAATTTGCTTAGGGCCCTTGTTAGGGACTGGTGCATCATATATTCTTTCTTGTATATAATTGGTTCAGCCAGCCCTGCTTGATTATGGCATAATCTGAGGATACTTATATATTGCATTACGAGGATAACCCGAAGATCACATATCAAGCCGTAACACATGTTTGGCCGATTAATCTATTTTACTTAGAGAAATGGACTGTTACATCATAAAATTTTAATTCATGTCCTTGTTTGGTTGTTTAGTTGCGGCGTTGTGTTACAACGGGACACAAATCGAAGCTACTTATTATCACTATGTTATTTTACTTAATATTTTATCCCTGCTTATGTATTATGCCTTTTGTCGAGTGGAATAGGGACATAGACTGTCATGGCATGATAGTTTAACTCATGTCCTTGTTTGGTTATTGGGTTACGCTATTGTGTTACGATAGCCTATGGACTAAAACTACGATGCATAATTATTCTAGCTTAACCATAATCAAGGGACGTATCTTATCTTGATGTATGAGGCACTTCCTATCCTTATTTGGTGAAGGGGTATCGTGTCATGTCATGGATGAGATATATGCCATTGATTATTGGTTTAAGCATCTCATGCTATAGAACTTGTTTTATTTCTTTATTTCGTGCTTCCATTATTGTACTTGTTATTTGGGGTCTGACCCCACTGGTTTTGCATAGCCAGGTTTAGATCCAACACCGGAGGATCAAGCGTCTCTCTTCCTCACTGATGGTACGCACCAGAAGGATGGCTGCTGAAGGTTACGAGTGGATTCCTTCATTCACTGCTCGTCTTTCGTAAACTATAATCTTTTGAGCATTTAGCCAACCGGCACATGTTAGCCGAATAATCTGGATACTACTTTCCTACATGACATATAATATATACAGACTATAGCTAACTCACTATCATGTATACTTTTGATTGTGTATCTGGCATATCATTCGCATTTGCTAGATCTTGAGAATATTCTGATGCGACATTGGGGATGCCTTACTGCTTATTCTAAAATATTCTATTTTACTACTACTTATTTGAATGATTGAGAGATAGAAGTTCTTGACCCTAGGAGACTTGATTGAGTATGTACCCCCTTATCTCTAGACAACCTTAGCACATTGTGGGTGCTTCGGTATTCCGTAAGGTATGGTTGGCTGAGTCATTCCTCCGCTCTCCAGTATTCTGGATCTGGGGCGTGACAAGCGATATAGATTTTGGGGTCATTCTATGTCATTAATGTTTAAACTACGATGTAGTATCCTAATAAACAACTGGATTTAAATTAATTTTAAAATATTCTAAATAAATATGATAAATATAGAATATACACAAAATACATATTCTTGGGTGAGGGGTTTTACCGATGTGATCTTGATGGCGAATTCAAAAATACTGACTTTAGAAGTTTCTGTGATTATAATAGTTATTCTTATAAATTCTCTTGCCCTAGAACTCCTCAACCAAATGGTGTTGTAGAACGTAAGAATAGAACTCTCGGTGATATGGCCAGAATTATGTTAAATCAATTTAACCTTCCAAAATACTTTGGGCAGAATCTGTCCATACAGCATGCCACGTATTGAATAGAGTTCTAATTTGACCTAAATAGAAGAAGACACCTTATGAGTTATAGTTTGGTAAAAATCCTAACATTTCTTATTTCAATATTTTTGGATGTAGATGCTTTATCTTGAATACCAAGGATAACTTAGGTAAATTTGACTCAAAAGCTAATGAAGGTATACTTCTTGATATGCTGCTAAGAGTAAAGGTTAAAAAATCTTTAATAAGAGGTCTATGATTTTTAAAGAATCCATTAACGTTACTTTTGATGATCTTAACAGTCAAAGAACTAGTGATAGTGATGATGAAGATTTTGGCATAACAACCATCAAAGCACCTAAAGATACTGAAACCAGTACAAGCTGTTTGAAAAGTCTACCAAAGAAGTTGAGGTTTATGGCTGATCATCCACAAGACTTGGTAATAGATGATGTATCAATAAGAGTAATTACTCGCTCTTCAATAAGAGATATCATTGCAAGTGTTGCATTTATTTCTCAAATAGAACCTAAAAATATTGTATAAGCTTTTTCTGACGAGTTCAATGCAAGAGGAATTGAACCAAATCGAGAGAAATCAAGTTTGAGAATTTGTTTCCAAACCTAATGGCTCCTCTAAAATTGGCACCAAGTGGGTATTCTGAAATAAACTCATTGAGGATAGATAAGTCAAACATAATAAAGCATGTCTCGTAGCTCAAGGCTATAAACAGGAAGAATGCATTGACTATGACGAGACAAATGCTCATGTTGCGAGACATGAATCTATTAGATTGCTTTATGCTTTTATAAATTTTTATAATTTTAAATTATTTCAAATCGATGTCAAAAGTTCTTTCTTAAATAGTTTTATAAAAGAAAAAAAAATTGTAGCTCAACCCTCTGATTTTGAAGATTTTAAATATTCAAATCCTATTTTTAAGTTACGTATTGCCCTGTATGGACTCAAACAAGCCCCACATGCTTGGTATGATCGCCTCAGTTCCTTCTTACTTGAAAATAGTTTTTTCAAAGGAAAATTTGACACGACTCATTTTATAAAAGCACATGATGACATAATTTTATTAGCACAAATATATATTGACGATATCATATTTGGGTATATTAATGAATTCCTTTGCAAAGAGTTTGGTAAGTGTATACAGAGTGAATTCGAGATAAGCAAGATGGGAGAACTCGACTTCTTCCTCAAATTACAAATTAAGCAAAGTTCATAGGGAATATTCATCACTCAAGCTAAGTATACAAAAGAGCTGCTAAAGAAATTTGATCTTGACAATATCAAACTGATTGGCACTCTAATGGCTACATCAACAAAGCATAACCTAGATGAAAGTGGCAAACGTGTTTACCAGCGTAAGTATCGAGGTATGATTAAAAGTTTACTTTATTTAACTACTAGTCGCCCCGATATCATGTTTAGTGTTTGTCTTTGTGCTAGATATTAAGCTAATCCTAAGAAATCTCATTTTTGCGTAGTTAAGCGTATCTTTCGATACTTTAAAGGCAATTCTTCGTTAGGCTTAAGGTATCCCAAAACCATATTACTTGACCTGATCGGTTATTCATATGCTGATTTTGCTCGATGCAAAGTTGTTCAAAAAAGCACTAGTGGCACTTTTTATTTCTTGGGAAAAGCTTTAGTCTCTTACTTTAGTAAGAAACAAAATTATTCTGCATTATCAACTACTAAAGCTGAATATATAGCAGTAGGATGTTGCTGTGCACAGATTTTGTGGATAAGACAAACCTTAGAAGACTATAGACTATGCTACAAGAATATTCCTATTTACTGTGATAACACTAGCACAATTAACATGACAAAGAACCCTATATGTCATTCATGCACTAAACACATAGAAATTAGACATCATTTTCTAAGAGATCATCAATTACAAGATAATATATGTTTAGATTGTTGACACAGAACATCAAATTGCTGACATATTTACTAAACCATTACCTGAATATCGTTTTAACTTTATACGTCGAGAATTAGAAATTTTTGACTGTGAAATCATATAATTTACTTAAATTAATATTTTATTCAATGCTCGTTATATGTAAAGATAATTTTGGTTATAAGCCGAAAGGGCCATTTTGTCACATAGGCGTAAATAGTCTCAAGTGACACGGTATTTAAGTGTCTACGGACCACCGCTAGATGGGATCCGGCACCTACAGCTAACCCAAGATATTTATTACTTTTTTGGACAAAGAGTAATTAATAATATGAGTAATTATATTGTTTTCAACTCTTAAAATACTAATTTTTTATCTACTTAAGTTAAAACTTGCATCATTTGTTCTAAAAAGTTTAAGTTTCACACAAAATAACAATGGGAAATCAAGTAACCGAACTCGGAGAGAGTTCTATGCGAACTCGGGCTGAACTCAATTTTTTAATTTTTTTCCATATTCGAATTGTGTGGGACCTACTCTTTTAACTCTATATACATCATCAAAATTCAAGAGAAAATGTCAGAACAATAGCCAACCACCTCCTTCCTTCTCAAAATCCTACTTTTTCAAAACCCTAGCTTTTGGATCTCCTTCCTCCAAGGTCTTCAACTCTCTAAATCTTGAATCCAACCTTATTTCAAGGTTCTCCTTCAATTCTCCTCATTTAGTTTTAGGTATTATCTCTACTTTCTCTCTATTTTCTCCAATGGCACCCAAGATGTCAAAGAAGAAAAGAAAAGTTGTAAATGCCTCCACTTCCCATATTCAAGAAAAAATTTCTTTCTTTTTGCTCAGTCCATCTATGACTGATGAAGGTGAATTTGATGATCTTATCTTTCGTTCAATTGATTATTTCTTAGAGTGGTTCAGTAATTTTCTTGATAGAGTTATTTGTGCTAGCAGTCCCTAGAATTTTAGTGTATTTTCAACTTACTAATCCACCTTTCAGATAATTAGCCTAGAAGATCTTGTCACCTCCACTTATCCTATTTATCTGAATGTCATTCGTATGTTTTATTGCAACTTGTCTGTCACAGAGGGTACCATAAGATCACGAGTCGGTGGTATATATATATTGAATTTGATGATGGTGATTTAGGGATGATACTTCATATTTCAAATGAAGGCGAAGTCCTATGCAACATCACCAAATTTAAATTTCTTGAAAATATGACTATTGACTTATTTATGCTCTATGTGTTTACCCAACATTCGTCCTGCTAGCAAACTTTAGCCAAAATACAAGAATGACTGGTTTTATGATTTGCAACGCATGGTTTTCTTTGTCATTTTACCCAAGCAATCATCCACAAATGAACTTACATATTTGAAGATGCCCGCTCTCTATCACTTATATTTTGGAAGATAATTTAGTTTACCAAAAATAATCATTGCTTCCATAAAAAAATATCGTAAGAAACTGTATAACGTATTTTACATAATGTACTTGCCCTTAATCTTCGAATACTTTCAGATTCTTTTTTATGACTATCTCCATCTAACTGAGCCCGTTTATCTTCATAAGCATTGCATAGTTGAGCCTCCTGCTCCTACATTACCCATTGACCCATCTCTTGGTCACCCGATTGCTCCACCTCCTCCACATACGTCAGTTGTTACTCTTGAGAGCCTTCAGACTATGATTTATAATCATTTCAGACTAGAAGATGATCGTTATCGTGCTCAGGATTTGTATACTACTCTCCATCTCCAGGTATTATTGTCAGTCCCCATTCCCGATATATATATTTGGAACGTATTTTTATTTTAGTATGGTTGTATGTGCGTGGAGACTAGACCCACTCTTTGGTTTAACCTTTATTTTGTGGGTTGGTTTAACTCATGAGAACCCTTGGTTCAACCATCAACCCTACCATATATAACCCAATATTTTCCTTCTCTCTCTTTATTACTTCATTTCCTTCTCTCTTTTGTTTTCTCTTCCCTTTCCATAGACAAGTACATATTGTATGAGAAATAGAGAAAACCTCCATATTATTATTTTATTATGTTTGTTATATGTTTCTAAGCACTTTTAGAACTTAGAGTTTTCTGTTTTGATGGGTGATTTTGAGTAGATATACATTTCTAACTTAGGGTTTTATGGATTTCATGAGTTTTTCTTGATTTTGATCTATTAAACATATATTTTTGAAAACTAGTTTTTGCTACATGATAGAGATTTCAATTTAGAACGTTTTGGCTTTTGGTTCACTCGATTTGGACTTAAAATGAGAATTTTATGGAGAAAAAAGATTTTAATTTTTTGGAAGGTTTTGCTATGGCCGAACCTGTTGTATGGAGAAGACAAAATCTTTATACAGCCAGCGAGTTATGCGGCCGAGAGTGCTATGTGGCCTGAGAGGGCTATGCGGCCTGAGCTTTCGTCGCATACTGACACACATGTGTCCATCTTGTTGGACACATAACTGCCATCATACAAGTGTTCTGGAGCTTATCCTTGAACTCCTTATGTGTTCACTCGCTGAACGAATGAGAAATTCGCTTAGTCCAAGAGACCTACATGTGGCATCGAACTCTATGCGACACCAACCCATATGCGGCAAGCAGAGCATGCAACTACTTTCCCTTGGGCGCATAACTCTGAAACTTTAGCGTATCATTCTATGGTTTTATCTTTTCTTCCTGACACACTTTATGGATTGTCACATCAATCACTTTATGTCACTTACTGATACTTCATGTACAGCCTAGAGTCGCATGCAGCCCAGACTTCATATGCGGCCAGGACTTGTCATGCGGCCTTGACTTCTTATGCCGCCTAGAGTCATATGCGGCCTGGACTTCTTATGCAGCCTAGAGACCCATGCTGCCTTGCTTGTTTTGATTGAATATTTTCTTAATTGATGTGATCCAATGTATAATTGGTAATTGGACTCGAATATTATACTCGTACTGATACCACTATTGCTTAATAAATTATCCATGATATTAATGTGCGCCGAGGTACAATATATCGTGCCACATGTTAAGTGATTATATATGGGTTATGCATCAAGAATGCCTCTAAATTACTGAATGAGTGATATTATAGATATATATTATTTCCCCAGCACGGGCATAATAAGCGAGTCAACTACCAAAGAGTGGCTACGATATTGATTGACAGAATATTGCATACACTCTCGGGTGAATCCAGATTTGACTTCCATGGATTCGTATCTAGCGTGCCCATACTTTATACGACATCTTAAGATAAATTCTCATGTGACCACGCCTTGAGATTTTAAACACAACATAGGTCTAATTAGGTAACTAAAAGTGGTAGTAACATTGGAGGGAACGGTATCCCGAGATCATGCCAACGAATCTTCCCGTAGAGATTCAATCTAAGCGCACTGTGGGCTGGCCACCACAGATATTGTATATCATCTGTCTTAGTGGAATACAGTATCTGATATATTATTATGCCGAGCCACTATTTTACTATAGGAACACTGGAATCGCTAATACCGTATTTTTAGTACAGTGGCCCTACGGAGAACTGGTGCATCTCATGAATATCTATTTTATTTATCTATTGGTTCAGTTAGCTCATGTTCGTCACTGACATGATCTGAGGATACATATTATGTATTATTTTTGAGATAACCTGAGACTATATAAAAATAGCAAGCTGTACAAATGATTGGCCGATATAAGAAAAATGGACTTGTTTGTGATTGTATTATTTGGTTAGTAGCCTAGGAAAATGGACTATCATAGTGTGATGGTTCAACTTTTATCCTTGTTTGGTCGTAGGGTTGCACATTTGCGCTAGGATACGCATGGACCTAAGTGACGACAATGAACCTATGTATTATTATTATGTTTTCCTTGGTTTTTTGTTTCCCTATTTCGTGCTTCCTTTGTGGTACTTGCTATTTGGGGTCTAACCCCACTGGTTTTGCATGGCCAGGTTTTAAGCCAGCACTCAAGGATCCAGCGTACTTTCTCCCAACTCATGGCACATACCAGGAATATGGTCGCAAGGGATAGCGAGTGGGTTTTCTTCTTCCCTGCTCATCATTGAATATTTACTTTTTTGGGGCATTTAGCCACCGGCACATGTTAGCCAACTCGTCTGGACATTAGTTTCCTTCGTGATTGTATTAAATCAGACTACAACTGATTACTGTCATGTACTTTTGTTACTCTTTCAGCTTTTTATTTTCCACAGCTGGTCTCCAGAATATTTTGAAATGGCTCTTGGGATACCTTATTACTTTATCATATATGCTCTATGCTTATTGTTTCTTGTTTGAATGATTGATACATAGAAGTTCTTGACCCTAAGAGACTTGATTATAGTATGCACCCCCTTGTCTTATACAGCCGTGACCGTCGTACGACATAGAGCACCTTGTATGGGGTGGCTGGCCATGTCCATCTCTGCATTCCGGTATTGGGGCATGATAATTGTCCAACTCTCTTATGGACATGCGTTACAGTTTTGCACATCACTCTGGCCGACATATTGCTATGGTTCATGATCCTACTCTGACTGGCTACCACATCAACGATAGAGATGGGAAGAGATACTTTGATCCCGTTGCTGCTCGTTTTGATCACAACCGGTCTACTGAGAATGATGAATCCTCGAGGCGAGATGATGATGATCAGCAGTGATACGCATATCTTATGCTTAGATTTAGTATTATGCTTAGTGATATGACATTGTCATTTAGTTGACCTTATTAGATGTTTTAATTTCATCAGTTTACTAATATATAAATGATGTACTTCAGTATTTTAGTAGTATTTGGTTATAAAATTTAGTTTGAGTAACATTTGGTTATGTATTTTAGTTTCTTTGCAATGAAAACTAGTTGTTGGTTTGCTTTTGGTTAATGCATATTATTATCTCAATTATCATTTTTTATTTATCTGTGTTACTAATATTTTGATGAAGTGACAACGGAAGAGAAATATAGATACATATTTGTAGCTATCTTTGCTCATAATCGATCTAATTGCGGGAGGGGGGCTACTGCCCTTATTACGGGGGAGCAATTGCTACATCAATCAATCATTAACTGTATCAGTCGTAGTTTTTGTTAATTATTAAAATAGGAGAGATTGTTGACTCATCTGGTCTCAGTCAACCTAATTTTGATAATTTACTTAAAACTCTGAATCTATACTTGCAATAGCAGACTGCGTCATCAGCTGAAGACTATTCTTAAACGTTTGGTTGTTTTATATTTTAATATATTTTTATCTTTGTTGAGCCTAGGACTTATGTGAGTCGGAATGTATTTTGGCACTAGTTGAATACCTATCCAAAGTTTACTCAAATAAGCCTACCTATAGCAAAACTAACACGAACTTATACAAGACTAAAGACCTGCTCAATCACAACCCAAACCAACCCAAACTTAACCAGGAACCTACTGGAATTTGGGAAACTGAACTCGGATAGTTCTGTCCGAACTTGGTTGACCAAAATTGATTCCTGATTCTGTTAGCTTGACCTATTCTCAAGGCTCCAACGTTTAAACTTTTGAACATTGGATATCCAAGTTTTGGCCAAGTTCTATTTTAGAAAAACCTATAAATAGAGTAGAGATTTACATTCTAACTCACTCATCTATTCATCCATTCATCTCATCTACTCTACTCACTATAAGAGCTTTAAACCTTCAAAATACCAAGACAACCCCCATTCTTCTAAGTGCCAGTGCAGTTTTAATTAGAAGTGTTCGAGTTGTATAAGTTAGGATTTTCAAAGCTATTTCTCATAAAGTCTGAAGTCGTCGAGCTCTTCGGATCAAAGGCTCATGTCGGTACGAAGTCGCAAGCCCTTCGGATCAAATCTTGTGTTTCACTAATAGTCAAGTTAAACTCCGATCAAGAGTTATCGGGAATAGACTAGTTCTCTCATAGAAAAATCAATATAAAATCTCGGTGTTTGCTTTTGCTCTTCCTTACTTATTTACTATTAATTATTGCTCAATTATCTGCTAGTTGGTAACTATTTTTACTCAGAAGAAATTTTTATTGGTAAATATTCTGTTGCACATACATACACTCTATTCACCCCCCACCCCTCTCGAGTTGCCTATCGATCCTACAAAAATTTCTCTAAACCGTTATATTAGGAAGCTTTTATGAATCCTTTTAACACTTTTTTTCTAAAATATTATAATACCAAGTGTCATAAAAAAGTATTTTTGTTGTTGTGGATACAGCATGGTTCATAGTAACTATCCATCGTTGATGAGTTGCCACAATAATTGAGTATAGATTATGGACAACTAACCTTAGAGACTTGACCGAAGAAACAAAATGACTGTAGGAGACACATAGGAAGAATTTATGATGTTACCTAAGAAATTGTCTCTAGGATAGATATTAAGTGTGAATGTTGAAAGATAAGTTTAGGTGATCGAATATTCATTTCAAAATTTGATTAAATATTATTTGGCCAAAAATAACATAGTTGGATTTAAATGGATACTCGAATAGTTTTAGTTGATTGATGATCAAACGAGAATTGACGGATGAACTCATTATGATAAGGATGGATATTGCGAGAATTGTGCTATGTGCAAGAGCGATTGATAATTAAATGACCCTTGGATTTATGTTGATGGATTTAGATTCACGTAATGGTTGAACTTATATGTGTTGGAATTATGATCGGGATTAGCTATACGGACAATATATGAATTGGAATAAAAAAAAATTGGTTGATAATTTTATACTCGATAGAGGATTGAATGTAAGACATGTTTGATGGAACTTCTATGTCAAATGGATCATTGCTATCAATTATTGTAATTTCCATAGTATGGACCATGATATAAGTTTAAAGAAATTTTGGTGGGAATGAATTCATTGAAAAGTTGTTAGAGATTCGAAGTGAGAGATGGAAAATAATTTGAAGAATTGTCGGATAAGTTATGATTTTAAATTTGAGTATTGAATCAAAGAATTGTTGGTGTCATTCTCGATTCGATTGGTGATAACCAGAAATATAGAAATAATTCAATAACATATCAGAGTACTCCTCGAAACTTGAAAATTGACGAGAACTATTATTGAGGAATGAAATTGCATTACGGATTTGGAGAACAATGATATTGTCAGTTTAAGTTAGTCCCTTGTGTAGGAAGGATTTAAGTGTGATGTCTAGATAAGTTTCCTAGCGTGTATAGTCCTATATCATGTATTGGCAGTTCAGAGAATGAGGATTGTAATAAAATAGTTTGGTGCGACGCATAGTATAATTGAAGGAAAACAAATTTTTGGATATGTTGAACCTAGTCCATATCAGTGAGACTTCAAGAAATGGTTAGACAGAGACTTAGATATGTAAGAGGAGTTCAAAAATTGGATGAGAGGATGTTGCAAAAACTCATTACGTTCATATACACAAGGTCTTGATGTAATACATGCGTGTGATTATCGATATAAAATATTTGAGGATGAGCTGGTGTTGCAGAAACTTTTTGCGCTCGGATGTGCAAGGGCTTGATGCAACGTGTATATCGAATTACATTGTGAAGTATATAGATATGGAAATACGGTTATGAATCCTATATGGTGCAAAGATCTTTGGTGGATAATAAAATATTCTAAAATAGTGCATATGTGAATAAGTTATAAGAATGGATGCTTAGGATCAATTTGGTCGAGAGTATAAAATGGTTGGTGTTTGGAAATAAAGTTGCACATGTAGCTTGTTCAAATTTATATCACTGGTTTGACTGAAATATACCATTTTTTGATACGTCAAACATATATGTACAATCCAAGCTAAGTGGTACCTGAATTCAAATAGAGTTGCAGGGATGATTGTGATGTATTAAGGAATTTGCACGTGTTGCACAAAGAACAGAGAAAGTGAACTGGAACTAGCAATTGAAACATAAGTTTTGTATTGTCAAAGGAGACAAGTTGGATGCTGAATCGGAACCAAATAAGAAGTTTGCTTGTGATTTTTGTGACAAAGTAGAATGAGTATGGTTTTAAGTTTTGAGGGAAAAACATTTTCTGAGTGGTATATTATATAATGCCCCGCTGCACACAGTGCATTAATATGGTTAACTGACTCTTAGACTAATTAGATTTTTTTTGTGTACAAATAGTATGCTGAGTTCCTCATGATAAGAGTACTGCCCCATGACGGGCAGAGGCATGATGTGGGACTCGCAGTTTGAATTAGTGGATTAGTTCGGAACAGTATGAGAGATTAGAGGATTTGAGCGATGGTATAGTCTTGCTTAATCTAGTTGGATCGGATGATTGAGGAGCACGATATGCTCGTATGGTTATACCAGTTAAGAAGATCGAGTACTACCACAGATCACATAGTTGAGGTATTAGGCTATATCGACTCGGTGGAGCGATAGGCAAAACAATATAGGTGGGTAGACTCTAGCCCTTCTTTTCTACTCCTTTATGCCATAATAAGTGAATATCACCCTTATGTCGAATACTGGGTATAGAACATTGATTAACTGTATTAGGAGTGCATCAGTGAATGAGACTTATATTATAAGAGGCTTCGACAGCGAATCGAACAATTGTGGCACAATGTCACAGAACTATTAGAATAGAGATGGTAGGCTATATCAGCAAAGTAAAAAAAATATGATATAATACCACAAAACTATCGGAAGGGGTACAGTACCCAGAACTATCGATTGTGGCCTGGTGCTTCTATATATTGGGGCCTACGAATTGCCAATTAGAACATTGAAAGAGTAAGATGATAGTGTGTGAATAATAGAATGTCCGAGTTGGTATGTATATGGATAACCTGTGCACAAGAATTGGTTTCTCTAAATGATTCACCAAGGTACCGGGGATCGTGTCAGCCTATGAGAAAATGACATACTTTGGTAGCATGGTATTGTGGGACATTCCTTGAAGGCTTGGACCTACTCTGGAATGGTGCATCGCAATATGAGGTATTTTGAGACCTTCCTTAAGGCTTGTAACCTGAGCGTAAAGTGATTACCGTCTTACAAAGATGTAGTCCAAGATGGCTCGTCATGCCAGTAATTTTCATATACTTAAGACGACATGCTAACATATGTCTTATATTGGGACGGTAAGTGTTCACCTTTGTCATGACCCGCACCAGGTATAGGGGCACGAGTGTGTGGGTACGTCCAGCCTACGCCGCAGCATCGACGGTAGAATGCTGTCTAGGTCAATAATCTATCTAATCAAACTCTCACGAATATCCAACTCCATATGGAGACACAAATATCACAATATAATATAGAATACTCAATCACATAAACTAAAGCACGATGAGATATTGAAGAAAACAAATAGAATACAAGACAAGTCTAAACAACAATAAATAGTCTAACCTGCAATCAATAATATCCAAATCTCCAAGTATGCTAAAAACAAGTCCTCTATGTCACAGTCTTCATTAATTTGATATGTATCCTTTGGAAAAAAAAGACCCTATTATTCATTGTTGATAAAAGAAAATTTTGGAAAAATATCCAGTCAGGATTGGAGCGAAGAATAAGCACTAACAGCAGTTCCATGTATATTAACAAAAACTATAATACAGTGTAAAGAAATATAAGACAGATATGAATACAGGCAATAAGAAATATTGGAATAAGAAATACTGGAATAAATAGAATACTGGAGCATATGTCATCATCAATGTACATATAGAAATGAAATAGAAATACAAGTACACACTAGAATAATGAACTGGTATATATATGAATACTAGAATAATGACTAGAACATGTAGAGATGCTAGATCAATATACTAGAGATACATGTCAAGAACATCTAACTAAGTGTATGAAACACCAACATATCATGTGATCGGCTTGGGACTGATCAGGCTTGCTATGTATAACTAGCTATGATTCATGAAAGGTCAGGCTAACCATCCGGATAGCTATGATACGAGCAATAGTCAGGCTAGTCACACATAACAGGCTATGAGGCATGTAATAGTCAGGCTACACCGACGTGAGGTGTGGGTAAGATATGATTCATGTAAAGTTGGGTATGATCACATAAGCTACTAATATTTTGCCATTTTCCCCAGCTAGCACAATGGATTCCAAATTATGACTCCTCGTGATAGGTCTCGATAATGCCAACTCGTGTAAACAACAGTGTCAGAGTCATGTACGCTATACAACAAGAGTTATAGAGATAATCAACATAATAGAAACTGTCAGAGAATGTACTCGCCTGTGGTCCTTAGCTGGCAATACTGATGTCCTGGTTTCAAAGTATTATCTGAATGATCCCACAGTCCTATAGATATATCATATAATATAATATTGCATCAGACATTACACTAACACACAATCATAAATATATTGAACTCAGGGCTACGCTAGGTATGACACTGGTTAACTAGGGTCAAGTGTGCGTCAAATTACACGGGTGTCGCGTCTGCAAATGCTATACAAAATAGACAATCAATGATATGGTCTTGCTAGTACGTCGGTGTACATATGGCAGTCTAATAACATATTACATGGTCACAGGTCAACGTATCTACGGATATCCGTGGTTACACTCGGGTCACCTAGTATATATATAATATATGTATTATTATCTAGCATTAATTATCATGCCCCAGCCCCAAAATACGTAGGACTAGGACACGTAATCATGCCAGCCGCATGGTTATGGAAACTCCAATATATGAAACCAAAACCCATTCGTATGCTGTAATATGAATAACAATCCACAGTGGTACATATATATGTCACAAGGCATAACTAAATCTCATCCACAGAAAATCAAATATAAATAGCCAATATCTATATAACTAGATCTCAATACAAAGTATCTAAAGATGATAGTTGGGTGGAAACAAATCCACTACCAACTAGAATATAAAAGCAAACATAATATAAGTACATCACCAATAATCACGAGGCTCGAAGGGAAGACCTTCTCAAATATAAGCAACCAGTCTGGATCTGTGCTCCTGCGAAAACCCAAGAACAGCTACACCTGGAAGGGGCCAAGTCCTCAGAGGGACATAATAAGATACATAAAAGCATGCCAATAAAGTCCTGAAATAAATATCCAATGGGTCGCCTAACTGTCTAAGTGAATGTCGTTTAAGAACAACTTTCCCCACAAGTGGGCTATCTGGCTGAAAACTAGGATTGGCATAGTTCTCTTGGAGATCCAGGGCCCTACAAAGCATGTCATCTTTTGAACGCCAGAGGCCGCTTGATAATATATAATATATAGTGGTCATCACCACCCATTTCTCCGACGAAGAATCCGAGTGCACAAGGGAAAAGTGCAAAGGAGCCCAAATGCTGTACTTGTTGTTCTCCCCACCCCATGCTCTAAGCATGTCACATCCATGACACGATTTGGTTCATAGCCTATCGTTAGTACACTAGCCCAATCCTGCAACCAAACAAGGACAAGGATTGAACCACCGTACTACAATAGGCTATGTCCATGGATCTCTAATAACTGCTAAGTCTTCTAGCATACAAAGTTTCTATCAGCAGTTATCCCTAACGCACGGCCCATACGTACAGGAGGCCAGACCTGTCACGCAGTCTGTGATCTATATGAGACTCACACTCATGTAAAAACTGTGTCACGGCCGATGAAATCTAATAATGCTTCATGATAATGGGGCAGTCTCATAAACAAGGTCAATGCATATACATAATAAAAATAATCACGACGACACCGTCGTTGCACCCAAGTTTCCTTGGACGCGTATATTATATAACAGTTAAAATATATGAACTAAAGACAGAAAATAAAGATGCATGCAACATATGGAATATGAATAACTGTAGAATGGTAAGGTATACTTGCCTGGCAAGAAGCTACAAAATGTAACGTCCAGATGTCAACCACACAGGATCAGAGGCTACGATCTCAGAATGAACGTCTTTGAATGCTGAAATAAGCATCACCAACGTTCCCAAAATAAGCAAAATAGCTAAAAATCACTACTCTTTCGTCCAATTTGGATATAGGGGCAAAACGGTAATTTCGGGTCAAAGTGGGGTCCACGGGTGGCCCACTTTGCACCGAAAAGTGTGCCAAGGGTAACAGTCTCTAAAAGAAAAAAATTATACGTCAAACAAACTCTAAATGTTAGTACAAACTCAACGGTATATCCAAATGTGGATTTCGATGAGCCGAACACAATTTTGCCCAAAAAGTCAACCGTGGGACCCACCAATTGGTGACTTGGTCAACTGTCTCATAATTACGTAAAAATTGGGTCACAGGACCAGCGTGATACCACGAGTCCAGCAGTACAAGTTTCGTCGAATTCTGAAGAGCGTGCACTAAATGCGCAGGGCTTTTGCATAAGTTGCGACACGGGATATTTTCTATGGATACGGGCTGATTCTGACGCGCACACGCGTTCAAATTAGTTTTCACAAAATCTCACACGTCCGAGTACGCTGTGGGCACCTTTTGGTATACTCGGTATGCGACGGGGCAGTCCCGTTTGGAGGGGCGCGCTCCGTATCATATTTTCTGGAAATTGCCAAAAAATATATTTTTGGGTTTCTCTATCTGATTTAATTCTACACACAGCTATTAATAAATTAATGTAAATAACATAAATAAAACTAGGTTAGGTGGTCCCCGTATACCAAATAGAAAAATCGAATTCGGATCTCTGTGGTGGGAGATACGAATCCGTGAATATAGCTAGTTACCGTAGTTTTCTGCGATACCCAAAAGTTATCGTTTTTTGTCAACTTGGTCACTATTTTTGCCTAGGTTTATGCGCTGTTTGAGGTTAACTAATGCACAGATATTGAAGGGGGTTAAGTAGGGATCATACAGGCGAAGACGGGGTCGAGTTTGGTCGAGCGAGGGTGCGGGAAATGGAGCTTGAACACAGGTACTTCGTTGTGTATTTTCTATCGCGGCGTACGATGGGGTAGTCGCGGACGTCGGCGACGGGCTGGAGGCGGCGAACGGCATCGGGCTGACTGGGCGTTGCGGCTAGGAGAGAGATGGTTGGAAGGGATTTGAAATTAGGTTTAGGGTTTGCGAAAGAGATTTATTATTATATATAGAGAGAGAGTGCCGGGGGTGGGGGATGAATGCCGCGCGGGGGGGGGGGGGGTTTACGTTCGCAGCTGCTGCTGATGATTCTTCTTAACGGGATGGGTAGTATAGGATAGCGGGTAGGGTATAGGGCCTGGGTTCATTAAGGAATTTGTTTTTGTTTTTTTCCTTTTTCTTTTTCCTTTTTCTATCTTTCTTATTCTTTCTTTTTCTAATTCCCTTTTTCTATTTTCTTTTCTTAATTCTAATTCCTTTTAATAACCCTTATATATATATATATATATATATATATATATATTCTAGAAATTATTTTTTTAGTGCATACAATAATCTATCAACTACCCACAGGGTCTCCTACATGGAATAAATTAGAGAAAATTTATAATGGCTCCATAAATCCCCTAAATACACTAACACCTAAAATAAAATTAAATAAAATCTATTTCTTCTATTTAGTTCATAATTACTATAATTCAATTAATAAATAATTAAAAAGATAATTACGGATTTTAGAATTAGGGGTTTTACATTCTACCCAACTTATAAAAATTTTGTCCTCGAAATTAAAAATAAGTCACAATAGAAAGTCAAGTAAGGTATAAGGTAGAGATTTGTAGCTTATTCCGTACCATCCTCTATCCTAACCTCCATGATATTTCCAATTGTCATAGAGATGTTTGGAGGGCTATAAATTGCATTGTAAAATGCAAGGCTAGGTTTGAATGAGGGGGCGATGTTGCGTTACATATTCCAAAAATCCATGGAGAAGATTTACATGAATAAAAATAGGTTTCTTCATGTGTTATGTCCAATGGTGTGGACACCTCCATGCACTTTTGCATGAAAGCACCCAACAATTAGAAAATTGCACAAAGATAGAAATTAGATTAAATTAATTAAAATTAATGCGCACGGTATTCTTGAATTAATTAGAAGTACATGGGACTAAAATTAGGTGAGGCACAAGCGTCACGGCATAGAGGGCTTAGAGTAGAATATTATCAAAAATTGGGTTGCACGAAACGGGTCAAGATTGTGTCTCCAATTTTGATTGGAACGTACAAGGATACAAAGTTAGAATTATTTTGAATTAAGAAATAACGTCCGCGATGAATATTGTGCGACTAAAATATAGCACAAGAGATCATAATTATAAGTTACATCGAGGTTATAATAGAAGGTGATCACGTCTAGGACAAGGGTGTAAAGTTTGTAGGAAGACAGTGGCTAGTGTAGTGCTCCAATTATCGAAGCAACGGTAAGGTGCGCTAAGTGGTACTATGTTGGAGTTAAATAAATAGAAAATACCGTGTTCTATTTCTAATTAGATACAAACTAGCCCTAGTTTCTCTATCTAACCAAGTAGGCCTAATTTTGGGTGAGGGAGTTTACAATCTACCAAACTTAAAATAATTTCGTCCTCAAAATTACAATAAGGCATAATTTGTTAATTTCTTCACATTTGCATGTAAGGCAAGTCAATCGCAATCTCTTTGCGATCATTAAAATTATAATCAAATACATCGCAATCACTTTATGGTTAAGATAATTACCGTTCCAATCAAAATTTAACCTATTGTAATCTCTTGACGATTTTTAAATGATCACATCCAAATTTAAGCTATCTATATGACATCTTCAAGATTTAAATAACCCATCTCAAATCTTACAACACGATCTCCAACTATCATAATCTCCTCTAAAAAAATAATTCTAATCAAATATTATTCCTATTTTTCACTTAAGAATTTTTTGTACTCTTCAAATTTTAATTTTAATTTACATCCTCAACATTTCAAATAGGAAATCCAATAATAAATTTTTAACTTTTAATTTAAATCATCAAATTTGAAATTCAATCCGTCAATGTTGATGTTTAGAGTTCCATTTATTTTTCTCAAGATTTAAATCGAAGATTCAACCTTCAATATTCAAATTTTTAATCATGTACTTAAAGTATAAATATTTGGTCCTCAATATCAAGATTTCAAAATTCATTAAATCCTCGTCATCTTAGTCATTCTTCTAAAATTCTCAAAATTAAAATGGCTTGAACCTCTCCCAATCTAATCTTACTCGATCACAATCTAAAAGAAATTCCTCTCAAGTTGACAATGCACTGCTACCTAACTTAGAATTTATCCATCTATCACATAAGGCTATACATCTAAGAAAACTATTCCTTAAATTATTTAATCATGTTATTCAATCCTCCGAAGTTTTTAACACACAAATATATCATATGTGACGCCCTTAATTACGAAAAATAATCATCAAGTAATATGATTGGTCTATGGGGTATATCTAGTACTATCTGTATATTAACTTATACCAAGCACGACTATTCGTCTTCCCAAAATAGAGGGAGACAGAAAACAATAATGAAGAGTTCAAGGGGGAGGTAATAGAATGCACGTATGGGGATCAAGGTATTTTTAAAAAAATTTAATTAGGAATTGTCAAGGCAGATGTGGATTAAAATTTTTATTTTGGTAAATTCCTATTCACATGCTCATATCAGTACAGTTATGTAACTGATATGATATGCTCAGACATGTCTAGGGGTAAGTATATTCGTTTAAGAAGCTAAGGCAATTTTATCTGAATCCATATAAGTAGTCATGCGAAGGGCGAACCAAAATGCACTAAGGTTGATCATACCGTAATACACTAATTCTGAAATGTAATAGTATAGTACTCCAATAATACATGTCATGAACAAGCTCGAACCAAAATGCACTAGGCTATAATAGCAGTATAAGTCAAGGTAGTACATAAATTATAAATACGCTGGATTATGATGAGAGATGTTACAAAATATTTCAAGTTCACAAGAAGATAAGACTCTATAATCTCCACAGTTGTCATACAACTCCTTGTCTAAGTCGCTAGTCGACCAAACAGGGGTATGGGCCTCTAGATTCTACAGTCTGAATAAATACTGTCATTTTATGCTAGCATACAGGTAATGTCATTCAGTTACACTTGAATAATAGGTCAAAAGACTATGTGATACTATATTGTGAGGTATACTACCCAACTTAAAATAATAAACTAATATTCTAATTGCCTTGAGGAGATTCTACAAAATAACCTGGCCCTTATAGATAAAGCAGAACTCTTATTGGGGTACACGAGAAAAAGATCTGGGTATTTATTAGGGTCTTCTATTGTATTATATAGGTAATGGTCATCTTACGTGTCACGACCCGCACCCGGTTTAGGGGCACGAGTACGTGGGTACGTCCAGCCTACGCCGCAGTGTCGGCGGTAGAACGCTGTCAAGGTCTTGATACTATCTAGCTAATGTCACGCAAGCATCCAATCTCCATAAGGAGGCACGGATGACACAAATAAAATGAATACATACTCAATCACAGGATTACAGCACGATAAGATTTCGAACAGAAATTAAAATTAAATACAACACAAATTCAGAATGTAATCTAACTCAACAATATCCAAGTCTCAATAAAAAATGTCGGAGACAAATCCGGTACTAAATAGTCTACTTAAAGAACTAACTAAAAATAGTAATTTCCGGCTAGACCTCCCGGAATCACAACTAGACTACCAAGTCTGCAGCTACTCACCATATGGTCCATAAAGTGTCAGACAGCGGTCCTCTAAGGCATAGTCTGGAAAAATATTTCCAGTCAGGAAGGAGCAAAGCATAATCTCAAATAACAGTTCCATTTAATTGATAAGGACTATAAAGTAATAAATATGTCATGCTAGCTACTGAGAAGACAGTAAAATAAATACAATAGAAAATAAAGAGACAGACAATGTAAAGAGACAGGCAATAGGCAATATGATACAGTCGGTGCATGTATGAAAATGAAAAGAACAAGTATGGTATCATATACGGGTGATGTAGTATATGATTTAAATAGGGAAACTGTAATCTACTCTAAGTGTTTGAAATAGTAGTTTCAAAATTTGATCGGCTTGGGAACATGTACGATAGCTACAGGGCCTGGCTAATCATGGGTGAAGAGCATGATTAACACTTACAATTTTCTATACTACAATAAGAGGTTATGATCATATTTCTTACTAACTACTTCCCCGCCCCCAACTAGTACTGTGGATCCAACCATGACACGTCACGATACACGGGCAAGTCAAGTCTATCATGTACGATGTCTAATATACATGTCGTGTACAATGTCAATACGATAATCAATGTAACATCTCATGACTGCAGATCCAAGCTATACTAGTCCGTGTAGCACAGTGTCAAGGATTCAGTTGTAACATTTAAAGATTATTGAATTTATAGAAATTTTCAAGAAATTGGAAATTATCGGAGAATGTACTTGCCTTAGGTCCTTAGCTGGTAATTATGGATGTCCTGTTCCAGAGTATCCCCTGGGTGAACCAACAGTCCTATAAACATATCACAATTACAACACTTGTATCAGATGCTATCCTAACACACAGAAGAAATATACTGGCCTCAGGGCTATGCCAGGCAGGGCACTAGAACTAGGGTCACCTAGTAGATAGATACATAATTATACACATCTTAATTAACATATGTACTTACAATATACATATCAAATTAAATACATATACAAAATATATGTATATATATATATAAAAATATGCTAAGGTTTTATACAAAATATATATACCAATATGAAAATATAACTCTACATATATACATTGATACCAGAATACGGTTATTTACATTTTTGTTCATTTATACCAACATACGTTTTTATTAAATATATACCCATACAAAATATATATACACATATATATTTGTATACCAAAATAATAATTATACTATATACATACTTGCACCAAAATCACCACATATACAATATATATATATATATCATTTAATTCATGTATAATATATATATATATATTAGTTGAACAATTATGTACCATATATATGCCAAAATACAATTTACAATATATATATTGTTAATATCTTTATTAAAATATACTAAGACTAATACACCCATAGAGTTTATACTATATATATACATGTATGCATGTACATACCAATTTATATTAAGAATATACTAATTACTTATACAAAATATATGTATATATTTACCATCATTAAATTTAACAAATACAGATACTAGAACATTAATTAAAAATTATACCTAGTATACATTAAATACCTACACACATACCTACATTTTACCAAAATAATATTTTTACCCATTAATTAGCTTTATACATATGCATATGAATTAATTATACATATACATATACACATTATATTAAAATATACTAATTAGATATACACTATACATATACAATTAAATATTAACAAAAGAAATAATATACACTAATACATATACTACTAAACATTAAATTAAATACATATTTATACCATTTATTTAAATACATACAACTACCTTACATTTATTATATATACATATACAAATTAATTACACTAATTATACATATACCCTTCTTTATATACACTCATACGTATACATGTATGTATATATACATATATATATATATATATATATATATATATATATATATATATATATATATATATATAAAGAAAGAAGGGGAAGAAGAAGACTTACAGTGGGTTGGTGGCTGGCCGCCGGACCGGAGGGGGAAGCCGCCGGGTTGGAGTGAGGGCCGGAGCCGTCGCCTGCCGGGGAGCAGTCTCGGCCGGGGAGATGGAGGGAGATGCACGGCTGGATGGGGTTGGCCGGCTGTCCGGCGATGCAGAGGGGGATCGGAGGAGGCCGGACCGTGCGTGGAGGAGGCTCACGGTGGTGTAGGTGGTGGTGGCAGTAGATGGTAGGAGATGGTGGTGGTGATAGGAGGAGGAGCTCGGCCGGACTTCGATGGATGGATGGATGGGAGGAGCAGCCGCCTGCCGGGGTCGGGAAGGAAGAGCAGCGGGAAAACGGGGCCGGGCTAGGCTGGCCCGCCGGAGACGGGGTCGCCTGGGCGGTTGGCCGCCGACTGAGTGCACAGTCGCCTGGCCGGTGCACAGTTGTGAGGGTGGTTGGTTGTTTCCCTCTCCTTTCTTAAACTTTTGAATTTAAAAAATAATGGAGAAAGGAAGAAGAAGAAAAGAAGGAGAAAAGAAGAAGAAAGAAAGAAGGAGGAGAAGAATTCCTACGGTTTGGAGGCTTGAGGAATTTTGGAGGCTTGTGAGGTGGGGAAAAACCTAGGTTTCTAGGGATTAGGGTTGATGTAGACATGTCATTATATAGGATGAGGGGATTTTGATGGAGGGTTGTGATTGACCCCTAGAATGAGTGGCTCAGATTGAACATGAGGGAAATTAATTCATGTAGGAAAAATGCAATTTGGTCCTCAAGTAAATAATCTTTCTATTTGGTCTTGGACAATGGGGTGATGACACCTACAATTGAATAATTGCAACTTAGCCCCTTAAATTTGGGAAATTGCACAAACACATAAAATGACAAAAATTTGGCGGGCGATTCGGGGTCCGGTGTTTTGTAGGGTCAGGGGACGCTGTAAGACTGGTACGGGCTCAATTAGCAAGGCACTGGAATTAAATTGGGATTTTAGAATCAGATAAAATGGTATCCTCAATTTAAATAGAAATAAATGCAAGTTGTGTTCAATAATTAATTATGAGTACATGGAGCCAAAATTAGGTCAGGTCATCAATACCAATATTGAAGAAGACTCAGAACAAAATATTACCCTAATTTGGGCCGCACGAAAAATAGGTCAAGATTGTCTCCAATTTCGTTTGGGACGCACAACGATACAAAAAATAGGAATTTAAAAATAACGTCCGCGACGATTTTTTGTGCGGCCAGAAATAATGCACAGGGAGCATAATCATGAGTTGCAAAAATAGCAGAATTGAAGGCGGGCATGTCTAGGGCAAGATGGTGAAATTTGTTGGAAGACAAAAGTCAGGGTAGCGCTCCAAATATCGAAGCAAAGGCAATGCGCAAAAATTAAATAAAATATAATAATTAATTACACCTCCAATAAATTAATTCTAAAATAAAACAATTAACTTCAAAATTCCATAACTCCGACAGGTGCTCATCTACTGGCTTCTAGGTCAAGTCTACCATCACAAACACAAACGAACACTATCTATAATATAATATATTAAAGTACACATCACACAGTTATTTAATTTAAATATATACTATTCATGCAATTAATTAATTATAACTACAATAATATTAAATATTGTAAAAAGTCGAAAATACCCCTGTTTTCGGAATGTGGTAGTGACAAGTCTACCCACCTTAAAAGAATTTCGTCCTCGAAATTTAAAATCCTCATAGTAGTGTTTACTCATACATATTATTATTTCCCTCAAATTTAAATTTATCATCCATGAAATCTTTTAATAATCCACAATGTCCTTTCACAATTTCAAAATTCTAAAATTGTTGTATAACCTGAAAAATCCTCAAAGTAAAAATCAAAGTCCATCAAAATTTCCTTGAAAGTTTTTGTTAATAATTTAATACTCAGAATTTAATATTCACTCCTTAAATTTGATTTTTCAATGCACAAGTATAAAATGAAATCTCGTCCCACAAATTTAAATTTAAACATTTATCCATCTAAAATTTATTTCTCGATTTCCCCTTCCTCAAAATGCTCAACAATATGATACTTAAGGATTCTCCAAATGCAACATCCAATTATAAAATTCAAAAAAATCCTAACTTGCAATCAAATAAATATGATGATAGTCTCCCAAAATTTCCAAATTTTAATAATCCATTTAATCATGTCATAATCTTTCTGGAATTAATAAACCACCAATTATGCAATATTAATTTCTTAACCATTTATTTAAATCAATATTTATCCTCAAATTTTAATCATCTTGTTCCTCTTGTCAAGTAATAACCTCTTCATGAATCTTTACAACAGTCAACACCAATAATCACGGTCTAAGAAAATTCTACCTATAGTCATACCACATACAATCTAGTGGGAACATACATGGTTATGGTCTCATTTGTTATGGTGTTGCAGTCTATGTATCAGGGGTACTACTAACTACATTCTAACAAGAAAATCATGCATACAACTATTGTCCTAAGCAATCAATCAATCAAATAGGTAGGAACAGAATAAAGGAAAGAACAGAAACTGCTAACACATTACCTGCAGTATCGGTCTCCTCGACCGTCATCGCAAATGCCCGCCCTGCTGGGGTGGTTCCCTTTGCGGGTGCTGAGCAATATACGGTTCCACAGGTAGCCTAACTGGAACTCTATAGTCTGAAGCTGCGCGCTGGCCGGGAAGATAAGGGGCTAGAAGACAATCCTTTACCCGATGGCCCGCAGCGCCGCAGTGCAAACAAAGTCCTAGCCTCGTTCTACAGCTCTCCCAAAGGTGACCTGGCTTCTTACAGAAATGACAAGTCTGCTGTGTCTCTCTTGGAGGCTGTTGCTGATCCTGCTGAACATGAATTGGTGCCTGGTACTGCTGTTGATACTGATACTCCCATGGATGTTGCTGGATAGGAACTGGTGCTAGGTACTGCGGTGGATGCTGAAATGTCCATGGTTGTTGCTGAATATGGAATGGTACTTGGTACTGCTGTTGGTGCTGAATACGGGGATGCTTGGCTGGTCCTGCGCTACCATTCGTATCTCCAAAAGTATTATGACTCCTCTTAGGCCTGAGATCCAGATCCTCTTCTGCGATCTGAGCATCCATCAAGATAGCCTCAAAGGTAGCGGTACGACGACCAGAAGTGCGCGACCTAATCTCTCTCGTCAGTCCCTTTCTAAATTTCCGGGCTCGATCTCCTGGGTCCCGAATCATAGACGATGCAAAACGGCTCAATCTACAGAATTCTGCAGCGTACTCGTCGACCGACATGTTTCCTTGAACCAAGTCATGAAACTGACTTTCCAAGGTTCCCAATGCCACGTCGGAAAAGAACTTCTCCTTGAAGAGTTCCTTGAAGGTCTCCCAAGTAAGTCCTTGCGCAGAAATTCTCGGCTCCGTGCGATACCACGTGAGTGCGATATCGAACATTTGACTGCCAGCGGCTTCTATCTGCAAGTTCTCCGGAATCTGGGTCAATCGTAGGCTTCTCTCTATATCCTCTAGCCAGTCGTCAGCGTAGAGTATCCCTTCGGTGCCTTTGAACTCTCGAGGCATCATCCTTTTGAAATCCACTATAGTGCCTGATTTCTGCTGTTGCTGGTCAGGAATCTGCTGGTACTGTGCTACTCTCTCCAAAGCTTGGAGAGTCACTTGATGAGCATTCTCCATGTTTTCTTTCATCAGCTCGGTTTGTGCCTGGTGCGCTTCTGCTTGCACCCTCTGAGCCTCAGCTTGAACTCGCTGAGCGTCTGCCGCCACTCTCTGGGCATCTACCATGCCTTGGATCAAGGTAAACATCTGCGTTCCGTTAATGGGCAAACCTCCGGGAATCGGAGTTGATGGAGGAGGAAGGTTGTCCGTCACAGCTGCGGCAATCTTCTTAACAGGTGGAGGAGGAGGATCACCTACGTGCATCGGAGATGTAGGAGGAACTACGAATGTTTGTCCATCAGGTGGAGAGGTGGCAGACCCCTCTAAAGCTGATGTTCCCGCTCTCATAGACCGTGTCTGCGACGACATCCTGAAGACAGATCCCAAAGAATCAATTTAGGCAAAAATGTGATATCATCAAGGAAGGACAGTACAGTTCTAAAGAAACAACATTCAAGATAATCGATTGGAATAAACCCTAGTTGTGATTGCATAGGTCAAGGTGCATCCAAGGTCTGATACCTCTATCCCCTAGGTATCACAGTCCAACCACACTCACTGCTAGCTTCCTTACTTACTGAAATCGTTGATACTAGTTATTCTTATCACTCAATGCATATCAATTCCAATACACTATACTAAGTACTGCTCTCTTCAATACAATCCTAGATGAACACCTAAGCCAGTTGGCAGTGAATCTCAATCATGCTCAAACCAACATATCCTTACACATGCATCTCACCTACTTATATACTAATATCTCTCTCACTATAAATTCTTATCCTTAAATAAAATTCCTCAAAGTAACTCCTCGAATAAACTTTTAAAGTATAATGCATACACTTTTCTCAAGGTTAATTATTTAAATACTGAAATAAAAATTTTATCAACTCCGAAAATCCTTACAGCTTGTCTAGGTTCAACAAATTGAATCTGAATTCCTCAAAATTTTTAATAACAATATCTCAATCTTTTAAAAATTTGAAATTCATTTTCAATCTTCAATTAAAATTTTACATCCACCTTCTGTAGTTTAATAGCTCTAATGTTAATCCTTTTCACTGTCCTCATTGACATGCGTCCTCAAATAATACCATAAATTAGTCTGTAAATATATCTTGATACGAAATCAAAACCCTACAATGAAACCAAAATCCTAATTTAATAACTAATCAACAATAATCAAATCAATATCAACAAGTGAGAATGGACGGAACAAGGGAACGATTTTAAATTGGAAGTTATAACAAGATTCTCAGGGGTCATCCCAGAAATCTCTCAAGGAATTGTGATTGAGTATTTGCTCTCGTCCTAGTATTCTATGTCCTAGATCCTATTGCAGGCACGTAGTAGTATAACAAGGATGTCACACTACTACGACATCGCACAACTCGCGAAGTCTGACCTGCATGGGCCACCACTAAAAACGTGTCACGACCCGCACCCGGTTTAGGGGCACGAGTGCGTGGGTACGTCCAGCCTACGCCGCAGTGTCGGCGGTAGAACGCTATCAAGGTCTTGATACTATCTATCTAATGTCACGCAAGCATCCAATCTCCATAAGGAGGCACGGATGACACAAATAAAATGAATACATACTCAATCACAGGATTACAGCACGATAAGATTTCGAACAGAAATTAAAATTAAATACAACACAAATCCAGAATGTAATCAAACTCAACAATATCCAAGTCTCAATAAAAAATGCCGGAGACAAATCCGGTACTAAATAGTCTACTTAAAGAACTAACTAAAAATAGTAATTTCCGGCTAGACCTCCCGGAATCACAACTAGACTACCAAGTCTGCAGCTACTCACCATATGGTCCATAAAGTGTCGGACAGCGGTCCTCTAAGGCATAGTCTGGAAAAATATTTCCAGTCAGGAAGGAGCAAAGAACAATCTCAAATAACAGTTCCATTTAATTGATAAGGACTATAAAGTAATAAACATGTCATGCTAGCTACTGAGAAGACAGTGAAATAAATGCAATGGAAAATAAAGAGACAGACAATGTAAAGAGACAGGCAATAGGCAATATGATACAGTCGGTGCATGTATGAAAATGAAAAGAACAAATATGGTATCATATACGGGTGATGTAGTATATGATTTAAATAGGGAAACTGTAATCTACTCTAAGTGTTTGAAATAGTAGTTTCAAAATGTGATCGGCTTGGGAACATGTACGATAGCTACAGGGCCTGGCTAATCATGGGTGAAGAGCATGATTAACACTTACAATTTTCTATACTACAATAAGAGGTTATGATCACATTTCTTACTAACTACTTCCCCGCCCCCAACTAGTACTGTGGATCCAACCATGACACGTCACGATACACGGGCAAGTCAAGTCTATCATGTACGATGTCTAATATATATGTCGTGTACAATATCAATACGATAATCAATGTAACATCTCATGACTGCAGATCCAAGCTATACTAGTCCATGTAGCACAGTGTCAAGGATTCAGTTGTAACATTTCAAGATTATTGAATTTATAGAAATTTTCAAGAAATTGGAAATTATCGGAGAATGTACTTGCCTTGGGTCCTTAGCTGGTAATTATGGATGTCCTGTTCCAGAGTATCCCCTGGGTGAACCAACAGTCCTATAAACATATCACAATTACAACACTTGTATCAGATGCTATCCGAACACACAGAAGAAATATACTGGCCTCAGGGCTATGCCAGGCAGGGCACTAGTCAACTAGGGTCACCTAGTAGATAGATACATAATTATACACATCTTAATTAACATATGTACTTACAATATACATCTCAAATTAAATACATATACAAAATATATGTATATATATATATAAAAATATGCTAAGGTTTTATACAAAATATATATACCAATATGAAAATATAACTCTACATATATACATTGATACCAGAATACGGTTATTTACATTTTTGTTCATTTATACCAACATACGTTTTTATTAAATATATACCCATACAAAATATATATACACATATATATTTGTATACCAAAATAATAATTATACTATATACATACTTGCACCAAAATCACCACATATACAATATATATATATATCATTTAATTCATGTATAATATATATATATATTAGTTGAACAATTATGTACCATATATATGCCAAAATACAATTTACAATATATATATTGTTAATATCTTTATTAAAATATACTAAGGCTAATACACCCATAGAGTTTATACTATATATATACATATATGCATGTACATACCAATTTATATTAAGAATATACTAATTACTTATACAAAATATATGTATATATTTACCATCATTAAATTTAACAAATACAGATACTAGAACATTAATTAAAAATTATACCTAGTATACATTAAATACCTACACACATACCTACATTTTACCAAAATAATATTTTTACCCATTAATTAGCTTTATACATATGCATATGAATTAATTATACATATACATATACACATTATATTAAAATATACTAATTAGATATACACTATACATATACAATTAAATATTAACAAAAGAAATAATATACACTAATACATATACTACTAAATATTAAATTAAATACATATTTATACCATTTATTTAAATACATACAACTACCATACATTTATTATATATACATATACAAATTAATTATACTAATTATACATATACCCTTCTTTATATACACTCATACGTATACATGTATGTATATATACATATATATATATATATATATATATATATATATATATATATATATATATAAAGAAAGAAGGGGAAGAAGAAGACTTACAGTGGGTTGGTGGCTGGCCGCCGGACCGGAGGGGGAAGTCGCCGGGTTGGAGTGAGGGCCGGAGCCGTCGCCTGCCGGGGAGCAGTCTCGGCCGGGGAGATGGAGGGAGATGCACGGCTGGATGGGGTTGGCCGGCTGTCCGGCGATGCAGAGGGGGATCGGAGGAGGCCGGACCGTGCGTGGAGGAGGCTCGCGGTGGTGTAGGTGGTGGTGGCAGTAGATGGTAGGAGATGGTGGTGGTGATAGGAGGAGGAGCTCGGCTGGACTTCGATGGATGGATGGATGGATGGATGGATGGGAGGAGCAGCCGCCTGCCGGGGTCGGGGAGGAAGAGCAGCGGGAAAACGGGGCCGGGCTAGGCTGGCCCGCCGGAGACGGGGTCGCCTGGGCGGTTGGCCGCCGACTGAGTGCACAGTCGCCTGGCCGGTGCACAGTTGTGAGGGTGGTTGGTTGTTTCCCTCTCCTTTCTTAAACTTTTGAATTTAAAAAATAATGGAGAAAGGAAGAAGAAGAAAAGAAGGAGAAGAGAAGAAGAAAGGAAGAAGGAGGAGAAGAATTCCTACGGTTTGGAGGCTTGAGGAATTTTGGAGGCTTGTGAGGTGGGGGAAAACCTAGGTTTCTAGGGATTAGGGTTGATGTAGACATGTCATTATATAGGATGAGGGGATTTTGATGGAGGGTTGTGATTGACCCCTAGAATGAGTGGCTCAGATTGAACATGAGGGAAATTAATTCATGTAGGAAAAATACAATTTGGTCCTCAAGTAAATAATCTTTCTATTTGGTCTTGGACAATGGGGTGATGACACCTACAATTGAATAATTACAACTTAGCCCCTTAAATTTGGGAAATTGCACAAACACATAAAATGACGAAAATTTGGCGGGCGATTCGGGGTCCGGTGTTTTGTAGGGTCAGGGGACGCTGTAAGACTGGTACGGGCTCAATTAGCAGGGCACTGAAATTAAATTGGGATTTTAGAATCAGATAAAATGGTATCCTCAATTTAAATAGAAATAAATGTAAGTTGTGTTCAACAATTAATTATGAGTACATGGAGCCAAAATCAGGTCAGGTCATCAATACCAATATTGAAGAAGACTCAGAACAGAATATTACCATAATTTGGGCCGCACGAAAAATAGGTCAAGATTGTCTCCAATTTCGATTGGGACGCACAACGATACAAAAAATAGGAATTTAAAATAACGTCCGCGACGATTTTTTGTGCGGTCAGAAATAATGCACAGGGAGCATAATCATGAGTTACAAAAATAGCAGAATTGAAGGCGGGCATGTCTAGGGCAAGATGATGAAATTTGTTGGAAGACAAAAGTCAGGGTAGCGCTCCAAATATCGAAGCAAAGACAATGCGCAAAAATTAAATAAAATACAGTAATTAATTACACCTCCAATAAATTAATTCTAAAATAAAATAATTAACTTCAAAATTCCATAACTCCGACAGGTGCTCATCTACTGGCTTCTAGGTCAAGTCTACCATCACAAACACAAACGAACACTGTCTAAAATATAATATATTAAAGTACACATCACACAGTTATTTAATTTAAATATATACTATTCATGCAATTAATTAATTATAACTACAATAATATTAAATATTGTAAAAAGTCGAAAATACCCCTATTTTCGGAATGTGGTAGTGACATTAAGTCTTAATCATGGTGTTTATAGAACAAGAATTAATAGTAAAATGGAAAAGTTACTAGCCTCAAGGGAAAAGGGGATATAACTTATATGGAGATATCGGTTCAATTACGTGATTTAAAACTAAGGTATAACCATAAATTATAATCTAAATGAATAATCAACTATCAAGTTCTAACTACCATGCACAAAAATTTAAAATTCAAGATTACAACTATAATCCTAGCAAGCTATATATCCTAACATAGAATAAAATCACTCGATCTACAATCAGAAGTGTCAGGTAGCATGAGTTGAAACATAAAGAAAAGAAGAATATAATTTAGTCATCGCACAATTAGCGAACGTTAAGGTCGCAGAGGAACAATATATAAAATTAAAATAGAGGGCTCTAGATAGCATCATGGTTTTCTAAGGGGTAGTGGTGTGCTAGTTGCTATGTTCGAGGTATGATCAAGGAAAAAGTGTTGATTACATTCCTCTAGGCTTCCTAAGGTGTTGTCTGTTTGTGGTATTAAATGAAAGAATGAAAGTGTATTTCAATGACGGGGTTTGTGCGAAACTTGCGCCCTTTGGTTTACAAACAAACTTGTACAATGTAATCCTATACGAGGATGTGGGAGTACAATTTATTTAATCTGGGTATAAATTGCTATAGGTGTCTGATCTGCGGTCGATCACTTTAGCCCTTGGACCACGTGATGTTGAAGAAGTGCTGTGGAAGACAGGTAGCAGCTTCGAAGGTTGTAGGAGAGGGTGGATGCACGATGCCGAAGTTGTCGATCCTCGCTCTCTGCCTGAGCTCCGGGCTCTCTCTCTTTCTCTCTCCTCCTTGTTCGATCTTCTCTGACTGTCGACCTTGGATCTGGTGTTGGTACTCTTGACTGAATTTTCTGACCTGGGATCTGATATCGGTTTCTTGACCAATTTTTCCAACCTTGTTCCCCATTGACAAGGGCCTCTATTTATAGAGTCTTTGGTGACAGTGACCACTCCATTGGTGTAGCAACCGAGGAGTGGAAAGTACAGTACCCTTTTACACAATGGTTAAAGTAACCAATGCCTACGTGTAGATGATCTTTTGACTGAGCGGGTAACGTGGGTCCAACTAAGGGGACACAACACGTACGGTTGCTACTAAGATCACGGCGTAAAAGCCACGCGGGTAGGTATCCATTGTATAGAAGAGGTTGGCGTAGAAGCCAAATGTCCGTCACCATGGCATAGAAGCCAAGTAGGAATAAAAGCCGAACAGGCATAGAAGCCGAGTAGGCGTGGAAGCCGAGCAGGCATAAAAGCCGAACAGGCATAAAAGCCGAACAGGCATAAAAGCCGAGTAGGCGTGGAAGCCGAGTAGTCGTAGAGACTGAGTGGGCGTGGAAGCCGAGTAGTCGTAGAGACTGGTGGGCATGGAAGCCGCATGAGCACAGATCCTGAATGGGCGTATAGGCCGCTGCATATCATGCCAGAATGGGCGTAGAAGCCACTTGAGCACAGATCCTGAATGGGCGTAGAAGCCGCTGCACACCGTGCTGATGTGAACGCCTTAGCCGGAATTACGGCTTTTGAAGATATAACCAAATCTCTTACAGAGATTTGCCATTACCTTATGCATTAAATGCGGAGGCATATTTCGAAGGTCTGCAGGCCTTCTGTGCACCCATCGCTGAGACGTGTCTTGAGAGAAACTATCACCGCTCTGTACAATTAGACGTGGAGACGTGCCTCGAATCCCGTACGAAGTGCAGCTTTTAACGTGGCAGGCGGTTTGTCTGCTGCGGAGCGTAAAACAGCTCATGTTTTTCTGTGTAAAATAGGGCAGTGTATTCCCTTGTACGCAAAAGAGCGGTTTATGCTGAGGGGACTCCAGTAAACGACGGTTTGGTGATGTTTTACCAAATCCTCTGCATTAAATGGTGAGATCCGCCATCATACTGTAGGATGCGTCCCGAGAGGTCTGCCATCGTTTTTAGCCGTCGTCTGGGTAGCCGTGCATCACCTTTTGTCAGGAGTCAGAGGTCAGATTTACTGCGTGACTTGACAGGTTTATTTTGGGGAAGATGAAGCGTTCTGCGTACGCTATCGCGCTGCTTTGAGAGCGGTTGAGTTTTACGCCATGGAGGTGATGAAGAACTCTGTTTCACGCTGGAGCGGCCTGGACGTACTGCACTTATGCGGATGGTCCTTTGAGATTTATTCTTCACGCTATATTTTAGCAGAGAAAACTCTGTCGTACGCCTGATGGCTCTGAAGGCCTCTGCTTACGCTGCTCTGTATCAAGAGGCTGTGTAGCTCTTCCCAGCATATTTTTCATGCTTCTACAAGACCCCCTTCAGAGCTTTTAAATTCCTTGAAATTTGAAACACTTTGAACGAAGCATGAATGGCCCCTCGTAACTCAAAACGTTTTTGAGTGGAGCGTTAAAACGGTCGGTGCAGACTTTATGGCAGATTTATGGGGGACCGCTGTGATCTCTTTTGCCTATAAAAAGGCTGGGGGAGTTAGCCTGTTCTCCCCACATCTTCATCACCACGCAGAGATGATCACAGGAGTTCGCCGGGTCGATTTGAGGAAGAAGGAGATCATGTTCTTCCAGCGTGTAAGGAGCCAAAAAAGTCGGCATCTTCGAGCAAGTGTCCACTGCAACGATGGATCATAGAAGGATATCTTAGCCTCCCTTGCTCGGGATAATCAGCAACTTTGTATGGCGTTGCCCCAGGAGAGAGGAAGAGTCGTATTTGACCACACAGCTTGCAAGCTGTATCTCTTCTCCTTAGATCCCCGCGGACGAGATTAGATAAACCGTAATCTATCGTCCCTGATCGAGCTGGGTGGAAGACCCCTCAGCTGGATCGGCCATGGCGAATGGAGGATCTTTTTGTTCATTACTGTGGAAGTAAATGAACCGCCATGGAAGAAGAGGAAGACCTGCACCGATGCAAGAACCCGGTAGAACGGATTCTGGGGGCGATCTTTCAACGACGATGATGAGGAAGCCCTTTGTAGATGGGATTTCCCTCATATGTAGTCATAAAAATGAAAAGAAAACCTTTGTAGATTGGATTTCCCTTATATGTAATCATGATTTTGATCTTTAATAAAAATCGTCTTTCTTCTTCATATGATCATCTTGCCATATGTTGCTGTGAAGTCTGAATATGTACAGCTTCAACACGTCTGAATCTGTACGCCGACTTTGTAGAAAGAGTGCTAGGTTATGTCCTTTACGCATAGCGAGTAGTTCATAGAACGTTCTAGAGCATTTTGAACATCTTAGAACTGTCCTGTTGCTGGGACTGAGGAACCGCGTAGAGCTCTGAACTTCTGATAAACAAAATTTTTGTTCAGTCTTCGCCTTCGAGAGTGACTTCTCGAAAATCCCTTGGAACAGGGTCGAGAAATGGCTGTCAAAAATTGAGTTGCCATCTTTTGATAGACGAGGTATTCAGACTGGAGTTTGGATGAACCTCCAATTGACCCGAGAAGAGTAATTTCTCAATGTTTGAACTCTTGTATGTTTCGGGTACTTGGGATATGTTGAGGCCAAGGAGGAGTATCTTCTGTGTGAACTCCTGTAATTGACCATCTTGGGGACCGTTCGAATATATGGAAAGTCGTGGAGCGAGAAATCATCAGTCTGTAGCCTCCGGGCGTAAAACATCGTCGAGCGTGAAATCGTAGACTTGTAGTTCCTGTGTGTGAAGTCATGGGTTTTGTGGCCTCTCGAGCATAAAAGCAACTGAGCACAAAGGCATCCGGGCCAAAAACCTGACTTGTAGCTGTCGAACGTAAAATTGTAGATTCGTAGCCGTCGAGCGTGGGAAGCTCCTTTAGCGTAGAACTGTATATCTGTAGCCTGTGAGCGTAGAACACCATCGAGCGTGAAATCGTAGACTTGTAGTTCCTGTGCGTAAAGTCATGGGTTTTGTGGCCTCTCGAGCATAAAAGTTACTGAGCACAAAGGCATCCGGGCCAAAAACCTGACTTGTAGCTGTCGAACGTAAAGTTGTAGATTCGTAGCCGTCGAGCGTAGAAAGCTCCTTTAGCGTAGAACTGTATATCTGTAGCTCCTGAAAAGAAAATTTCTTCGAACGTGAAGTCTTGCGGATCTGTTGCTTCTGAGCGTAAACTGAGCGCTATCGAGCGTGAGATCATCGATTTGGTATCTGTTGAGCGTAAAATCGTAGATTTGTGGCCTCTCGAGCCTAAAAGCTACTGAGCACAAAGGCATCCGGGCGTAAAACCATAGACTTATAGCTTGCGAGCGTAAAACCGTAGATCTGTTGCTGTCGAGCGAAGAAAGCTCCTTTAGCGTAGGACCTGCTGAACCGTCTTTGCACGAAAAAACTTTTCGAATTTGCTGACTGTCCGTCTTTCAAGGTTAGTGGGCTGACGTGGCATCCAATCATAACCCTTTATTCAATTTTGCGAGATTTGGTTAGGGTCTCGAGGAGTCCGTCTGAGGATTCGAGGAGTCGGCCCAAACTCTATATATGTCCCAAGTTCTCTGAGAGAGAAACTTTTTATCCATCTTCTGTGAAAGAGAGCTTTCGACTGTTCGAGTTTTTCTTCGTTCCCTCGAATCTTCAGAAAATGGCGTCGAAACAAACCTCCTTCGCTAAGGGAAAGGGTATAGGTTCCACTTCTCATTCTTCCGCCCCAGCGAGGGGGTCTTCGGTCGGTCAAGGCGAACCTCCTTCTGAGCGAGGTGTCCCACCGATGAGCAGTGCACCCGGTCTTAGAGGTAAAGCCTTCGGGGTGACAAAAACGACAAAAAATCCTTCGCACACGTTGAACGTGACCGCGCTAGGTCGTCTTCTGTGCTGATAGCCTCTTCTTGAGGAAGATGATGCACGGAGGCATTTTTATCTTTTATGCCCACATTTCTAATGTGTCAGCGTAAAGACTCCATATTTTCATAGTTCTGAGCGTAGGAGCTCTGGCTACCGAAAATTGGGGTATATCGTAAAATTTGAATTTTATGCTTGTGGGGGGGACCTCCGGCGTAAAATTGCCAGATTTCCACAATCCTGCGTATAGCACAGACTGTTGTTTCTTTCGGTTCGTATGTTCGTGCAAGACTTGTGATGACGTATTTTCCTTGCACTTTTGTAGTTGACTTGGGTGAGTCTCCACTGGCCGAGGTGATGGGCTCCGCTGCTGGGATGCTACACTCGAACTACCTGGAGGATCTGTCCCACGTGTCCTTCCCTATCTTCGGACCCCAGTACCCTGAAGGAAGGAGGGTCTTAATATCGGCTCAGGGCGAGCGAATACTGCTGAGCATGATCAACGGGGAGCCTCTGACTTATGTAGACGGAGTGTCGTACGTAAAGTCGGCTTTCCTTTTTGGGGACATGATCGACAAACAGTCCCAGACGAAGCCTAAGAGGGAGCCCTGGGTCTTCTCAGCCGGGATTTTGGTTTTGTACCTACCAACGATGCCGAGGGATTATCCCATCTCGGCCTTCTTCCTCGCGACGCATCCTAGAAAGATATCGTGGACGCTGACTCCTGATCTTCACGGCAAGCCGGGGAAGATTTTTTATCTAAAATGAGCTGACCAGGGGTCATTCGTCAGTCGCCCCTCCGGCGTTGTGACATTGTTCAGAGGACTGTGCCCGGGCAGTGTTCCAAGTGAGGATAGCTTGGTGATCCAGCCGGTCCAATTGCCGACCTTCTGCAACGACTTCATGGGCCGAGGTGGGATATATCCCAAGGAGAATCCTTGGTGCAATGGGTGGATCACCCCAACGAACTCCCGATGGAGATGCCTAGTTGACTGGGCCTTGAAGCACTTCCAGAGAGAGTTGGAGGGCATTGGACTATATGCCGCTGTGAGTACGACGAGCGTCGGGTTGCCTCCGAACCCCAATTTGTTCCTGGCGCTGATGGAGCGGTACATTTCGCTCACCGGGACCTTTGCCACTCCACTGGGGGAGTTAGGGTTGGCACTCCACGAGATGGCAGTTGTCTCGAGACTGCCGATGGGGTATACTCCATATGAAGAGTATGTTCCTACCAACCGGGAGTTGGGGGATTTGGACCCTCGGGTGGCGGAAGTATATCAGGAGCTGATGTGTCAATACTTCGCGTGCACCGCCTTTTATAACGAGCCTTCTGATTTGGCTCACACCACCAAGTGGATGTCCTACCTCTTCTTCTACCGAGCTGGGGCCGCCAGGTCGGAGAAAGCCTCGGGTGGCAAGAATGAGCCCGTGAACTGTTTTGGCGTGCTTAGTGCCCAGGTTGTGGAGACTCTTATGGAGGAGGCTGAAGCTCCGGACCAGATTCTTGTCGAGGGGGTAGGAAAGTACCCGGAAGGCACCAAGGCTTGTAGTTACTTGAGGCGTTGTCGCAGGCCTTTGTTTAAGGAAGCCCAGCTGGCTGGTTTCCTCTCCATATGGTTGCGCCGAGTAGTGGTGCTAGGTACCGCATCCGCGGACCGCATTCACCGAAACATCCTGTGGCCGGCAGTGCGCCTGGTGTTTGGGGCAAGACTGGGCTTGCTTCCTGCCTTGGTGTGCCGTATACAGGCTGGCTTGAGAGCCATAACTGATGGGTTGCTCGTCGATGAAGCTTGACGTGAGAGTTTTCCCAGGGTGGAGTTACCATACCTATACTTGATGGGATGGTTGGTTCTCCACAATCCCCGGGTGATGTCTCCTGGGTCCGGTAGCAGCTCGGGGGGTATATTCTTGCTGAATTACAAGGATTCCTCCTGGAATATGAGCACAGTTTTAGACTACCGGCTGGTGTTGAACCTCGGCCACGGTTGGAAGCTCCTCTGTACTGCTCCCCCCGTGCATCGCAATCAATCAGGGGTGCGGCTTGAGGATTCAGGTGGAGAGAAGACCGACCTTTCCCCGGAAGCTTTTAACTGGTTGGTCTGTATTAGGCCCTCCCATCTGCTGTACAAGAGCGAAGATCACTGCTTCTTCGAGCCCTACTTGCCTAGTCGGTTTGCCAGGTAGTTTGGGTACGATCAGCTGCATGTGGGCAATGCCGTTACCAGCTTTAGGTCTAGGGGCGGACTCATTGATGGAGCTAGAGGGTGGCGATATTTCCTTATGGGTTGTATGAGGGCAACCTTCATTTTGCCGGTTGTTACAACCTCCACGGAGCTTCGCATTCTCCATTCTTACGCCCAGTTTTACGTGGCGATTAACACCTTCCATCGTGATTTTGACGTGGTGGAAGCTTCCGGGTGCCTTCTCCCAAGCCTGGGGGAAGAGTTGACGTCCCTTCGGTTTCTTCGGACGAAGGTGAGGAGTCTGGTACTCCGAACGAGCCTCTGGTATCGGTGCCGAGGTGCGAAGTGCCTCTGCCTGCGGGGGCTTTGGTAGTCCCTTCTGGGAAGTGACGGGCTTCTGCTCTAAAGGAAGTTTCTCTTCGCAAGAGGAGGAAGGAGACGGTTGCTCGTCCTCTCCGCATTCCTGGCATTGCGGCTCCTGGGAGTGAGCCTGCCACTCTCTACCTCGGGGATGACTCCTTGGCTGGAGGTTCCTCGCCTTCTAGAGAGGGGCCTCCTACAGTTTCGGTCGTCCATGCCGGAGAATCCTCGCTAGAGGTGGCTGTGGCGGCTACTGCTCCAGGTAGCGGAGCGAGATTGCCTGTGTGGCCGAGGCAGATGGGAGAATCTTTCCCGAGGCCAGCAGCGGGCATGACTCTTGCCGTGTTAGTGAGCGCGCCTGGCGAGATTCTGGCCGATGAACTTCGACCACGTCTTGGTGGAGGCCTGACAGAACTCTCGACGATGTCGGTCGGCCCACCTCCTTCTCCAGGCATGACGATTCGCATTGCGTCATTAAGGCGTGGTTTAGCTATATCGACTGCAGATGCGTCGTATATGCCGTTGGCTCCGGGTAAAATGTCATTTTTATGTCTCCTTTGAGAAAGATTGTTATCATACTGATATTGACTTTCTCGTTTTTTTCTCAGAGGATAGCGCCCACGGGGAGTATAGCGTTGAAGCGCATTCTGGTTCCGCTCGGGCTTCTGACGAGGAGGCGTTCGTCTTTGATGAGGAAGTGGCTTCGGGGGCCAGTACTCCTTGAGTAGCTTCGTCACCTCGAGAGAAGGATGAACACGTCGTCATGACCTTGCCTCTAGTGAGTGTGGCGACGACTTCGGCCGCCGTTACCGCACCTTCTTCGATTGTGCCATGTGTCGATGCGACGGCTGTGGCCACCTCGTCTGCAATCATCCCTGGAGAGGGACTTGCTGACATTGCGGGCGCTCCCGGCGTTCAGTCGAATCTAGTTGCGTTGACCGAGCAGCATACCAGCCTTTTCTACACCGGTTTGAGGACGATGGTGTCAATGGTGTTAGCGAAGAGTCTGGATTTTGAGCGCCTGAGGAAGACTTCTCTTGCTTCGATCGGGGTCATCAGGGAGCTCGGCGATCCTGGGGTAGCTGACGCCCTGGAGGCGGTAGTTAATGGGTTAGAGCAACCTATTAACGAACATTTACAGCTGACTCGGGGTCTCGATGCTGATGTTCAGGCTCGGTTCGACCTCATGACTGCGCGGCTTGCTACGAAGGTTGAAAGCCTAGACAACTATATCCAGAAGCATAAGCTGGAGGTGGATAGGAGAAAAGTTGTCGTGGGAGAGGCTCTTGCCGTTGAGACGCGGTGTCGCTCTGAGCATGAAGGGAATGCAGCGAGGGTCTCCAAGCTGAAGGAAAAACTCGCTCGGGCAGAGGAGTGGGCTTCTCAGTCGCTGGCAGGTCTAGACGTAGCGTCCGGTCGACTGAGCACAGCGCGACGGGAGCTGGACCGTGCAGAAGCTGCTCGGGCGGGCTATATTCTGGCAAAGGCTGATCTGACCCTCACGGACACTCCCGAGGCACGGCTGGAGTAGGCTCGTGCCTACGCCTTGGTTCTTAGGAATGAGAGGATAGCTGCGCTGGAGCGGCAGATTCACAATTTGACTCACCAGCCATCATGATGTATCCTTTCCCCTTTTTGCTTGCCCAGATGTAATTCTGCCTCCCTCTCGGGAATAAATAAAGGCGACTCTTTTCTGACTTTTGTGGACCCATCATTTTGGAATGTAAATGACCAGTTTTGGTGAGAGTGTTATCAGAGATAGTATGGACATGATAGACTCCCGATAAACTTCTTAGCAGGACACATCTATTCAGAGGTCATACGAACATGATAGAGCGTAATCCTACTAATTGCGTTTTAGAAGTAGTTTTATCAGAATCGAGGGCCTTGCTATGTCCCACCCGAGCAGGGGGATTAAGCATAGTACCTTTTCAGGAATTTGCCGTTAATAGGAGCCATTAACAGGTCTCCATTAGGCTGGACTATCCTGTAGGCACCGTTCGAGAACGTTGTCTCGATCACATAAGGGCCTTCCCACTTGGGTTAGAATTTGCCTTTACTTCTGTGGGTAAGAATCATTGGTCTTCTTACGGCTAGAACTAGCTCGCCGACTTTGAACACTCTTTCCTTCACTTTATGATTAAAAGTTTTGGAAATGCGTGCTTGGTAAAGTGCGATGCGCTGTTGAGCTTGTAGGCGTTTCTCGTCTAACCCTTCAAGCTCTTGGAGCCTTAATAGGTTATTCTTTTCTCGAGTCAACTCACTAGTCACTGCTATCCTGAGCGACAGGATCTGTATTTCGATGGGAAGAACTGCCTCGCTCCCGTAGACCAGTGAAAAGGGGGTACAACCTGTAGGTGTCCGTACCGTTGTGCGGTATGCCCAGAGACATTCGCCCAGCTTCTCGTTCCAGTCTCTTTTGTTTGAAGAA
Source organism: Iris macrosiphon (assembly GCA_036927795.1). Classification (NCBI taxonomy): domain Eukaryota; kingdom Viridiplantae; phylum Streptophyta; class Magnoliopsida; order Asparagales; family Iridaceae; genus Iris; species Iris macrosiphon. The sequence continues at coordinate 58,324,312 of JAYESA010000003.1, forward strand.
ACGAACTTCTTCAGGAGTTTGATAATGGTTTTGTTGAAAGCTTCCGCCAAACCATTAGCAGCTGGTTAATATGCCGTAGAGGCAATATTATGTATTCGACTTTTATCTCAAAATCGATAAAATGCTTGGCTGATGAACTGAGGCCCATTGTCATGGATTATCCTTCGAGGAATCCCAAAGCGATAAATAACGTGGTGCTTGATAAAGCTGATCACGTGAGACGTTTTTACCTCAGCCAGAGGGATCACCTCTGCCCATTTGGAGAAGTAATCCGTGATGGCCAGTATGAACCGGTGGCCTCTGGAGGAGGACGGGTGAATGGGACCGACGATATCCATACCCCATGCTTCGAAGGGCCAGGATGCGACCGTAGGATGTAGATATTCAGACGGTTGGTGTATGAAGTCTGCATAAACCTGACAGGCTCTGCATTGTCTTGCATAGCTGATCGCGTCTATGATCATAGTGGGCCAGTAGTAGTCCATTCTCCTGATACGATCCTGTAGCTTAGGACCGGGCTGATGCGCTCCGCATACGCCGTCGTAAGCTTCTTGGATAATCTGCTGTGCTTCGTCGTCTGAGAGACATCTTAATAGCAGTCCGTCGTAGGTTTGACGATATAGGCAGTGTGAAGATGCATCGAAATAGAAGCGTAATGATTGTCTCTTGACGGATATTGCTTCTTTGGGGTCCTCTGGCAAGATTTCGTATGCGACAAAATCTATAAAGGGACTTCTCCAGTCCCTTCCGGGGGGATCTGTGTTCACAGCGTGGCTGCGTTCTATGTGAAGGTTGTTCTTCACACAAAATAAATCTCTGTTAAGAAGGATCACCGAATCTTGCCTTCTTATAGGGGTAGCTAAGTCCGCAGCTAGACTGGCCAGGGCATCAGCTTCCAGATTCTGAGATCGAGGTACATGCTCTAGGAAGAACCCTTTGAACATCATGGCTATCTTGATTGTCCCTCGGTGATAGGGGATGAGGTCTGAATTCCGGACTTCGTATATCCCTCTGACTTGATTGACGATAAGCAGAGAATCGCCGAAAGCTTCTAGGGATTCGACCCCCAGCTCTTCAGCGACTTGGAGCCCGATCAACAGGGCGTTGTATTCCGCCATATTGTTGGAGCATGGTTCATTAAGAGAGTATGCCCGGTAGATGACGAGTTTATCAGGAGTGACCAGGACGATTCCTACCCCTGAAACCACGTTTCCCTGGGGGCCAGTCCTGGAGGCACCGTCAAAGAATAGTTGCCATGTGTCATTTTCCATTGTGAAATTACATTCTGCAACTTCGTCAGGAATGTCTTCGTATAACTTGGAGGCCTCCGGGATCGGATGAGCAGCCAGGAAGTCGGCCAGCGCTTGGCCTTTAATGGACTTCTGCGGAATATACACCATGTCATATGATGTTAACAGCATCGCCCAGGTTGCGAGTCGGGAATTAAGAATACTCGGCTTGCTCATCAGTACTCGAAGAGGGTTGATCCTGGAGATGATATGAATAGTCTGGCCGATGACGTAGTGCCGCATCTTTTGGATAGCGAACATCAGAGCCAGATATTCTTTCTCCACTGGGTTGTACCGGTGTTCGGCTCCGACCATCATCCTGCTGAGGTAGTAGATAGCCTGATCATGCCCCTCGTCGTTCTTCTGCGCTAGAAGAGCTCCTAGCGAATGATCCATTGCTCGGACGTACAGCAAGAACGGTTTCCCCATGATGGGAGGCACCAAAACTGGTGGACTGGTGAGGTAGCGTTTGATCTCCCCGAATGCTTGCTGACAGGTTTCGTCCCATACGAAGGATACACCTTTCTTCATAAGGTATGAAAAATGCTGGCATCTTCCTGAGAGGTTGGATATGAACCTCCGGATATAAGCCAGACGGCCTTGAAATCCCTGGAGTTCCCTCAGATTGCGGGGCGGTCGCATTTCTACTATGGCCTGGACTTTGTCAGGGTCCACCTGGATGCCTTTGGCGGTGATAACAAATCCCAGGAATTTGCCACTAGATACGCCCAGGAAGGACTTCGTAGGGTTCATCTTGAGTTGATGTCGGCACATTAACTCGAATACCGTCCTTAGGTCCTGAATGTGATCATCCTTGAGGCAGCTCTTGACGGCTATGTCGTCTACGTAACACTCTACTATTTTGCGTAAATGTTCATGGAATATGCCGCTCATAGCCCGTTGGTACGTAGCCCCGGCATTTTTCAATCCGAAGGGCATGACCGTATAGCAATACACTCCCAATGGGGTGCGGAAGGCTGTGTGCTTCTCGTCTTCAGGATGCAACTTGATCTGATTGTATCCTGAGAACCCGTCCATGAAAGACATGCATTCAAAACTGCAGGTGTTGTCGATCATGATGTCCGTAATGGGAAGAGGAAATTCATCCTTGGGGCAGGCCGCATTCAGATCTCGGTAATCGATGCAGATACGTACCTTCCCATTTTTCTTCATAACTGGGACAACGTTGGCGACCCAGTCGGGATGTTGTTCTTCCCGGATGAACCCACAGGCTATCAGCTTTTTGACTTCAGCTTCAATGGCGTCCATCATGTCCGGTGGGAACCGGCGTTGGTGCTGCTTCACAGGCTTTGAGTCAGCCAATATGTTGAGTTTGTGAGTAGCCACCTTCGGGTCTAGGCCCGGCATGTCTCTATAATCCCATGCAAAGACGTCGACGTATTCCTTTATCAGCTGTATGATTTCTTCCCTTTCGGCTGGCGGAAGATTGTCACTGATAAATATTGGCTTTGGCGAAAGCTCACCCCCAACATCGATTTGGATAACTTCGTCTTTGGTTGGAGGTTCCCTTTGTTCGAAGCAGAATTCCCACTGTGTATCCATTTGCTGAGCCCAAGAGTCATTCTCAAATGGCTCAGAATCTCGTTCCTCTGCTTCTGAGGGATCTATCATCACCATATTTGCTGATAGTGCTTGTTCGAGAGCATCAGGTGAGTCGGGGGGTGACGAGCCGTCCCAGGAGGAGGAAAAGATGTCCTTATCCGACGTGGAAGCCGTAAGGGAGGTGGCATACCCTAACCCGAAACGAGTTTGTTGGTAGCGGGGGTCAACGCGTGGCGGCGTTCTTTTGCCTTTTCCGTAGTTGAGGCCCGACTTTCGCTTCAAGTCGTAGCCCATGTTTTGCATGATCTTCAGCGCTTGAGGGCTGTATCGGTGAACCTGCATCTTCCCAGTATCGTCATCGAAAGGATCTTCCTGGATGGCTGGTTGATTGCGCATGCGGCCGAATACTATTGGACGCTGACTGCTGCAAGTAGGCGGGATTATGAAGATAGAATCTTCATGCGGACCATACGTTGTGATGACGTTGGATGATGACGCTGCTTCCCAGATATGCGGATGGTAGGAGTCCATAGCTTCCAAGAACTTTCGTGCTATGGGTTCTACCTCATCACGGGGAGTGGGTTCCTGATTTGGAATCTGAGTATTAATGTACTGGAAAAGAGGATGTTTATTGCCATCTGGAACTCCGTTCCTGGTCGTGTTTATATTGGTCGGCTGCTTGTCGCGTCGAAGGTTGATGACCAAAGGTGGAGGCTTCTGGTTAAGAGTAACCGCTGGAGAATTGCTTCTTTTCCCCGAGCTGGATCTGTTCAGGTAAATAGCCATGGGCTCTATGGCTTTTGGATGAGTGGTTCGTCCTTTCACTCTGATCGACAGCGGTAGTGCGGCAGAGGGTTCTCCTGGCTCCCGGTAGGATTCCTTCTCTGTCTTGCCCGCCAATTCTTCCGTGTGGTCCTGCAAGTACAATACGGCGTCAGAATAGTAGGACTCTACTCCTTTAAACGGGTTTAGGTCGGCCACCTCCATTTGTACCATCCCTTGGGGGTCTACATATTTAAGACATTGATGTAGAGTTGAAGGAACGATGTTGTGATCGTGGATCCACGGTCTTTCCAGCAAGATGTTGTAGGATACCTCTGAATCGATCACGTAAAATATGGCCACCGATCTGAGGTTGCCAATCTGGATCCTCAGGCGAATCTTCCCTAACGGCTTACTTCTTCCGGCGTTGAATCCCACGATTGTAGTGGAGGTGTAAGCCAGTTCACTGGTAGGAATCCTCAACGGTCTGAGCAGACTGTGCGGGATGATGCTGATCGATGATCCCGGATCTATGTGAATCCGATCAACCTCCATGGAACCGATGTACCCGGTGTAATAGAGGAGCCTATCATGCCTGTTATGTTTTAACAACATGTCATTTTGGGTGAAGGTGATATTTGGGACCACCTCCATCACACTGTGGCATTGAGGGCACGCCACTGGTTCTTCGTCGGGAGATTTGAGCTGGGTCAAGCATGCCTCCGCCTGCATTAGTGCTTCACTCAGGGCTAGACGAGTGTCTTGGGAGAGCCTGAGTAGCTCGAAGATGGAGAGCCTGGCCGGTGTATTAGCCAGTTGGGCTAGGATGTTGAAGTTATACGGCTTCTCAAAACGTTTCTTCGAAATATTTTTTACAGGTTTATTGAAGCACACTTCTCTTTGTTTTCCTTTGTCCGCCGGCGTCGGTTTTGAAGGGTTGGCTTCCGGTATGACGGGGCTTGGCCCTGCAGGTTTGGCAGCTGAAACGTCTGCCGATATATCCTCTTGACTTGCTCCGTAGTCGTTGAGGTAGGCTCTCCCTGACCGGGTTGCAGCAAGTACCTCGTCTTCGTCTGATGGCAAAGAATTTGCGACCATATGGCATGGTTTGTACTTTGAGCTCCTCCTGGACGTAGCTCTAGTCCCTTCCTCGAGCTCTGACACAAAATTTGGATGAACCCACATAATCTCGCCCTGACGGGTGGTCAGGGGTACCAGGTTATGATTTTGATCCCTAGCCGAAGGGAGATTGACGATGCCCATTGTGGCTCGGGAAATGGGCGTGATACCGTCCATTGTGGCTCGAGAAATGAGCTCCTCCTAGACGTAGCTCTAGTCCCTTCCTCGTCTTCGTCTAATCGCCGAACCACAGAGAGATCATGTTGGCTGTGACCGTTTTCTCGGTGTCGTACAGGGTGATGGCCTTAGCATCGATCAACCCCTGGATCTTCCTCTTCAGTACGTAACACATCTTTGTTGGGTGGTGTATGTATCTGTGGAAGATGCAGTATTTGGGGTCGTCGGTACTGCCTACCTCTTGGGGCCGCCTTAGCTCCGGCAGGGTGATCTTGCCACTTTTGACGAGACACTCAAATATACTAGGGATATCGTCGTCGTCGAAAGAGTAGACCCCGATGGGCCTGGAAGTCCCGGGCTTTGTCTGCGTGGTCGCCGCCGTCTTTTGTCTGGACGTATTGACTGTCAGAGCTTCTTTTCCCTTGGAGCTGCAAGGATGGTCGCCGCTGGGAGATGGCCTTTTGCCTCTATCGGAGGCGGAGATCATGATGCCATTGTCGCGCGCCTTGCGACTGTTGTCTTCAGCGGCCACTGCCGAGACGATGAACGAGGGCCACTCATGGAACTGATATGGTCCTGTGAACACCGAGACTATTGGAAGGAGGTTCTTCCTGCAAATGTCTACTAACGCCGAGTCTGGAACTCCTGGAGGCATTTGTAAGGTGGCCTGACGAAAACGTTCGACGAAGGTGCGAACATCTTCCTTTTCCCTTTGCTTGACTTCAATGAGGGAGGACATAGACATGTCCATTCCACCCTCGTAGAATCGTGTGAAGAATAGCGCTTTAAAGTCTTCGAAGGAAGCAATGCAGTTGTCCGCCAAGCTACGGTACCACTGATAGGCTACTCCTGAGAGGCAGCCCTTGAACACCCGAGTGAGGAGGGCGTCGTTCCCTTGTAGCAACACCGTCATCATACTGAAATAGTTTAGACTTGGTGATGTTTTTCCTTCGAACAGAGCCATAGTCTGAGGTTTGTACTTCGGAGGAAAAGGGACTTCTTCCCAGATAGCCGGGTAAGGCTGGTTGATTCCCAGTTTCTTGAGCTGATCTTTGTGCCTCAAGGCGTCAAACTGGGCTTTCAACTCCCGTACTGCCTACATCGGATTCTCAATTGGAAGCGGAGGGACTGCTGACTCTTGATCTAGAGCAGGTTCTTGGCTTGGGTCGGATGGTGGTAAGTCCACCCCCATACGTATCTGAGTTGGCGGGACCGACGCTTGAGCCATGGCAGTCACGTGCTGAGTTAGCATCATCTGGTGCATGTTCTCCATTACGGATTACATTTGCTTCAAAGATGTCTCTAGCACAGTGATGCATTGTTTCGCGTTTCCTGAAGCCTCCTCGCGTTCGTCTTCAATGGCGTAAGCTCCCACTTCCCTGGGCGTCATCGAAGGATTAGTATAGGTCACCGCAGAAGTCGACTCTACACTCTCAATATCTGTTCTGGGGGATTGGCGACCCCCAATGTCGGAATCAGACGAGTACGGAGCTGGTTGCTGTGACCTTGCCCGGGTGTTTTGGAACACCCCAGCTTCAGTGCTCCAGAGGAGGTCTTCGAATCTTCTTCGGCTCGGAGGCCCAGAGGGATGACGTCTCGAGCTCGACCTTCTTCTGGGTATGCGTGAAGCCATGTTCACGGACGCATACGCGTGCTCTTCTTTCGGAAAATACTAAGAGTAGCTCAATCAGTCGAAGACCGACTGTTTTGCTTTAGAACAGCAGCAGTCAATCACAATCTTATGACTATTACAACATTGCTCTCTGGGGGGCGTAATAGACATGTTGGAAGATCCCCTCTCCTTACGCTTCTGGACTAGGCATTCGCGTAGGTCAGGAGTAGCAACCGGAGCTTGCTTTACGCCACGGGACTTCGCCTGGCGTAATTTGGAGATTCGCTCAGACTGGCGTAAAGCTGAAGAGGTCCTCAGTCGGCCATCGGCTTCTTGCGTAATCCGGAGGGTAGGCAGATTGTTCTCTTGCTGGCGTAAAGGCCGAGAGGTTGAATATTCGCCTGCTTGCTTTCCCTCGCGGAGATCACCGCGCTCATCTGTTTTACCATAGAAGTCAGATATTGTTTTGCGCGTGGAGCGTGATCTGTTCTTCCGATTTGGCATTGAGGCACTATCGAAAGTTTTGTCTGTACCGCGTGTAGCGGGAGACTGATTCCTACGCGTAGAGCGCAGTGGATACTTCTGGGTTAGCGCAGAGGCCTTGCCTGAAGTTTTGTCTGTACCGCACGTAGCGGGAGACTGATTCCTACGTGTAGAGCGCAGTGGATACTTCTGGGTTAGCGCAGAGGCCTTGCCCGAAGTTTTGTCTGTACCGCGCGTAGCGGGAGACTGAATTTTACGTGCAGGGCACGAAGGGAGCGATGCTACCACCTCATTGGTCGGAGAGATCGGAGAGATCGGAGAGTCCACAGGAATGGTTGAGGATGTCTTGGGCATCCACACTTTGTGCAGCTTCCTGTTGTCTTGGACGGAGAGAGAGTGAGAGCTACCCCCGGTTCGAAGCATGTCTTCATAAGCAGACTGGTCGAAATGAACGACCAGCGTCTTCTTCACGGTTCCTATAGATACCGCATCGCGTTGAGCAATTACTTCCTCGTCAGAAGAGAAAGACGTCCCTAGCAGAGTCGTCATCTTGTTTGTGGTATTAAACGAAAGAATGAAAGTGTATTTCAATGACGGGGTTTGTGCGAAACCCGCGCCCTTTGGTTTACAAACAAACTTGTACAATATAATCCTATACGAGGATGTGGGAGTACAATTTATTTAATCTGGGTATAAATTGCTATAGGTGTCTGATCTGCGGTCGATCACTTTAGCCCTTGGACCATGCGATGTTGAAGAAGTGCTGTGGAAGACAGGTAGCAGCTTCGAAGGTTGTAGGAGAGGGTGGATGCACGATGCCGAAGTCGTCGATCCCCGCTCTCTGCCTGAGCTCCGGGCTCTCTCTCTCTCTCTCTCTCTCTCTCTCTCCTCCTTGTTCGATCTTCTCCGACTGTCGACCTTGGATCTGGTATTGGTACTCTTGACCGAATTTTCTGACCTGGGATCTGATATCGGTTTCTTGACCAATTTTTCCGACCTTATTCCCCATTGACAGGGGCCTCTATTTATAGAGTCTTTGGTGACAGTGACCACTCCGTTGGTGTAGCAACCGAGGAGTGGAAAGTATAGCACCCTTTTATACAACGGTTAAAGTAACCAATGTCTACGTGTAGATGATCTTTTGACTGAGCGGGTGACGTGGGTCCAACTAAGGGGACACAACACGTACGGTTGCTACTAAGATCACGGCGTAAAAGCCACGCGGGTAGGTATCCATTGTGTAGAAGAGGTTGGCGTAGAAGCCAAATGTCCGTCACCATGGCATAGAAGCCAAGTAGGCATAAAAGCCGAACAGGCATAGAAGTCGAGTAGGCGTGAAAGCCGAGCAGGCATAGAAGCTGAACAGGCATAGAAGCCGAACAGGCATAGAAGCCGAGTAGGCGTGGAAGCCGAGTAGTCGTAGAGACTGAGTGGGCGTGGAAGCCGAGTAGTCGTAGAGACTGAGTGGGCATGGAAGCCGCATGAGCACAGATCCGGAATGGGCGTAGAGGCCGCTGCATATCGTGCCAGAATGGGCGTAGAAGCCGCTTGAGCACAGATCCTGAATGGGCGTAGAAGCCGCTGCACACCGTGCTGATGTGGACGCCTTAGCCGGAATTACGGCTTTTGAAGATATAACCAAATCTCTTGCAGAGATTTGCCATCACCTTATGCATTAAATGCGGAGGCGTGTTTCGAAGGTCTGCAGGCCTTCTGTGCACCCGTCGCAGAGACGTGTCTTGAGAGAAACTGTCACCGCTCTGTGCAATTAGACGTGGAGACGTGTCTCGAATCCCGTACGAAGTGCAACTTTTGACGTGGCAGGCGGTTTGTCTGTTGCGGAGCGTAAAACAGCTCATGTTTGCCTGTGTAAAACAGGGCAGCGTATTTTCTTGTACGCAAAAGAGCGGTTTATGCTGAGGGGACTCCAGTAAATGAAGGTTTGGTGATATTTTACCAAATCCTCTGCATTAAATGGTGAGATCCGCCATCATACTGTGGGATGTGTCCCGAGAGGTCTGCCATCATTTTCTGCCGTCGTCTGGGTAGCCGTGCATCACCATTTGTCAGGAGTCAGAGGTCAGATTCACTGCGTGACTTGACAGGTTCATTTCGGGAAAGATGAAGCGTTCCTCGTACGCTATCGCGCTGCTTTGAGAGCGGTTGAGTTTTACACCATGGAGGCGATAAAGAACTCTGTTTCATGCTGGAGCGGCCTGGACGTACTGCACTTATACGGATGGTCCTTTGAGCTTTATTCTTCATGCTGTATTTTAGTGGAGAAAACTCTGTCGTACGCCTAATGGCTCTGAAGGCCTCTGCTTACGCTGCTCTGTATCAAAAGGCTATATAGCTCTTCCCAGCGTATTTTTCATGCTTCTACATTGTCTACTAATAATAAGACAATTATCTAAGTTTATAGTTCTAATATTATCTCACTATAAAAGTTAGGTTTAGTCCTAAGGTTTAACCTTGGATTTCTATTGGTTCCTCAATATTAGGGTCAAATACTATTATCAAATTTCAAACTAATCTTAGTAATGTTTATACTATTGTCAAGTCTTCATAAATATATCAAGGGATAATGGTAACCAATCTATAGATAAGGGCGTTAGGGTTCACTAGGTATTCAGATCTTAGTGATGTGTCAATACTCTAGTTGTATTCTTAGTTGGAAGGTTACCCTACTTATCATCCTAGTAACAGGGGTTCCTATACTCTGGGAGAAGGCTATAGTCAAGGAACTATAAGGGAAGCACATGGATCAAGCAGGATGCAATTATTCAAATAGAACAGATTGGAAGAATGTGAGTCATAGTCAATTGTGGATGAGATCCTATACTTTATTCCTAGGTGCAGGCTTGCTCGGTACAGTAACGTAACCGAGACAATATGCTCTCGACCTGCATGGGCCACCACTAAAAATATGTCACGCCCCAGTCCTAAAATACGTAGGACTAGGATACCTAAGCATGCAAACCGCATGGTTATGGCAACTCCAATATATGGAAACCAAAATCCATACGTACACTGTAATAGAATAATAATCCACAGTGGTGCATATATATATCACAGGGCATAACTAAATCTCATCCACAGAAAATCAAATATAAATAGCCAATATCCATATAACTAGATCTTAATACGAAGTATCTAAAGATGATAGTTGGGTGGAAACAAATCCACTACCAAATAGAATATAAAAGCAAACAAAACATAAGTACATCACCAATTATCACGAGGCTCGAAGGAAAGACCTCCACAAATATAAGCAACCAATCTGGATCTGCGCTCTTACGAATACTCAAGAACAGCTATACCTGAAAGGGGCCAGGTCCTCAGAGGGACATAACAAGATACATAAAAGCATGCCAATAAAGTACTAAAATAAATATCCAATGGGTCGCCTAACCGTCTAAGTGAATGCAGTTTAAGAATAACTTTTTCCACAAGAGGGCTATCTGGCTGAAAACTAGGATTGGCATGGTTTTCTTGGAGATCCAGGGGCCTGCAAAGCATGTTATCTTTTGAACGCCCGAGGCTGCCTAATAATATATAATATATAGTGGTCATCACCACCCATTTCTCCGACGGAGAATCCGGGCGCACAAGGGAAAACTGCAAAGGAGCCCAAATGTTGTAGTTGTTGTTCTCCCCACCCCATGCTCTAAGCATGTCACATCTATGACACAATTTGGTTCATAGCCTATCGTTAGTACACTAGCCCAATCCTGCAACCAAACAAGGACAAGGATTGGACCACCGTACTACAATAAGCTATGTTCATGGACCTCTAATAACTGCTAAGTCTTCTAGCATACAAAGTTTCTATCAGTAGTCATCCCTAACGCACGGCCCATACGTACAGGAGGCCAGACCTGTCACGCAGTCCGTGATCTATATGAGACTCACACTCGTGTAACAACTGTGTCACGCCCAATAAAATCTAATAATGCTTCATGATAATGGGGCAGTCTCATAAACAAGGTCAATGCATATACATAATAAAAATAATTACGACGACACCGTCGTTGCACCCAAGTTTCCTTGGACGTGCATTTTATATAACAGTTAAAATATATGAACTAAACACAGAAAATAAAGATGCATATAATATATGGAATATGAATAACAGTACAATGGCAAGGTATACTTGCTTGGCAAGAAGCTGCAAAATGTAACGTTCAAATGTCAACCACACAGGATCAGAGGCTTTGGTCTCAGAATGAACGTCTCCGGATGCTGAAATAAATATCACCAACGTTCCTAGAATAAGAAAAATAGCTAAAAATCACTACCCTTTCGTCCAATTTGGACACAGAGGCAAAACGATAATTTTGGATCAAAATGGGGTCCACGTGTGGCCCACTTTGCACCAAAAAGTATGCCAAGGGTAACAGTCACTAAAAGGGACAAATTATATGTCAAACAAACTCTAAATATCAGTATAAACTCAACGGTATGTCCAAATATGGATTTCGATGAGCCGAACACAATTTTGCCCAAAAAGTCAACCGTGGGGCCCGCCAATTGGCGACTTGGTCAACTGTCTCAGAATTGCATGAAAATTGGGTCACAGGACCAACACGATACCATGAGTCCAGTGGCACAAGTTTCGTCGTATTCTGACGAGTGTGGACTAAATGTGCAGAGCTTTTGCAAAAGTTACGACATAGGGGATTTTCTACGGATATGGGCTAATTCCGACGCGCACACGCGTCCAAATCAGTTTTCGTAAAATCTCACACGTCTGGGTACGTTGTGCGCACCTTTTGGTACACTTGGTATACGACAGGGCGGTCCCGTTTGGCGGGGCGCGCTCCGTATCATAATTTTTGTAAATTGCCAAAAAGTATATTTTTGGGTTTTTCTATCTGATTTAGTTTTACACACAGCAATTAATAAATTAATGTAAATAACAAAAATTAAACTAGGTTAGGTGGTCTCCACATAACAAAAAGAAAAATTGAATTCAGATCTCTGTGGTGGGAGATATGAATCCGTGAACATAGGTAGTTACCGTAATTTTCTGTGATACCCAAAAGTTGTCATTTTCTGTCAACTTGGTTGCTGTTTTCGCCTAGGTTTACGCACTGTTCAAGGTCAACTAATGTACAGATATTGAAGGGGGTTAAGTGGGGATCATACCGGTGAAGACGGGGTCAAGTTTGGTCGAGCGAGGGCGCAGGAAACGGAGCTTGAACACAGGAAATGGAGCTTAACAGGTTGGGTATTATAAGGTAGCGGGTAGGGTATAGGGCCTGGGTTCATTAAGGAATTTGTTTATTTTTTCCTTTTTCTTTTTCATTTTTCTTTCTTTCTTATTCTTTATTTTTCTAATTCTCTTTTTCTATTTTCTTTTCTTAATTCTAATTCCTTTTAAAAACCTTTATATATATATATATATATATATATATATATATATATATATATATTCTAGAAATTATTTTTTTAGTGCATACAATAATCTATCAACTGCCCACAGGGTCTCCTACATGGAATAAATTAGAAAAAATTTATAATGGCTCCATAAATCCTCTAAATGTACAAACACCTAAAATAAAATTAAATAAAATCTATTTCTTCTATTTAACTCATAATTACTATAATTCAATTAATAATTAATTAAAAAGATAATTACGATTTTTAGAATTAGGGGTTTTACATTAATACTTACAATATAAATATACACCAAATTAAATACATATACAATACATATACATATGTAGATATATACTAATTGAGTAATTTACTATATATATATATATATATATATATATATATATATATATATATATATATATATATATATATATATATATATATATATATATATATATATATATATATATATATATATATATATATACCAATATTAATATTAACATATACTAATACTAATACACTAATTAAATTTATACTATATATATGTATACATATATATACCAATTATATACATTTTAAGCATATACTAAATACATATACAAAATATATATATATATACATATACCAATGAATAAAATACATACATACTAAATATACACACATACTATGCGAATTGAATAACACCTATATACAAAATATATAAATACATATATACTAATTATATATTAAATACATACTAAATACATACATGAAATCACAAGGGAGGGCAGGAACGAACCTACGCACGGGCATGACGACGATGACGGCGATATTGACGATGACGATGGTTATGACTATGGCGATGATGATGATTAAGGTGGTGGTGCTGATGATGTTTAAGGTGATGGTGATGATCATGGTGGAGATGATGATGAAGATGATGGTGATGGTAATGGTTATGATGAAGGTGATGGTGATCGGAGCTCGGCAGCTCAGGCAATTCAGGGACTGGGGTCGTGCGAAGCCGGAGAGGATATGGGAACGGTGGTTTATCGAGTCTTGGGGTACAGCGGCTTCTCCGTGGTGTCGAAGAGGAGGAGCTGGGTTCTGGATTTGGCTGTTCAGACGAGAGGAGGAGGAAGGGTCGGACTGTTGTTCGTCGATGGGGGCGGGATGTGCAGCGGAGGGTCTCCGGTCAAGGGGATTCCTGGTCGAGGTTGTGCAGTGGCTGTCGTCGGCTTCAGGAGGCGGGAGGAGAGTCAGGGTCGAGGAGAACAGGGAAGTCGAGTGGGGGAGACGAAGGAGGTGGACGAAGGAGGTCTAGTTTGGCGAGGCGGTCGTGGTGGGCTTCGTCCGGCGGGGAGATGAGCAGCAGGATTCCGAGATCTGGGTCGTCGAAGGGAATGGCGGAGGAAGGTGATCGGAGGGAGAGGAAAGAGGTCGACAGGCGGGTGTAATGGATGACTCCGGCTGGAAGAGTCGTCGGTGTGATCCGGCAGGGGAGCCGGGGTCTGCTGAGATGGGGAGGAGAAGATGTCAGGTCAGGTTTTACGGTGCAGTCGGCGTGTGGGGGCGGTGAACTCCGGCGAGGCTGAAGGAAAGGGGGTACGGTGGCCAGACCTGGTGGACTGGCCGGAGGAGGGAACTGCTCCGGCGTCGGGTCTGAGGGGAGGAAGGAGGTTGAACAGGAAAGGATGGGGGGTCGTCGGCTGAAACTTGGGGTTTAAAAAGAAAAGGAAAAATAAAGAAAAAGGGGAAAGTATATATATATGTGTGTAGGTCTTGGTTTGACCTAGAAATTAACTTGGTCAAATTCCCTTGGGATTGGGCCTTTTTATGGAGATATTTCAAGGGCTAGAATTTAAATGGGTTCAAAATGAAGGGCTAGGATTGTATTGGTTCAAGGTTTGGAGGGCCATGGTCTTAAGGAAGTTGATGTTGCATTGCACACTCCCAAAAATTATGAAAAATACACATAAAGGAGAAATGGGTTTATTCATGTGTCGTATCAACGGAATGGATACCTTAATGCACTTTTGCACCAAAGTGTCCAACAATTAGAAAATTGCACAAATTTAGGTTTATGATTTAATTAATTAAAATAAATATAATTAGTGTTCTAAAATTAATTAGAAGTACATGGGGCTAAAATTATATTGGACACAAGTGTCATGAATGAAGAAGACTCAGAATAAAATATTACCCTAATTGGGGTTGCACGAAATGGGTCGAGATTGTGTCTCCAATTTCAATTGGAACACACAAGGATACAAAGTTGAATTTATTCGAATTTAAATAATAACGTCCACAACGAAAATTGTGCGGCTAAAATGAAGAACAAGAGAACATAATTATAAGTTACACAAGGGTTAGAATGGAAGGCGGGCATGTCTAGGACAAGGTTATGGAATTTATTGGAAGGCAAAAGCTGGGGTAGCGCTCCAAATATCAAAGCAACGGTAAGGCGCAACAATAAAATAAAATTACGGCAATTTAAATATAATTAAATATCATGCAATTATTTATACATTAATTTATAAAAAGACAAAAATACCCCTAATCTGAAATATGGGGGTGACAAGTCTACCCTTCTTAAAAGAATTTTGTTCTCGAAATTTAAGATCCTCATAGTTGTATTTATTTATTTATTTTCCATCAAAATTTAAATTCATCAAATCATATAATCATGAAGTAATCCATGTTGTTATTTCATAAAATTTCTTTCAAAATTCTATAAGTATCATATTCCCGCAAATCTTCAAAATTAAAAATCAAATTCCATTCTTATCATAATCTTCTCAAAAAATTTATGTTAATCACTAAATACAAAACTTAATATCCAATTCTCTAATTTTAAATCCACTCAATGTGTATTTATAAAATTAAGAAATCTCATCCGAAAAGTTTAAATTTCACACACTAATTCATTAATCATCTTACTCCTCTAATTTAAGTCCAATCGATGCGTATTTATAAAATTTAAATCCTCATCCCAAAAATTTAAATTCAAACACTAATCCATTAATTATCTTATTTCTCTATTTCTTTTTTCACACAACACTCATCAATGTAATACTTATAAAATCTTCAAATACAACATTCAAAATATAGAAATTTTAATTTCATATCTTACAATCAAATAAATATAATGATAATCTCCTTAATTTTCTCAAATTTTAACGACAGATTCAATCATATCTTAATCTTCATAAAAATTAATAATTTAACAAAATCGTCACTTCCACCATATTAAATTCTCACCCTTTATTTAAATTAATATTTTATCCTCGAAATTTAAGGCACCTTGTCTCTCTCTGTCCAGTCATAAGCTTTTTCATTTATTCTTCACTACAGTCAACTCCCAATAATCAAAGTCTAAGAAAATTCTATCTACAGTCATACAACATACAATCTAGAGAAAACATGCATGGTTATAGTTTTCTTTGTCATGGTATTATAGTCTCTGTCATGGTGTACTACTAATTATATTCTAATAAGAAAGTCACTGATGCAAGCTACGGCACTAAGAAATCAAGCAACCAATCAAACAGACGAAAAAGGAACAGAAGGAAAGATCAGAACATAGTCTTCTAACCCATTATTTGGACATCTTCAACTTCTATCATACACTTAACTCTAGAACATTTATTCACAAATTCATGTCCCTATACATTGTTACCCATATCAACTAATCATTAGTCCACAAGATATCCATGGATACATCCATATTACACACACCTGTCTATTAATACCAAAATCTGATACCAAGGACCTCTTAACATAATCATCAGTCAAATGATGCATCTAAAGTTCGATACCCCTATCCTTTGGTACCACTGTTTGTACTACTAGCATACCCACTGCTAGCTCTCGTACCAACTGCAAATGTTTAAACTAGTTGTTCTTATTACTTAAGTGCACGCCAAGTGCAACACACCATACGAAGTACTACTCATTCTAATACAACTCTAGATGGACACCCAAGTTAGTTTACAGTACCATCTCAAGCATGCTCAAGCCAACATATCCTTACACATGCACATCAACCACTCATATTCTAATATACATTTTTTTACCCACCATAAAATTTAATCCTCAAAATAAAATCATCAAAATTTAACTTCTTGAATAATTTAAAATAAAATTCATATACTTTCCTCAAAAGTCAAATATTCTAATATTGAAATAAAATTTTAATCACTTCCAAAAATTATTATAGCTTTGAATATGTTTATTGAATTGAATTTGAATCCTCAAAAAAAAATTAATAACATAAAATCTCAACTCCTCAAAATTCTTAAAAATTGAAATCCATTTTCAATCTTCAAATTATAAATTTAAATCAACATCTATCTAAGTATACATATATATACTCACAGTCTCTAACACACAAGATAAACACAGATGCACCAATTGTCTACAACCTCAACTGTGTACTGAAATTTGCACTGTCCGAATTACTTGCACTATTACTCCTAATAATTTTTTATCCATGTTAACTGATACACCAATCTACTATCATCACACGAGGTACTTACTGTTACTAGCACATTGCTCAACTAATCCTTGATATAGAACACTTTAGCACTCTTGGTATAGTAACACTAGCTTCATTATTAGATTACCTCGTCACATTAACAAGAACTCATGATCACTTGCACTTTCTATAATTTACATATTTTACTTCACTCTCAAAGGTAGGCATATGGTTCCATATCTCGATTGATGTATACGTATCTTCTCTTAAATCTTTTACAGTCTGATACACTAATCAGTAAAATACTTCATACCCTTTCATGACCAATCTCGATATTTCTCAATCTGTGGCATCTCATTAATAACCTTTATGCATATACATTTCTTTACTCTTGACACAACCAAGTATCAACCATCAAATTGAATATCATGCTCCATTAATTTTTATACAATTTTTTCGATACTTAATTGTTTACATGGATCACCGAATTACATAAATTCATGACTATCCAAGACTGGCATACTGCCTCTGATACTAACTCTTGGAACCATCACTGATACTCTTACTCCTCCTTCTACCTATAGTACCAATACTAATTATAACGACACCTATTATAGAACTACCGCTACAAAGTACTATGATATGTGTTATCTCTAGATTGATGCCTACTGCTCATATGTCCAACCAAGAAACACTTACAAACTCACAAGTCACACTCAGTCAACACTAATACAAGAGACAGACATAATTGCAAGTCACTAATTATCATACTAACAAGGAATCCTCAAGGAAAAGAAGCTCAAAAAGGAACTGGATTAAGGACTGAAGGTATTTCTACTGCTAGTAAAGAAAAGAAGCAATGGAACAAAGTCCTGTAATAACGAAATAGATAAGTAATGAGATGAGACTTTAAGAACCATTTTAAGATACAACTTGATAATCATACACGTCTGTCAGAAATCATAACACTCAAAATTCTCGCCACGCCAGTAAGCATAGATGCGATAAACGACAGGTTCCGTAACTAAGGTATGCAACTCTATAATCATGTCATCTAGAATCCTCGCAACGCCAACCGGTATGGCTGCAAGAAACTCTAAATTTCATAACTAAAATAAGTACATCCAAGTCAGGTTCCTATGTTCTCATCACGACAGCTAACGTGGCTGCGATAAACTCTTGGTTCCATAACAAAAGTAGATGTTTCACCTTTCTTACTGTCCTCATCAACATATGTCATCAGATATTATCGTAAATTTTAGCCCGTAAAGTTTATCTCGTTATGAAATCAAACTCAACAATGATACCAAGAATTAAATTTAAAAACTGATCAACAAGAATAAAACTCAATATCAATAAGTGAGAACGGACGAAAACAAGGGTGAAGGATTTAAATTAAAAATTACAATAAGATTCTCAAGGGTCGTCCCAGGAATCTCTCAAGGAATTTTGTGATTGAGTATCCCCTCTCATCCTAGTATGTCCTATATCCTATCGTAGGCACGCAGTAGTACAACTAAGTTGTCGCACAACCACGACATCGCACAACTGGTGAAGTCTGACCTGCATAGGCTACCACTAAAAATATGTCATGACCCGCACCCGGTATAGGGGCACAAGTACGTGGGTACGTCCAGCCTATACCACAGCATTGGCGATAGAACGTTGTCTAGGTCAATAATATATCTAATCAAACTCTCACGAATAGCCAACTCCATAAGGAGACACAGATATCATAATATAATATGGAATACTCAATCACATAAACTAAAGCACGATGAGATATCAAAAAAAAATGGAATACAAGACAAGTCTAAACAATAATAAATAGTCTAACCTACAATCAATAATATCCAAATCTCCAAGTATGCTGGAAATAAATCCTCTATGTCACGGTCTGGAAAAAATATCCAGTCAGGATTGGAGTAAAGTACAAGCACTAACAGCAGTTCCATGTATATTGATAAAAACTATAATACAGTATAAAGAAATACAAGACAGATATAAATACTGGCAATAAGAAATACTGGAATAAGAAATACTGAAATAAATGGAATACTGGAGCATATGTCATCATCAATGTACAACTAGCAATGAAATAGAAATACAAGTACACGCTAGAATAATAAACTGGTATATTTGTGAATGCTAGAATCATGACTAGAACATGTAGGGATGCTAGATCAATATACTAGAGATACATGTCAAGAACATCTAACTAAGTGTGTAAAACATCAGCATATCATGTGATCGACTTGGGACTGATCAGGCTTGCTATGTATGACTAGCTATGATTCATGTAAGGTCAGGCTAACCATCCAGATAGCTATGATGAGAGCAATAGTCATGCTAGTCACACATAATAGGCTATGAGGCAAGTAATGGTCAGGCTGTACCGACGTGAGGTGTGGGTGAGCTATAATTTATGTAAAGTTGGGTATGATCACATAATCTACTAATATTTTCCTATTTTCTCCAGCTAGCACGATGGATTCCAAATCACGACTCCTCGTGATAGGTCTCGATAATGCCAACTTGTGTAAACAACAGTGTCAGAGTCATGTACGCTATACAACAAGAGTTATAGAGATAATCAATATAATAGAAACTGTCAGATAATATACTCGCTTGTGGTCCATAGCTGGCAATACCGATGTCCTGGTTCCAAATTATTGTCTGAATGATCCAACAGTCCTATAGATATATCACATAATACAATATTGCATCAGACATTACACTAACACACAATCATAAATACATTAAACTCAAGACTATGCTAGGTATGACACTGGTCAACTAGGGTCAAGTGTACGTCAAATTATATGGGTGTCGCGTCTGCAAATGTTGTGCAAAACAGACAGTCAATGATACGATCATGCTAGTACATCGGTGTACATATGGCAGTCTAATAACATATTACATGGTCACAGGTCAATATAACTACGCGTATCCGTGGTTACACTCGGGTCACCTAGTACATATATAATATACATATTATTATCTAGCATTAATACTTACAATATACATATACACCAAATTAACATATACAATACACATACATATGTAGATATATACGAATTAAGTAATTTACTATATATATATATATGTGTGTGTGTGTGTGTGTGTGTGTGTGTGTGTGTGTGTGTGTGTGTGTGTGTGTGTATACCAATATTAATATTAACATATACTAATACACTAATTAAATTTATACTATATATATGTATACATATACATACCAATTATATACATTTTAAGCATATACTAAATACATATACAAAATATATATATATATATATATATATATACATATACCAATAAATAAAATACATACATACTAAATATATACACATACTATGTCAATTGAATAACACCCATATACAAAATATATACATACATATATACTAATTATATATTAAATACATACTAAATGCATACATGAAATCACAAAGGAGGGCAGGAACGAATCTGCGCACGGGCACGACGACAATGACAGCGATGTTGATGATGATGATGGTTACGACTACGGCGACAATGATGATTAAGGTGGTGGTGTTGATGATGCTTAAGGTGATGGTGATAATCATGGTGGAGACGACGATGAAGATGATGGTGATGGTAATGGTTATGATGAAGGTGATGGTGATCGGAGCTCGGCAGCTCAGGCAATTCAGGGACTAGGGTCGTACGAAGCCGGAGAGGAGATGGGAACGGTGGTTCATCGGGTGCTTGGGGTGCAGCGGCTTCTCCGTGGTATCGAGGAGGTGGAGTTGGGTTCTGGAGTCGGCTGTTCAGACGAGAGGAGGAGGAAGGGTCGGATTATTGTTCGTCGATGGGGGCGGGGTATGCAGCGGAGGGTCTCCGGTCGAGGGGATTCCTGGTCAAGGTCATGCAGTGGCCGTCGTCTGCTTCAGGCGGCGAGAGGAGAGTCGGGGTCGAGGAGAACAGAAAAGTTGAGCGGGGGAGGACGAAGGAGGTGGACGGAGGAGGTCGAATTTGGCAAGGCGGTCGTGGTAGGCTTTATTCTGGCGGGGAGATGAGCAGCGGGATTTCGGGATCTGGGTCATCGAAGGATATGGCAGAGGAAGGTGATCGAAGGGAGAAGGAAGAGGTCAATAGGCGGGTGTATTGGATGACCCTGGCGGGAAGAGTCGTCGGTATGATCCGGCAGGGGAGCCGGGGTCTACTGAGACGGAGAGGAGAAGATGTCGGGTCGTGTTTCACGGTGCAGTCGGCATGTGGGGGCGGTAAACTCCGGCGAGGCTGAAGGAAAGGGGGTGCGGTGGCCCGACCTGGTGGACTGGCCGGAGGAGGGAAATGCTCCGGCATCGGATCTGAGGGGAGGAAGGAGTTTGAACAGGAAAGGGTGGGGGGTTGTCGGCTGAAACTTTGGGTTTAAAAAGAAAAGGGAAAATAAAGAAAAAGGGGAAAGAATATATATATATATATATATATATATATATATATATATATATATATATATATATATATATATATGTAGGTCTTGGTTTGACCTAGAAATTGACTTGGTCAAATCCCCTTGGGATTGGGCCTTGTCATGGAGATATTTCAAGGGCTAGAATTTAAATCGGTTCAAAACGAAGGGCTAGGATATCATTGGTTCAAGGTTTGGAGGGCCATGGTCTTAAGGAGGTTGATGTTGCATTGCACACTCCCAAAAATCTTAGAAAAATACACATAAAGGAGAAATAGGTTTATTCACGTGTCGTGTCCAACGGGATTGATACCTTAATGCACTTTTACATAAAAGTGCCCAACAATTGGAAAATTACACAAAGTTAGGTTTATGATTTAATTAATTAAAATAAATACAATGGTGTTCTAAAATTAATTAAAAGTACATGGGGCTAAAATTAGGTGGGACACAAGTGTCATGAATGAAGAAGACTCAGAATAAAATATTACCCTAATTTGGGTTGCACGAAATGGGTCAAGATTGTGTCACCAATTTTGTGGAACGCACAAAGATACAAAGTTGAATTTATTCGAATTTAAATAATAACGTCCGCAACAAAAATTGTGCGACTAAAATGAAGCACAAGAGAACATAATTATAAGATACACAATGGTCAGAATGGAAGGCGGGCATGTCTAGGACAAGGCTGTAGAATTTGTTGGAAGGCAAAAGCTGGGGTAGCGCTCCAAATATCTAAGCAACGGTAAGGCATAATAATAAAATAAAATTACATCAATTTAAATATAATTAAATATCATGCAATCATTTATACATTAATTTATGAAAAGATGAAAATACCCCTAATCTAAAATATGGGGGTGACAACCTTATCTTGTATAAAGATGAACGCATTGGTTGTGTTAAGAAGTCACTAATAAGTGATGTGGTTCATATATTTCCAGTTTTACTTATTCTTTGTTACTTTCAGTATATGCCATGATATGAACTATAATCAATCTAGCTATAATAGCAAAACCACTTTATAACTGTTTTTACATGATTACTTAATGTTGGTTTAAGCGATTGCACTACCTCACTCACCAGTGCATTCCCAAGAGTACTGATACCCAACTCCCCAGGTACAAAGAGTCATTTAGACATACCTAGGCTTTGGATGCTCGGATTGGCAACTTGAAGATATTTTTTGAAGGATGCTTGCTTCAATATAGAGGACATGATGTATACTCTATGAAAGAAAACCGCCAGTCCTTACTGTTAATGTTTGTTTCCAGGGTGTAGCTCAGACACATACCTAGGTTGTTCCTAGGGAAGACCAGTTCCCGACCAGTCAATATGATCGATCATTGAGTTCTGTAGGAACCGCTAGAGAAGCTGCGAGACTAGCAAGAGCGTCAGCCTCGATATTTTACAACTAGGGTACATATTCTATCAAAAAACCCGGTAAAGGTGGAGATTATGTTGATTGCCACTTGATGGTAGGGAGTAGATCTTTATACCGACTTTATACTGGCCTCATACCTGATTAACTACCAGCTTGGAGTCACCGTAGGCCGCTAGGTAATCCACCCACAACTGCTTCGCCAGTTGGAGTCCTATGATAAGAGAGTTGTATTCTGCTATATTTTTGGATCATGGCTCCATGAGAGAATATGCATGATGGATGACCAGTTTATCAGGGGCAACCAATACTACCCCCACTCCTGCAATAATGTCGCCTTTGGGCCCTTTTCTAGAGGCACCGTCGAAGAACATTCACCAAAAGGGCTATTCCATTATCACGTTGGATTCCAATACCTTATCTGGAATATTGTCATAGAGCTTTCACATCTTTGGTATGGGATAAGCTTCCAGGAATTCGGCCAATGCTTGGCCCTAAACCGCCTTCTACGGGACGAATATCATATTGTATGGCAACAACAGTATTGTCCATATTGCTAGGTGAGAGTAAAGTGCCACCGGCTTAGTCATGGTAGATCTAAGGGGATGAATGCGTGAGATAATATGGATTGTCTGCCCTATCATATAATGGTAGATTTTCTGGATAGCAAAAGTCAAAGCAAGGCACTCCTTCTCAACGGGATTGTACCTGTGCTCGGCGCCAACCATCGTTCTACTAAGGTAGTAGATGGCCTCCTTATGACCCACATTATTCTTTTGATCTAATAAAGCACCCAGAGAATGATCTATCGCACGTACGTAAAGTAAGAAAGGCTTTTCTATGACTTGAGCCACCAACACTAGGGGCTTCGTGAGGTACCTTTTAATATCGTCGAATGCTCGTTGGCATTCTTCAATCTAGACGAAGGAGACTGCCTTCTTCATTAGCTAGGTAAAGGGTTGGCACCACCCATAGAGGTTTGATATGAACCTTCTAATATACTCTAATCTTTCTTAGAGGCCATAAAACTCTATGAGATTCTTCGGCAGGTCCATCTCAAGGATAGCTTTCGTCTTCTCGAAGTCTATGTGAATACCCTTTGAAGTTATGATAAAACTTAAAAACTTGTAGCTGGAGACTCCCAGGAAAGACTTAATTGGATTCATCTTGAGTTGGTGCGCTCGCATTAAGTCTAACTTTGTCTTCAGGTCATGGAGGTGGTTATCCTGAAAATAGAACTTGACAGCGATGTCATAAATATAATACTCGATTATCTTGTACAGATGTTCAGGCAATATGGTGCTCCTAGCTCGCTGGTATGTTGCACCTGTATTCTTCAGACCGAAGGACATTACTGTATAATAATATACCACTATTGGTGTTCTGAACGACGTGTGCTTCTCGTCGTCTGAGAACATCTTGATCTGATTGTAGCCTAAAGGAAATATGCTCAAAACCATAAATATTGTCGATCATTACATCTATGATCAATAGGGGGAATTCTTCCTTTGGACAAGCCATGTTTAAATTACGAAAGGCTATGCAGACTCAGATTTTATCGTTCTTCTTAATGACAGGAACGATATTGGTTATCCAATCTGGATATTTCTCCTCGCAAATAAAGCCTCTTGCTATCAGCTTATTCACTTCAGCTTCGATGGTGTTCATGATATCTGGCCAAAATTGTCGTTGATGTTGCTTCACTAGCTTAGCATTCGGCTGGATATTGAGCTTATGTATCACAATTTGAGGATCCAAACCCGGTATATCATCGTAGCTCCATGCGAAGACATTGATATATTTCCTTACAAACTAGATAAGGAATTCATAATATTTATCGGACAGACTCTTGCTAATGAAGATAGATTTGGGGGAGGACTAATCGCCCAAGTCAATTTGTACGACTTTGTCTTCAGTGGGAGGTTCTCGTTGTTCAAAATGCAACTCCCACTGAGAATCTATGCGTTAGGCCAATGGTTCTATCTCAAAGAGCTTAGATGGTTGGTTATCGTCTTCCTTTGGGTGAGCTGAGACCATGTTGTTTGACAGTATTTATTTGAGCAAATCCTAGATAGTTGTATCAAAATCCTAAGAGAAGGATTGTGAAGAGTGAGAAAGCAATTCATCTTCATCTTTTGAACCTTTAGGAGTTGTTGGCGGTGTGACGTACCCCAAACCATGACCATTCCATTGATAGTAGGTCTCAGTCTTGCCTACGGGAGTAAAATAATGCAGAAGTAAACGTCATCATTTGCCTAGTTTAGGTATTTGTCGCACTTCAGGTCATATCCTATCTTTTAGATGATGCCCTTGGCTTGAGTGCTGTAACGGTGAAGTTGCATTCTACCGCTCTCGGGTTCTGGTTCTTCTGCTATAAAGGCTTGGCAACCTTCTACCTTCCCAAAGATAATGGGTTTATCACCAATTTTCCTTACCAGAATTATGAAGTAAGCATCTTGGCAAGGGAGGATTCGGTCTACTACGTAAGCGGTGGTTACTTGTGTGTGCAGTTATAGACCTAAACGGTATTCTAAGGAATATATAGCATTACAATGGGCAACAATATAATAATTCAAAGATAGCCCTTTATTGAAAAAATATGGTAACTTTTCTTGTGGAATTACATTATCGTAGGAAGGTACATCAGTACGGGCCGTAACATACTCTTCCAGTCCATCTTCTTCGGTGTCTGCCACCAACACCGGCAGTGGTCCTAGAGCTTTCTTGCCTAGTTTGATGATCAGAGGCTCTGGGAATTTTATAGTAGGGGGGTCTTCTTTTGGCGTTTGTCCCTACGTTCGGAGATTGACCACCAAGGGTTCAGGAGCCCTTCTAGGAAGCTTGACCACGAGAGGAGCAGACGTGTGGGCGGGGCATCCTTTGAGATGGACCCTTAGGGGTTCATCTGGAGCTGTATCAGCTTCCGCTTCATCGTTGGTATCGTTATCTCCTTTGTCTTGGTGGATTTGCTTGTAAAAGATCGAGTTTGTGTAATATACTTTGACCCCCTTGAAAGGATCAACATCAATGAACTCTGACCTGACGATGACATCGCTGTCAACATATTTCAGACATTGGTGAAGAGTTGACAACACGATCATATGTTAATGTATCTATGCACGCCCCAGCAAGATATTTTAGGATACGTCTACGTCTATGACGTAGCAAGTAATCTCTGTTCGCAGGACGCCTATTTGACATTTTATGTGAATCTTTGCCAGTGGGTAGCTCCTTCCGGCATTGAAACCGCTGATGGTGGTGTTTATAGCAGCCAACCGGTGCATCAAAATTCTCTAGGTCTGGAGCAGACTCCATGGGATGATACTGAAAGATGACCCCGGGTTGATGTGCATCCGGTCCACCTTGATGGCCCCGATATACCCTAGATAGTATAGAGGTCTATCATGCCTATTATTTTTCAACAACATATCTTGTTACGAGAACGTGATATTTGGGATGGTCTCCATCACGTTGTAATATTGGGGGAACGTCGCAGAATTCTCGACCGACGGCTTGACTTAGGCCAATCATGAGTCAGCGTTTTGTAATGCCTCACTCAGAGAATTACAGGTCTCTTTGTAGAGACGAAGGAACTCGAAGAGGGACAAATTTACTGGAGTATTGGCAAGCTGTACCAATATGTCTAAGTTGTAGGGCTTCTTCAACCCCTGAATTACATCCTTTCTCAGAGGTTTGTCAAACACCCCTTTTTGTTTTTGTTTATCCGTCGCAGGAGGCTAGGATAGAGCTTCTTCATGTGTTACTGGAGTAGTAGGTGTGGCGTCTAGAGGTGTATTGTACTCTATAACTGGATTATAGTTACGCAAGTTTGTTTTTCCTGACCTAGTCACCCCTATTAGGGCTTCATTAGTCGAGGAAAAGACCTTATGACAGGATTTTGGCCACTTTCCTTTAGACTTGGCGGTGGAAGGCACTGCTTACTGTGTCAAGTCTTGGATGATGTCTGGGTAAACCCACATGACTTTGCCTCATGGTATAGTAAGGGGTACCAGTCCGGCTGCTTGGTTACGAGCTGAATGGAGGTAGACGACCTCCATCATTTCCCTTGGGATCAAAATAACACCATATTAGGGCCTCGGTCACTGGAAAGTTGCCAAATTAGAGTGATACCATGTTTGTAACGACCGTTTTGTCCTCAAAGTCTAAGGTAAGGGCTTTGAAATCGATCAATCGCTGGATCTGTCTCTTCAATACGTAGCAGTCCCGTGTTGGATGGTGAACGTACCGGTAGTAGTGGAAGTACTTGGGGTCATCGACCTTGTCTGCCTCTTCCGGACGTCTGATGTCGGGTAGCCAAAGCTTGTTTCCCTTCATCAGTACATTAAAAATCTCTATGACATTATCATCATTAAAGGATTAGGTCTCATTCAGCTTAGGTGCTTCTGTTAAATTTTGAGTGGGTACGGCCGGACCCTTAGACACGTTGACAGTAAGGGCTTGATTCCCTTTAGTGTCACGTCCATTACTTCTGTTATTGTAGACATGACGCTTTACCCTATCATCGGCGTTTGGGAGATGCATTACCAATAAACTGGTATCCTTTGTATTCCTCTTAGTGGCGTCAGCGCTTAAGATGAATGTTGTCCAATCCAGCAACGGGAGCGAGGTTGTCTAGGGTTTTACTACAGGTAATAAATTATTCCTATAAGTATCCATTAGCGTAGACTCGGGAATACCCGGGGCCAGTTTCAGTACCGCTTATCTAAATCGCTCTATAAAATCACAGGCGGAATCCTTCTGAACTATGTTGATGAGGGAGGACATAGTCATGTGTTAGGGTTATATACTAAAAGCATTACTTTGTATTAACTATATTTCTTTATTTTTAAATGAGAATCATATGGACAAATATTTGCATGTCTTATTTGTTATAATATTAGTGCAAGTGTCTGATATTATATATTGTAGATAATATGGTGTGTGGTGTCACACAAAAGATCATATTATCAGTTCCCTGTGGAATATATAAATAGTTTACAACCTAGATGGACTTAGACAAATTATTAGAAAGGTTGTGGTATAATCTGGTATTAGTCTATCTTGACTATAGGTTTACACTGGTACACTTTGTGTGTATTGAACATGACCACTTGAGGTTTTTCTCTTTGTACCAACTATATAAGAGAACAAATAACTCTGTTATTATGGATTCTTATGCTCTTAATCCGGATATAATAACAGACATGTATATGAAGTGTGTATTACTTTGACTCATAAAAGAGTGAGATTCATTATGGGTGAATAACCTTTATGAATTGGGTAATAACAATGTGTGTATGATGGACTGTTGATTATAAAAAGAAATCTATGTTCCAATATATCGGGTTGATGATGTCCCCTTAAGGAACTTATAAGTTTTCATGTAAACCATGCAGGTGATTATATCCGACATAACAAATAAAGTTGAGTGGTACTACTTAAAGATAAAATATGTCGATCAATATAATTGTCAGTAACTTAATTTGATTGATGGATATTCGATATCTTAACATGGGGAGACAAACAAGCATATAATAAGAATGAGCCCATAATCGTAATTTGAGATTAGGAAGGTAGTGCAATAATAGCTCTTAAGTGGACTGAGCTATTTGGTTACGGGCCAAGGTTGTGTGTTCGGGCTGAATATGGGACACCCAGATCCGTTAGGAGATCTAACCCTAATTTTTTCTCGTGGTCCCTGTCGTAACCTATATATATCCTCTATTCTCTGGCCATCATGGTAATAAAAACTAAGCAACTTTCTCTAAATTTATTTTTCACGTAAGGAGAGAAAGTGGGTCGGCCAAGAAGAAGAAAAGGTTAGAAGATCATCGCCCACACGACGTCCAATTCGAGGAAGGAATACGTGCAGAAGATCTTAGGATCGCTAACTAATCGAGGTTGATGAAAACCTTCATCTTCTTCTCGTTACTTCAGGTATAATTCGTGAACCCTAGTTTCCGCCTTTGAAGGGTTATATCACGTATTAAACTTGTTAATCTTCTATCGATCGATATGCACACCAAACTGCAGTCCTGGGGATCCCGATTTCCAATAATTGGAATCAGAGCCGGTATTGGATCTACATATCCATTGATAAATCCATGTTGTCTATAAAACTCGTATTAAAAATAGTCGATAGATGTAGATATGTTCTAAGTTGGTTTTGCAGGCATCTTAGATCTAACTATTTTGGTATGTGTGTATATTTTATTTCTGTGATTTAAACCCACGGTATGTCATGGTTGTTGTTATTCATGGATGTACACGAGGGTTGATCGTGCGTATTTTTTTAATCTAGATTATTTGTAAACTCCTTCGGGAGTTATAAGATTGATATAATTTTAAATTTTTGATCTATCATGATAGCGATGGTGGTTGTTTCTGATGTGGGATGAGATTCTATTTTTAAATAGTCCAGAGGCAGACAGATGACTTTGGATGAAGAAAAAAGATGGCTAAACCTAAAAATAAAATAAAAAATAGGGGCGTTGTCCTGAACCCTGCGACCTGACCAGGAAGGTCGAACCCTGAATAACTCTACACAAAACAAGATTCTAGATTCGACAGTTGAGAAAGAAGCAGGATATATGGCTATAATAGTTGGATATTCATTTTTTTTTATTGCTATATTTGCTTATTTTGTTATGCATGTTTATTATTCTATAGATATTTTTAATAAACTAAGCCCAGATTAATAATGGACAACATGGACATACGTCAACTAGTAGAAAAACTCTCATTGTTAAATAACTAAGTGGGAGAGAGAATTTATTTAGTATAAATCCTATGGTCTCCATTACTGGTTTGTAGGTGATGTAATTATACTTGAGTGTTGACTTTGGTGCCTTCCTCCATATCGGATGAGTATAACTACAGATCACCAGTACAGACTTCTTTTGGGATAATTATAGAAAATTACATAGTGTGTGTTTACTTCTCCATCTGAAGCAATATATTATGAAGTAATGGACTTAGTATTAAGTAATGGTGTACACTTAGATATAAATAATGGTATCCTCCCCATCTGAGTCACTGCTATTATTTGTAGGACCAAAATAAAGACCAACAAATTAATTTTATTTGTCATAAAGTTAGGTTGACATGAAAGTAAAATTAATAGAAAAAATTCTCCTTGAACAAATACTGAATTAGTATATGTCCACACTATCTTGGCATATTAAATTCATGGTGTTTAAGGTGTTAGTGAACTTTTTATTATTGTTTTGAGGGAATCGATATATTTTTAGTTCAAATTTTTTTGCCCTATATAATTATTATTTATGTGATTCTCAGGATTTCAAAAATGGATTCATTCAGTCTACTTTTGGGGATTCTTAAAGAAAATAAACTTACTATCCCTAATTACATTGACTGGAAATATAACTTGGATATTGTCTTAACTACTGAAGAGTACAAATATGTATTCCATGAGGAATGTCCTCCTAAGCCAGATACTAGTTCTAATAAAGAGATCAAAGAGGCTTATAAGAAGTGGATCAAGGCAGATGAAATAGTACGGTGTTATATTTTGGCATCTATGTCAAATGTACTGCAACTTCAGCATCAGGCCATAGCTACAGCTTATGACATGATATACAACCTCAAGGAACTCTTCGGACGTCAGAGTAGGAAAGCTACGCAGTTTTTTATAAAAAGTTTGATGAATACGATCATGGATGAAGGGACGCCAGTAAGGGATCATATTCTCAAGATGATGGGTCATGTGAATGAGATGGAGATCCTTGGAGCTAAAATCGATAGGGAAATCCAGGTCGATATTATTCTCGGGACTCTGCCTAAAAGTTTTGACACATTTTGCCTTAACTACAATATGAACAAAAGGTGTATAGTTTGACAGAACTTGTGAAAGAATTGCAGGATGTTCAGGATCTCATGAGACAGAATGGTCATATTTATTTTACTGAAATGTTTTTACTTCTAAGCCGAAAGGCGATAGAAAGAAGAATAACATTCAAAAATAAGCAAATTCAGTAAAGAAGGACATGGGACCTCAAGGCATTATGAAAAAGTCGAAAGGCATGTGTTTCAAGTGCAAAGGGTCAGGATATTAGAAGAGTAATTGTCCACTTCTCAAACAAGGGAATAAAGAAGGTATATCCCATTTACTAATAGTTGAAACATGTTTAGCGGTGTTATCTACCGGCACTTGGTATGTAGATACAGGAGCCACTAATCATGTCTGTAATTCATTTTAGGGGTTCCAGGAAACCAAGCGACTTAGTGATGGAGAGATATGCTTATTCATGGGTGACGCTACAAAAGTAGCAGCCGTTGTAGTAGGAGATGTTATTTTATCTTTTGGTAGAAATAAGTCTTTGATATTGAGAGATTGTCTTTATGCACCTTCACTTAGAAAGAATTTAATTTTTGTTTCTATGCTAGTTAAGGATGGATATTCAGTTTATTTTAATGACAATATTTTTATTAAAAAAATAAGCATTTTATCTGTTTTGGTACATTAGTTGATAATTTGTATGTCATTAATCCTATTTCACCCATAATGCAACTTATGGAAATGAATAACATATTTTATAACTTAAATAAGAGAAAAGAACCTTCTTGTATGAACCAAACATATATTTGGCACTTGCGGTTGTGACATATTAATCTAAGAAGGATTCAAAGACTAGTTAAAGATGGACCTTTGAGTTCATTGGAAGTAGAGGCACTTCCAGTCTGCGAATCCTGCTTGGAAGATAAAATGACCAAAAGGTCTTTCACGGCAAAGGGGTATAGGGCCAAAGATGTGTTAGAATTTGTTCATTCTGATTTATGTGGGTCCATGACTGTCCAGGCTAGAGGTGGCTTTGAATATTTTATCATATTTATTGACGATTATTCAAGTTATGGATACATTTATTTAATACACCATAAGTCTGAGTGCTTTGAGAAATT
This sequence comes from Iris macrosiphon, assembly GCA_036927795.1. NCBI lineage: Eukaryota > Viridiplantae > Streptophyta > Magnoliopsida > Asparagales > Iridaceae > Iris > Iris macrosiphon. Next base: position 58,355,890 of record JAYESA010000003.1, read on the forward strand.
CAAAGAGTACCAGGCTGAAACAAAAAAATGTTATGGAAAATATATCAAGTCATTACATTCAGATCATAGTGGCGAGTACCTCTTTAGAGAGTTTAGGGACTATTTATTAGAAGCTGGGATTACATGCCAATTGATTGCACCTGGAGCACCCCAACAGAATAGTGTAGCATAAAGAAGGAATATGACTCTTATGGAGATGGTTAGATCAATGATGAGTTATTCGAATTTACCAGATTCGTTTTGGGAATATGCCTTAGAGACTACAGCTTATATTTTGAACTTGGTACCTTCTAAGTCAGTACGTATTACTCCCACAGAGCTGTGGACCGGGCATAAGCCTAGTCTAAAATATGTTCGGATTTGGGGTATTCTAGCACATATGCTGAATGAGAAAGCAGATAAGTTGGTATCTCTTACAGAAGTATGCTTGTTTGTAGGCTATCCAAGAGAAACAAAAGTAGATTTATTTTATAGTCCTAAGGATCAGATGGTCATTGTTAGTATTAATGCCTAATTTTTAGAGGAAGATTATGTGATGAACCATAAACCCATGAGTACAGTTGTTCTAGAAGAACTGATAGAGGAGACACCAAATACTTTAGTACCAACAATACAACAGGAGAAACCATAAGTAACTGCACAACGTGTCATAAATGTTACATCACAACCTATAGTGCCTTGTCGTAGTGGGAGGGTTATTGTACAACCTGACAGATTCATGTTCTTGAGAAAGTCATCAGACTTCGTCCCTAAGGAACAAGATTCTGATCCCTTCACCTATAATGAAGCACTCCAAGATAAAGATGCAGAATCTTGGCAAAAATCAATCATATCTGAAATAGAATCTATGGATTCTAATCAAGTCTGGGAGCTTATAAAACCACCCACTAGTGTAAATGCCATTTGATATAAATGAATTTATAAGAGAAAAAGAGGATCAGATGGTAAGGTTGAAACATTTAAAGCTCGGCTTATTGCGAAAGATTTTACTCAGAAAGAGGGTATTGATTATGATGAAACATTTTCACTAGTAGCCATGCTTAAGTCTATCCAGATTCTTTTATCTATTGCAGCTCATCTTGATTATGAGATTTGGCAAATGGATGTCAAGAGAGCTTTCCTTAATAGAAGTCTTGAGGAGAACATCTATATGAAGCAACCAGATAGGTTCATTAAAAAGGACAAAGAGCATCATGTTTGTAGGCTCAAGAAGTCTATTTATGGACTTAAGCAAGCTTCTAGATCTTGGAATATCCATTTTGATCAAGTAATAAAATCCTATAGATTTGATTAATATCCGGATGAAGCAAGTGTATACAAAAAGTATGACGGAAACATAGTGGTATTCTTAGTACTTTACGTGGATGACATCTTGCTCATTAGAAACAGTACAAAGGTGTTATCTAATGTAAGGGTATAGTTATCCAAGCAGTTTGATATGAAGGACTTGGGAGAAGTAGGTCACATCCTTGGGATCAAATTTCTACGGGATCGCAAGAAAAGAATGTTAGGCTTATCCCAAGCTACCTATATTGATACTATACTAACTCGTTTTAGCATGCAAAATTCTAAGAAAGGTTTCTTACCTTTTAGGCATAGAATTGCTCTATCAAAGAAGCAGTGTACAAGGACACCTAAAGAGATAGAGGAGATGAAAGTGGTTCCTTATGCTTTGGCAGTAGGAAGCTTAATGTATGCAATGCTATGTACGAGACAAGACATATGCTTTGTCGTTGGCATGGTTAGCAGGTATCTGTCTAATCCAGGAAAAGATCACTGAACTACAGTAAAGCATATTTTGAAGTACCTGAAAAGGACTAAAGATTATATGTTGGTTTATCATACAGATAGTTTAGTGCCCTTGGGGTATACAGACTCAGATTTTTAATTAGATAGGGATGCCTAAAAATCAACCTCAGGTTATGTATTTATTTTAGGAGGTGGAGCCATAGTATGGAGGAGAACCAAGCAAAAATGTATTACTGATTCCACCATGGAAGCCGAGTATGTGGCAGCCTCTGAGGTAGCCAAAGAAGCGGTTTGGCTCAAAAACTTTCTATTGGACTTGGATGTGGTACCTAGTTTGCCTAAGACTATTACACTTTATTATGATAATAGTGGTGCAGTTGCAAACTCAAAGGAATAATGAGCCCATAAGACTGGTAAACATATTGAGAGCAAGTACCACCTGATACAAAAATTTATAAAGAGATGAGAAGTTGTTATTATCAAGATAGCATCAGCAGACAACCTAGCTGATCCCTTTATAAAAAACTTACCAACTAAGGCTTTTGATAGTCATGTTGAGGGAATGGGAGTCAGATGCGTAGTAGCATGGCTTTAAGTATAAGTGGAAGATTTGTAACAGTATACTAAAAAGAAATGATTTGAGTATAAGTGGGAGATTGTTAGGGTTATATACTAAAAGCATCACTTTGTATCAACTACATTTTCTTATTTTTAAATGAAAATCATATGGACAAATGTTTTCTTGTTGTATTTGTTATATCATGTCTATTCCACCATCGTAGAACCGAGAGAGGAAGAGGCACCGAAGTCGTCGAACGATGAGATACAATTATCTGGGAGGCTATAAAACCATTTGTAGGCTACCCCTGCCAAGGCTCCGACAAAATCTTTGCAAGGAGGGCATCATCCCGAAGTAAATATCCCATCATTGAATCAAAGTAATTCATGTATTGACGAAGAGATGACTTTCCGTCAAATAAAATCATGGACTGTGGCTTATACTTGGGTGGGTACACCATATTTTTCCAATTGAGGGATAAGGTTATCGTATCTCGAGTTTCAGGAGCGCATCTCGATTATTCATCTATTTGAAATAAGCTCGCAATTCTTGAACTTCTCAGATTAACTCCTAAGCATCATCCGACGGCAGAGGCACAGATGATCGGGGAAAAGTGTGGTTGTCACTAGCGGGGGGAGCAGAAGCGGTCGCTTTAGACTCTACGTTGGTTCCTAGATCCTGGCTTGCTTGCCTTGAGGTCCTTTGTGGTTATGGAACCATGGTTGCCCTGATCTCCAGTATTGTTTGGGTCAGAGTCTACATCGACACACTCATGGTCTTCATCTTGGCTTCAAGTGCATCAAGTTGTTGGCGATCACTGAATCCTGCTCCATGATCATCCCTTACCATATATACAGGCATGTATTATATGGGAAGAGATGGATGGGATCGTGGATGCGTCACATTTCGTCTCTGATCCTCGAGTCTCGCTGTCCTTGGGGAAGGCGACCAAAGTTATGTCATCTTCAGAATCTAGAAGATTACTACCTACATCTCTTATTGTAGTATTAGCCTGGTGGGTCTGGCTACCCCCAGAATAGTTGTCGTCCGTTCCCTGATATTCACTTTTCTCATAGAATGATGGATTGGTGTGGAATAGTGGAGGATTAATACCCCCAATTCTTGCTATCGAACGGGTGCCCAAAATACCCCATCGGTGGTCATCGCTAGCCTATTGCCCCATTATCGGTTCCTTGACACACTGGTCAAGACCGACGGGTTGGACGAGCTCTTTTGAGATATTCTTCGTAGAAGGAGATCTCCATGTTGAGCAGTAAGAGGAAAAGGTATTTCCCCTTCCTCCTCGTAAACTTGTTTTCCGAGGCACTATTGGATCGGTGCAGCTGACTGTAGTCGCTGGAATACCGACTTTCTAGTTGGAAGGGCTGCTGCTTTGGCACAACAATAGTTGATAATGATGCTAGCATAAGTATGCCCAGGAGAGGACACTTCAAGTATAGCGGTTGCTTCTCTGGCCTTGCGCTTGTGACTTATCACGTTGCGCAGATCAGATAAGGGAAACTTCACTTTCGCACCCTGTAAATCCCCTCAACCAAAAATAGGTATTTTGTGTGTATTTTGTATTTCTTGTAATTATTTTAGATTATTTTTAAAATCAAATAAAATGTAATAATTTTATTAGGACACTCCACTGTGGTTTGGATATTAATAATATAGTAAGGCCACAAAAATATGTATCTCCCTTCATAGGAATTAGCCTACACAGGAGACACTACCTATAGGATCTTTTCGTGGCACAAAAATTTGACTATTTGGCATTAGTATGACATTAGTGTAACAACCCTAAATTCTTGTGTTAAATATTTAGATAATTTATATGTATAATTTAATTGTGGTTATTTTTTGATTCCAACTTTTCTATAATTAGTAGCCCATAATTTTTCGTGCCAAGTTAGACAATTTTTCCTTTTTGTAAGATGTGCATATTATTTACTATTACCTTTTTTTGGATATCCATTTATTTATTTACTTAGTTAATTAGTTAATATAATTTATCTAATTATTAATTATAAAAATATTTTATAAATTATTTTGGGCGGAGTATTTTATTAAAGCTTTATAAAGTAAAAAATTTTAGAATTTATTTTGTGTGCAAATATTATTTTTTGATTTTTAACCGTATTTATATATATGAATATATATAAATAAATATATAGTAATAATGATAATAATAATAATAATAAGAAAGAGTAATAATAGTAATAAAAATAATAATAGTAGTAGTAATAGTAATAGTAATGTTAATAGAAATAAAAAGAAAAAGAAAAAGAAAAGAAAAGAAAAAGAAATAACAATAAAACAAATTCCTTAATAATAACAACCTAAAAACCTTAATTACAAAACTAACTAAACCCTAACTCCTAATCCCTAACCCCCAGTGAACCCACCCCCACGGCCAGCAAATCCTATCTCTCCCTCCCTATCTCTAATATAAATATATACACATATACATACATTACTCAAACCCTAACCCTAAACCTAGCCTCCGGCCGACCTCAGCCCCGTGCCGGTGACCAGACCCCCGACGACTGCCGCAGCCCAGCGACCGCCGCCCGCGCCGTCCTCCCGCGCGCGGACTGTAGCACAGGTGCACAACCTGACATCCCATCTTCAAGGTAACATATCTCTCTTATCTCTCGTCCTTTTTGTGAGTGGTTTATTCGTGTACGTTCACAACCTAACCCTCTAGGATTTTTATTCAAGCGGGACAATTTTTTGTGTCCCGAATTGTTCGAAAAATCGACCGAAAGTTTGCCGAAAAACTAACCAAAATAGTCCAAAAATTTGACCCCAAACTTCCATGTTCACACCCAATTTGCTACCAATCCGTTTAATATTTTCAAAAACTAATTGAAGGGTTTTCTTCTCAATATAACCGAGAATTTTTTTGTTCTTTTAGTTTTTATTAATTTATTTTATGTGTTAAATTATTCGGCTTCCAAAATGACCAAAAACTTGATACTTTAAAACTAAAATTTTGTGATAGGGACTGCGTCCCGTCAAACGGGCCTACCTCATCACGTACAAATTATACCAAAAGGCGTGTATGGTATATCCTGATGTGTGGGCTATCGCAGAAGTTGATTCGAACGTATGTGCGCGCCAGAATTAACCCGTATCCGTAAAAAGTTCCCATATCATACTTTTGCAAACTACCACCCCATTTTGTATACGCTAGTCGAAATATGACAAAACTTGCGCTATTTTATTCGTGGTATCACGTTGGTCCTGTGATCCAAGTTTTACACCATTCTGAGATAGTTGACCAAGCTACCTATTCGCGGGCCCTACGGTTTGACTTTAAGGGCGAATTTGTGATCGGCTAATCGAAATCGAAAATTGGATATACCATTGAGTTCGTATCGATGTTTAAAACTTTTTTGACCTATAATTTGTCCCATTTAGAGACATTTACCTTTGGCACGTATTTCGGTACAAGGTGGCCCCACTTGTGGACCCGCTTTGACCCAAAATTATCGTTTTGCCCATATGTCCAAATTGGACGAAAGGGTAGTATTTTCTAGCTATCTTGCTGATTTCGAGAATGTTGGTGATATTTATTTCAGTATTCGGAGACGTTCATTCGGATGCCATAGTTTCTGATCCTCTGTATTTGACACCTGAATGCTTATACTATACAGCTTTCTTCTCAGACAAGTATACCTTACCTTGTTGTACTGTTTAAATTTAAATATTATCTAGTTGCATGTTTTAATGTTTTAATATAATATAATTGTGCACGTCCGAGAAAGACTCGGGTGCAGTCAACGAAGGCGTTGATATTAGGGCTTGTGTCTGACCTAGTATCTAGTGGACGCACCTAAAGTTGTGGGGTTATCAATATGACTCCCCAGGCCTTGACACGTATCATTGTACGTCACATAGTGAGTTCATGTAGGGACGCGTGTATCATACTCGACTGGCCATTGGTGTGAGCAACATGTGTAATAGTATTTAGCTTAGTTGTATATTTCTTTAGCGACTTGTATTATAGTACGAGATATCCACATTGTGTTCGCAACTTGTATATTGGCATTGGGCGGGAAAGACAGTTAGTAGGCGTATGGGACAGACATTTGGCTGCCGTAGTTTCAGAGTAAACTACGGGGCCGTGAGTCTCAGTGTTACACGGTTATGGGCTCAGTGTTACCCGGTTATTGGTGTATATGCTTGTCGATACATCCGACAGAGGTTACTAGATGTGTGCTATTATGATCGATGCATATACTCCTGGCATCCAGTTTACAGCTAATGCCAGGTACTTAGCCTCCGGCTCGACGCTACGCTTTATATCTTTCACCCACCCATACGTACCAAGGTTGTCTTTAAATTGCATTTCACTTAGCTGGTTAGTTTACCCTCGAGTTTACACAGTATTTACTTTATTGGCATGCTTCTATGTATCATGTTACGTCCCTCTGAGGACCTGGTCCCTTTCCAGGTGTAGACGATTATGACAATTTATAGGAGCAAGGATCAGGATTTGCTACTTCGTTATCTTTCGAGGAGGTCTTCTCTTCGAGCCTCATTGTTCATTAGATGTACTTATTATGTTTCTTTTAAATTCTAGTTTGGTAGTGGACTTGTCTCTACCCAACTACTTGTTCTTATCAAGCATTTTATACTTGATTCAGTTATATAGTTGATTGGTTATTTGCTTTTATGGATGAAATTTAGTTATGCCCTGTAACTTATGACAAATATATACCACTTGTGAATTATTGTTCATAATACAGCGTACGTATGTGTTATAGTTTTTATATATTGGAATTGCCATATACATACGGCTAGCATGCTTACGTATTCCTAGTCCTACGTATTTTGGGACTGGGGCGTGACACACCCACTTCATGCGCATGGCCAAATCTTGCGCATGGGTGTAAAAGCAAATATTTTGCTCTATGACCCGGTTCTTGTGTAGAGGCTGCACCCAGATCGTTTGTAGAAGACTTAATGTGAGACAGACCCAATTCATGCGCACCGCCAAGTTGGGCACATGGGTCTGTCATCATAATTTTTGCTCTCGACTTAGTTCCTGCGCATCTGATGCGCCCAAGTAATCTCGAGAAAAATTTGAGGGTTGGCCCACTTCCGGCGCATAAGCGCATGGGCCAGCCCAATTTAATTTTGCACCAACAGCGTGTGTAATGGTCAGCGGCGCATGCTTTTGGTGGACCGCTTGTGCATCCACTCGAGCGTGTATGGTTTGTGCAGCTTTGGATTTCTTCGAACTAGCACTCACGGGCCCATAGTAGAAAGAGTCCACGTTTTCCTCATTTCTATGCAGTTGGGTCATGGGGTCAGTGCCATAGAAGATCCTGTCAAAGACAGACTCTCTCCTTTTGCTTTGCCGTACGCAGAAGATTTCATAAGCATATAGTTTGATGCAGCACATTTACTCTTCTGCACATCCTGGTGTAGGTGCATCTCCTAAGAGTTAGTGTTGTTCTTCTCAGCAGTAGGAATGGAGACATGATGCAAGTCAACACCATGCACACCCTAAGTGGTGGAGAATACAGCGCATCACTCACAGTCTTTGGGTGTGGCACACTGACCTTGGCGAGCCAAGTCTTGCGAGTCTTGTGAGGCTTTAGAAGCCTTAGTGTGGGACTTAGCTTGTCCAGCATATCTTCAAATGCCTGTTGGTCGAAGTGGACAACTATTATTTTCTGGGTTGAAACCAGCTTGTTCATATCGGACTGCGTCATAGCCTTCTCGTCGATGGAGAAGGATTTCCCCAGCAGATTCTCTATTTCTATTGCCATCACAAAAATACAGAAAAGTTTTACTAACTTTTGTATTAATTTGAATATAAAAAAAGAGCACAAAGAACCCTAACACCGAGAATTCCAAGTATAATTTTAAGAGATCTAGGAAAGCGTGACGATGGAGATCGAGCACTGCAACTGACTCTTTTACTCCGTTGATGGTCCGATGACGAAAGAGAATTAACAAGTCTCTGGGCAACTGAGTATATGTCTCACTGTACGTCTGTGTGTGTGTCCCCGTGGGAAGCACATGTCCCTGCTATTTATAGACATTGGAGGATCATGCGTGCGCAAGCATTTTTAGTCCATGCGTGCAGGTATTTAGCTGCAGCATAGCCTCTTGAATAGAATATGGTGGTAACTCATGGGCGCATGCCGCGCTTCAACTACCAAGTGGCACTAGTTGGGATTTACCGTTGCTGAGATCTTGGGTTGTTGGTACCCGTCATGTGTATGACTAGTTAGCATGACATGTTGCATGCGTCGACTGATTGAAGATCTTGTTTGTTTTCAACAAAAATATTCTACTGCATAGAGTTTTATAAGAACACTGTCGCATGAAAAATTTATCGCATAGGAGTTTATGGGAATATTGTCGCATGGGAACTCTGCCGCATGCGGACTTATGGAAACTTCGTCGCATGGGGGTTTATGGGAACACTAACGCATGAAAACTCCATCGTATGGTGACTCATGGGAATGTTGCCGCATGAAAACTTTGCGGCATGGGGGTTTATGGGAACACTGCCGCATAGGAACTCTGTCGCATGGGATTTCAGGAACGTTGTCGGATAATAATTCTTCCCTATGGGAACCCTTTTTGTGCTGATATAAGTGCTGACGCAGCTACTGTCTGCACGAACCATGAAGTGTATTAATTACTGACATAACTATCAGTAGCTCATCTTTTCATAGCATTAAATGCGCTTGTTAGTGAGGATGACTTCTACCGCATGGCTTTCAACTGCGCATTGTTTTTAACTACGCATGGCTTTTAGCTGCACATGGCTTTTAACTGTTTTGCTGCATCAAAAGTTAGGTTGCCTTTGGCCCATAGTTTGTAATTTTCTATGCTTCTACACCAATCAAATATGATGTTCTATTTAAAAATCAAGAAAGAATTGACAAGCAAGTTTTTCAAGGTTCTCATTGCAAGTGGCAAGAGGGTTCGCGTAAAATTGATATGGTGGTTTGCCAACTACTAAACTCTAGTCCTTATTGCCAAATTCTAAATTATTCTATGGATTTTTTAAAATTGTAACTTAAAACCTCTTGCTTACTGTGTGCTATTTTTATGGCCAAAACAAATGAATGACTATACGTGGCAATAAATTAGAAATAAACAAAATATTGAAGAAGAAATAATAAAATAAAGTCATGAAGAAGTATAAGTGAAATTTAATCCATCATATCAATTCTAGTTTTCTCAGGTAGTGAACATTGAAGTTCATTAAACAATAAAGTTCACTGAACAATGAAGATTCTATCATATCAATTCTGTTTTTCTCAGTTTCCAGTTCAACTTTTGGTCTTTTCTTACAAACAAGATAAAGATCTGACATAATCAAATCTAGAATTTATCAAGAAAATCCAGAATAGAACAAAAGACAACCTAAAAAGTATAGTAAATTGTGTATCAGCAAATCCAGAATGTATTACCATTAAATCCAGTATCAGTAAATCCAATACCAGTGTCCACATGTTCAAGCTCACAAGTTCACAACTTTATAAGTTCAAGCCATGCCCCATTGTAAGTATCAAGCTCATCTTCAGTTAGTAGTCTCAAGTTCCAGTTTAGTGAATATTAAAGTTCAGTGAACATTGAAGTTCACTGAATAATGAAGGGTATCAGTGAAGTTTACTAAACATGTGAGCTTATGTAATAATTGGTATTGATTGTATATATGACAAAAATCCCTTATGTGAGCATACTGTTAGGTGATACCAATGTGATAATTATTTGTCATGCGATACCATTAATCATGTGTCAATAAGATAAAAAAATACCTATTATATGATAATTGGTACCTTAATAATAATTGGTATTGATAAGCTTACAAGACATGTGTCACGCTACGATTCTTTAGAATCGATAGTCATCCCCCGAGCGTGATGGAATGCGAGCCTAAGTTGTGTTCGCACAAGGCATAGTCATTTCGTTTCAGTGAATAGAACAACATAGTACGAAAAAATTGAATAACATGTATTGAACAAAGGAAAGTACTTTTTTATAGTAAACATCATTTAAAGACTCTTGAATACATGTAGAGGATTGATGCACGGGCTTAAAAGGTAGACACAAAATGAGAGTCGTTCCATACATTACATCCCTTTATTAAAATTTAAAAGATATTCAGGCAGGTTTGCACCATTAACGCGGAGCTTCAAAAGATTATGTGTACGAGCTCTAGAGATTTATACACGCTTCAAAAGACATGAACAGGGTGTGCTACTTGATAAACTAGGTTGGGGAAGGCCTCAGCTCCTCGCGATGTCGTCATGGCTTGGAGAACTTGTCGCAACATGGATCAGTACATTTAAAATATCCTAGTAAGGGCGAGCTAACCCAACTCACCAAAAAGATATGGTATTCTAGTGAACCATGCAAAACTATTATTATGTGATCTTCCTATCTTACCTTAGTCCAAGTTACAAGCATACGATAGCAATAAAATGATAGAAGAAAAAATATGTCACCGTTCGGTGACTCTTAACCACAGCCGAAGCTATCTGAACTGCACGAGACTTACCATGTTCTTTCCTGCCAAGAAGACATCGTTAGCTTGCACAATTTAAGAAAACCATAGCGGGTCATTGGTTGCACGTTGGATGAGGCGGCTGTCTTTCCAATTCGGGTAGCTAGCCCTTACTGAATGTCCTGACTCATCCTATGCTAGTACTTCAGCTAGCATCGTTCCACCTATGTCAAAGCGGTCCCAGACCCCGATGACCATTTGTAGAACCATAACCTTGTACACAGTTGTCCTTGACCACACAATGTCTAAGAACTATGTTATTAAATGAAGCATACAAGACAATTTGAAGAAAATAAATCTACTTAGCATAATCTGATTGCATAGTCTACCTGCTTAAGTGATCGCATTGTAAAGTATGTACTACTCATTACACATTCATAGATGAATAAATTTTAGCTACAAATGAAACATGATAAAAGCATATTCATAACAAACAAGCATGCGATAATACGACTGTTTTATAAATTATGTGATAAACATCAAGTGTTCCAAGCCTACTTCTTATTATCTTGACTCAGTTATTATTATTATGGTATCGTTGATTAGAGCAGAACAAGCGAGTCAGATTATTAAGTGTGAAGACTTAGAAAGAAGGGTCCTCCAAAGATAAAGCCACTCACAAGTTGGTTAAATGGGGAGAGTAGGAAAGTTCTTCAGTGCTCCCCTCGTTCACCTACGTTTGCATGAACAGATGATCAATATCCTTGCTTTCCTTTCTGCCAAAATTTGATATGAATGAGAAGTTCAAAGAAGGTAAGCAATAAAATCTATCAAAACCATTCAAGAAAATGCAATCATAAAACCAACGCAAAAGCTGCAAAGCAGCATCAAAAATGAACAACGAAAACCAATATAGTGGAGAGGTCCCTCGTGACTCTGCCTCTCAGTCCTTCATCGGGACACAATTTGCTAAATATGGGATTTGATTCGGAAGAAACTAATCCATACGAGGAAAGGTTCTTGATTCAATCTGTCTCGATCAACCGATACCGATAGTTTTTCTTAGTCGCGCTTCCCATGTGGGGAGGGGAGAAGGGCACTAGAACAGGTCCTACACAGCTCAATAAGGTACCATTGTGAGCTTATGTGTATCTGTCTAATTAATCGCAGACCCTAGTCGTTGTGTGCATTAGCTCGCAGACTGATTATTTATTATGTGAATGGTATATAGCTATATAATGGACAGGACAGTCGGTTGTTTAGAAGCATGAAAAATCTTGGAGAAACATGCGCTCATAAACCAAGTCGCATACCAAAATAGCTATGCGCCACAAAATTCATGCGACATTGAAGTTACGTGACGCATGACGACTTGGACGCATGGTACCATTTCTGTCACTCACAGTATTTTTGACTCCGACAGAAATAATTTCTCCGACCGTCTCAGTTTTGACGCTGACATTGGACGTCAGTGCTTACGTCATTGTCATAATTACCTTTGTCCGGATATAGGTGTGCACTGCCACGTATACTTACGACCAAGCTATCTATGTGTCAAGCTCCCTATTTGTCAAGACTCTCCATGAGCCAAGCTCCCTATGCGTCAAGCTCTCCATGAGCCAAGCTCTCCATGAGAAAATCTCTCCATAAGTCAAGCGTCATATGCATCGTGGTCCTTATATGTCTAAACGACCATAAGACTGAACTCTATGAGGCTCAGACCCTATGCGATTCAGTCTTTATGTGGCCATGTGCGCCTAAATCTTTCTATTACAACTAAAAAGATTCTCTACAACCAAGTGCAGACCACATGTAAAGCTGACCAAGTCATACATACAAGATAAAAACAAACCTGATCTTCAGCAACAATAGATCCGAACAAGATGCCACATGGCAGCTCGATCGTGACATACGTTCATGGTTACAATCGTTTTGTTAAGAACAGATATGTGGCAGCCCCAAAATCTATGCACGAATAGCCCTTCAGCATGATAGCTATAAATAGAAGGGTACATACCCACAATAGAGGCACATACACACAGGAGAGAGAAACATGAAGAAAGCATTCCCATTCCTTCGTCGGACCATTAAAGGAGTAAAGGAGTAGGCTGCAGTACTCGATCTCCATCGTCATACTCCCTAGAATAAAAAATATTGTACTTATATTTTTTATTTAGAATTTCTCTGTACTTCTTTGATTTGTTATACAACAAAGTTTGTTCAGCTTTAACCAATAACAAACAAGGTGGAGACTCTGTTGGGGATGTCCTTTTCCACCAACGAAAGATAGTGACGCAGTCCGACACGATGAAGCTGATGTCTACCCAGAAGATGTTGGTTGTATGCTTCAATCAGCAAACCTTTGAGGAAATTCTTTCAGGGGAAAACGTAGGTCCTTCGCCAAGGCTAGCAAAGCCTAAGAAGACCCGCAGGACATGGGTTGCTAAGGCCAATGCATCTCACCCAACTGTACAGCATGTGCCTTCCGTCTCTCTACCTGTTGCCTAAGACCCACGTCATGTAATACCCCATTCCGCTCAAGCGGACTGCCAATTCAAACGGCAAAAGTGCAATATATCGACCCGCTTTGCTCAGGCGAGAATAGTCATTTGAGGCAAAGGATATCTAAACTTGTCCCTATAGGAGTTCGACTTAGGCTTTCAGAGGCTCGCTTGACGTATCGCTCAACCGAGGCGAATCATCGCTAAGGTGGGTGGCTACGGTGAACTTGTTTTTACTTAGCCATCACACTTAAAATATAGAATGCTATATGTTAGTCGCTAGGTGAATCACCCCCTGCATGCTAATAAGAATTTAACGCACCTATCTAAGGGAATAATCCTAACTTGTATTGCTTGTGCTAGAACATAGAAATGAAATATTGCTTATGTTTATACCCTCGCATGCTACCCTAGATTATGTCGCTCGAAAAGTCCCTTACGGTTTTACCTCTCGGTTTACCTTCGGGCCCGAGCCAACGTATTTGCTTAAGTCCTTTAGAAATGCATGCTTGCTTGCTTACAAATGTCTAACATTATTCGTATCATGCATGCATCTGAGTTAACCAGAAGACTATCAAATAGCTCTTTTGTGTAATTGAACCTGCAAGTATCCGGGATCGTTAGGTCACCAAGGCAATCCCCGAACCAGGGGTATGCACCAAGGCAAAGTGAATACTGAACTGGAATCACATCAAGTTTACCTCTGAACGAGAATCCTGTCAAGCAAAGCCAAGAATCCCAGCTCATGGAGCAATACTCGTTTAGAGCAAAAATTATGGATTGTACTCGTGTTATGGATTGTCTTATAGAAGATGTGAATTTGGATAACCCTAGAGACTACGTGTCGTATACAACTTGTGCACAAGGTCTTAGTTCCTGCGGACGGTCGCTGGGGTACTGGCACCGATCCGATCTGAACGAAACTCTACTATATAGTCCATTGTAGTAGACAAGATGGCGTGTAGCGCTCATTATTCTTTCGCTGCATACCATTCTCGCCACTGACTAGTATCCCTTATGGCTATGCCAGCGATAATTGTTCATATAGATAATTTATCCTCGCTTATCGGCTATCCGGGTGTGAGTCATTGCATCACATCGAGAATAACTGAGCACTCAAAATATGGTCCCGTTCATAATATAGTATTTGCATATGTTATTGTCCCTGAATGCTATATATGCTCATGCTTAAATTAACTTGGTTTGCCTTAGACAGGAAAGGACAAATGGTAAGTTGGTAAGTCTCACCGTGTTTTCCCTTATATCGCACGGCGCACTGCCACACGAGTTAGGCTATTTAACCTTGCCATAAAACTGATCCTAAGGCAACTAGTAAGACAACATAATAGTTGGTGCACGAAACCTATATTACGTGTTTGGATTTGTCGAGCGGGCGAGTAGCCTCCCTACCAGTGCATTCAATGTACTGATAACCCACCAGATCATTTACAGGATGCGGGAGAACCTTGTTCGGTACGGATGCCTCCTTCGTACGTGCTAAGGCCAGGAGTCCACTCTGAAGCCTTGGAGCGTTGCGTCCGAAACTGAAGCACATATACAAGACATAATATTAGAATGTTGCGTGAACATTGCCTCTATATTATTCCACAAATTGTAGCCACTTGGTACGCTTTTACTGTTTCAGAGAGAGAGGCTTGAGTGACTTATAAATCTTGGCCATATGTCGCCTGTAACATATGTTCAATATCAATAAAAGAGCTTATTTTACTTTAACTTGTGTTAATCAATGCTTCCGCTATTGTCGACTTAGTGAACCTGTTATCAATCGCCTATGCATTTATATAATTTTGCTGCACTCGGATAATCTGTGCGACTCTGTGGCTTAGAACTCTTACCGCCAGCCAATGAAGCACGGCCTTGCATGGCCGTCGCTCACGCTCGTGCAATATCACGCCCGGATGGGTCAAAGCGATCATTCTGCGGGAGCGCTGGCGTGCTGATTCTTGCCTAGCGGGGATGGCCGATTTAGCCTGCGGAAGATCGGGGCATGACAGAATGGTATCAGAGCTTGGCTTATATGCCTTTGGACTTCATTTCGATTATCTCAGTTTCAAAAGCTCGTTTATGGGTTATGTGCACGCTCTCTCTCAATGTCCCAAATGGAATGTTCCAACAATAAGTCTAAGTACTTTCAAAAAGTGCATTAGAATAATGTAATTACTTTTATGAGATTGTGATGCTAAGGCCTTTGTGCCAACTTGTGCAGACCCTTATAATTTTTGCAAGTAGCTTGTCCGATTTCACTATCTCTAAGTTTGGTTGAATGCATCTGTTTGAGGGACGCCTTGAACTTGTGCATGATCCAAGACTCAAGAAGATGTGAAACTCGAGTGCAAAGACTTCGCTATCGCCAAGTTGGCAAAATACATGTGTTTGAGGGGCACTTCGAATATGTACACGATCCAGACTCGCGATATGCTAATCTCGAATGCTTGTGCAAGTGAATATCCAAATGAACAAGTACAATAACTTATATAGGTTTGCCTCAGCCTTAGATCGTTGAACAAGATCGATTGAAACGTACTCCGCGTTAAGCAACATGTCCCGCACTAAGGCGCAAATGAGACTGACTCAATATACACGCAACACGACAAAAGAACCGAGTAGGAGATTGTGTTCAATTGGATTTAGTGGTACCGATTGCTATGCTTAGGATAGATTCCATAATGTGTTAGTATGGCTTGTCCTCAGTAAGTCTCGATGACGAGACTTTTTCTGAGTTGGGTATGATGTAACACCCTATTCTGCTCAAGCGGACTGCCAATTCAAATGACAAAAGTGCAATGTACCGATACGCTTTGCTCAGCCGAGAATACTCGTTTGAGACAAAGGATATACAGACTTGTCCCTACAGAAGTTCGACTTAGGCTTTCAGAGGCTCGCTTGACGTATCGCTCAACCTAGGCGAATCATCGCTAAGGTGGGTGGCTACGGTGAACTTGTTTTTGCTTAGCCAGCACACTTAAAATATAGAATGCTACATGCTAGTCATTAGGTGAATCACCACCTGCATGCAAATAAGAATTCAATGCACCTAGCTAAGAAAATAATCCCAACTTGTATTGCTTGTGCTAGAACATGAAAATAAAATATTGCTTATGTTCAGACCCTCGCGTGCTACCCTAGATTATGTCGCTCAAAAAGTCTCTTACGGTTTTACCTCTTGGTTTACCTTCGGGCTCGAGCCAACATGTTTACTTAAGTCCCTTAGAAACGCATGCTTGTTTGCTTACAAATGTCTAACGTTATTCGTATCATGCATGCATCCGAGTTAACCAGAAGACTATCAAATAGCTCTTCTGTACAATTGAACCTGCAAGTATCCGGGACCGTTAGGTCACCAAGGCAATCCCCTAACCAGGGGTATGTATCAAGGCAAGGTGAATACTGAACTGGAATCACATCAAGTTTACCTCTGAACGAGAATCTTGTCAAGCAAAGCCAAGAATCCCAGCTCGTGGAGCAATACTCGTTCAGAGAAAAAAGTATGGATTATACTCGTGTTATGGATTGTCTTATGGAAGATATGAATTTGGATAACCCTAGAGACTGCGTGTCGCGAACAACTTGTGCACAAGATCTTAGTTCCTGCGGACGGTCGCTGGGGCACTGGCACCGATCCGGACGGAACTCTATTGTATAGTCCATTGTAGTGGACGAGATGGCATGTAGCGCTCATTATTCTTTCGCTGCATACCATTCTCGCCACTGACTAGTGTCCCTTGTGGCTATGTCAACGACAATTGTTCATATAGATAAGTTATCCTCGCTTAGCGGCTATCCGCGTATGAGTCATTGCATCGTATCGAGAATAACTGAGCACTCAAAATATGGTCCCGTTCATAACACAGTGTTTGCATATGTTATTGTCCCTGAATGCTATATATGCTCGTGCTTAAATTAACTTGGTTTGCCTTGGACAGGGAAGGACAAATGGTAAGTTGGTAAGTCTTATCGTATTTCCTCTTATATCGCACGGTGCACTGCCACACGAGTTAGGCCATTTAACCTTGCCATGAAACTGATCCTAAGGCAACTAGAAAGACAACATAATAGTTGGTGTACGGAACCTATATTACATATTTGGATTTATCGACCGGGCGAGTAGCCTCCCCACTAGTGCATTCAATGTACTGATAACCCACCAGATCGTTTACAGGGTGCGGGAGAACCTCGTTCGGTACGGATGCCTCCTTCATGCGTGCTAAGGCCAGGAGTCCACTCTGAAGCCTTGGACCGTTGCATCCGAAACTGAAGCACATATACAAGACATAATATTGGAACATTGCCTGAACATCGCCTCTACATTATTCCATAAATTATAGCCATTTGGCACGCTTTTACTGTTTCAGAGAGAAAGGCTTGAGCGACTTGTAAATCTCGGCCATGTGACGCCTGTAACACATGTTCAATATCAATAAAAGAGCTTGTTTTACTTTAACATGTGTTAATCAATGCTTCCGCTATTGTCGACTCAGTGAACCTATTATCAATCTCCTATGCGTTTATATAATTCTGCTGCACTCGGATAATCTGTGCGACTCTGTGGCTTAAAACTCTTACCGCCAGCCAATGAACCACGGCCTTGCACGGGCATGGCTCCCGCTCGTGCGGCATCACGCCCAGATGGGTTAAAGTGATTATTTCGCGGGAGAGCTGGCGTGGTGATTCTCGCCTAGCGGGGACGGCCGATTTAGCCTTTGGAAGATCGGGGCGTGACATGTCATGCATCTATGTAGGTTGTATCTGCAGCAGCCCCGTCTAGGAAGGAAAGTACATAGCACATAAGCTCTGGAAAAGGAAAGCACTACGATGCCAGAAGCTCGAGAGTTGATGTACGGTCCAAGCTCCCACAACGAGGGGCATAGAAAAATAAGCATGGGGCACTGTGCAGAAAGATAGTTGTATACGCTCCAGACAACAACAAAGGTTCTGTCTTTGACAGAATCTCCTACGGCGTTAATGCAATACTCTACCACTACGTGTTAGGACGAGAAAGTCTAGGACAGCGTAATCTCACCAAGCTCAAGCAACTACTCAATTGACAGACCATCAGCATGCGCCGCTAACTGTTATGCGTGCCTCTAGTAGAATATTGTACAAAACTGACCCGTGTGTCTAGCCTGTTGGGGGGTGTGGATTGGGTCAGTTTCAAAAGTCTTCAACTGGTAACTTGGGAAAAGTTCTTATACGAACCCCAGGTCAGGGAGCAGAAATACCATATACACACCCATGCGCTCGGTCTACTCGTGCTCATAAGGAGGGTGTCAAGGTGAATCATTCCTTGCCCGACTTGCGTGATGTGATCAATCACAAGCACAAAGCAAGGGAGGCAGCTACGACATATGAGATATACCCTCTAGGTCATCACTGTGCCAACATTGTTATCAACTGTCATACCCCAGTCCCAAAATACGTAGGACTAGGATACGTAAGCATGCCAGCCGTATGATTATGGCACTCCAATATATGGAAACTATAACATACGTACGCTGTAATATGAATAACAATTCACCAATGGTATAAACCATCATAAATCATAGGGTATAATCTAATCTCATCCATAGAAAATTATATATAAATAAATAACCAATATCTATGAAACTAGATCTCAATATAAAGTATCTAGAGATGATCATCGGATGGAAATAAATTCACTGTCGAACTAGAATAAAAAATAAACAAGACAAATACAATATAAATACAACCTCTAACAATCACGAGGCTCGAAGAGAAGACCTCTCACAATATAAGTAGCTAGTCCGGATCTGCGCTCCTGCAAATCCCTATGAACAATACACCTGGAAAGGGACCAGGTCCTCAGAGGGACATAACAAGATACATAGAAGCATGCCATAAAGTAAATACTGTAAAAACTCCAGGGTGACCTAACCATCTAAATGAAATGCAACTTGAGGATAACTTGAGCGTATGGGAATGTGTAGGCTAGACATATGCTAACGTAATTCACCAATCGTGACAACCGGCTAGTATATACCACATACGTCCCCTATAACAAGGGCGCAGGAATATAATAATGTCCAACGTTCTCTAGAGTGTGGTATCTGTAACGTCTATCATTCCGAAGAATGAGGTATCTGTAAAATCACCAAGTAACGTCCAACACTCTAGGGAACGTGGTATCTGTATAAATAATAACGTCTGTATCTGTCACTACCCGATTCTAGAAAATAGGGTTTTTTTTATTTGGTAATTGTGAATTATATTTAATTAATTATATTTAAATAGTGATTGTATTATATTTTAATAATTGTTTTAGGGTTTTGGCTAGCCTGAACCCATGTCAGACCCTAGTGGACCCATGTCTGACCCAGCCCACACCCTTGTGAGGATTATTTTGGGGCTTAAAAATATTTATTATATTTTTAGTGGGTTAGTAGGAGAGATTTGGAGTTAGTTTGAGTGCTTTTGGAACCCCGAAACCCAAAATCCAAGTTAGGAGGGCATTTTGGTCATTTGGACTTATGTAACCCTTTATTTAACCTGGCCGGCCCTATTTCCTACCCACACCCGACCGTGAACCAGCAGCAGCCCTTC